>OY804600.1:3141028-3481028 GCA_963680895.1 Fragum sueziense | reverse complement strand
ACCCGTTATGTAATAAAATTATATAATTTCCCGATAACTACTATTTGCATTCAATACTCAATGTTAGCTATTTTAATCATTCTCAGAACAGCTGTGCGAACTTTAATTGAAATAATTTTCGTTTTGCAATGAAATTATCAAATGTAGAAAAATGATATAACGCAGTTTGTGATAATGTATTACAAAGTGGGGGATTATTACAAAACGGGTTACAATGTCTAACCCATTTTGTAATAACCCGTTTTGTAATAAAATTATATATTTTCCCGATAACTACTATTTGCATACAATACTCAATGTTAGCTATTTTAATCATTCTCAGAACAGCTGTGCGAACTTTAAAATTGAAATAATTTCAGTTTTGCAATGAAATTAACAAATGTAGAAAAATGATATAACCTAGTTTGAAATAATGTATTACAAAGTGGGGCATTACTACCAAACGAGTAAGAACGCCTAACCCGTTTTGTAACAACCCGTTTGGTAATGAAATTTTCACATTGTCTTCAATAACTGATATTTGCATATATTATGCAGTTTAACGTAATTTTAACACTTTCTGAACTATTGTACGTCTGTAAACAAAGCAATTTTCATCTTAAAAAGAAAATTCCATCCTCAGATAAGTGATATAACGCAATTTGTGATAAAGTATTACAAAGTGGGGGATTATTACAAAACGGGTAACAATGTCTAACCCGTTTTGTAATAACCCGTTATGTAATAAAATTATATAATTTCCCGATAACTACTATTTGCATTCAATACTCAATGTTAGCTATTTTAATCATTCTCAGAACAGCTGTGCGAACTTTAATTGAAATAATTTTCGTTTTGCAATGAAATTATCAAATGTAGAAAAATGATATAACGCAGTTTGTGATAATGTATTACAAAGTGGGGGATTATTACAAAACGGGTTACAATGTCTAACCCATTTTGTAATAACCCGTTTTGTAATAAAATTATATATTTTCCCGATAACTACTATTTGCATACAATACTCAATGTTAGCTATTTTAATCATTCTCAGAACAGCTGTGCGAACTTTAAAATTGAAATAATTTCAGTTTTGCAATGAAATTAACAAATGTAGAAAAATGATATAACCCAGTTTGAAATAATGTATTACAAAGTGGGGCATTACTACCAAACGAGTAAGAACGCCTAACCCGTTTTGTAACAACCCGTTTGGTAATGAAATTTTCACATTGTTTTCAATAACTGATATTTGCATATATTATGCAGTTTAACGTAATTTTAACACTTTCTGAACTATTGTACGTCTGTAAACAAAGCAATTTTCATCTTAAAAAGAAAATTCCATCCTCAGATAAGTGATATAACGCAATTTGTGATAAAGTATTACAAAGTGGGGGATTATTACAAAACGGGTTACAATGTCTAACCCGTTTTTTAATAACCCGTTTTGTAATAAAATTATATAATTTCCCGATAACAACTATTTGCATCCAATACCTAATGTTAGCTATTTAAATCATTCTCAGAACAGCTGTGCGAACTTTAAATTGAAATGATTTTCGTTTTGCAATGAAATTGTCACATGTAGAAAAATGATATAACGCAGTTTGTGATAATGTATTATGATAACTACTATTTGCTTACAATAGAATGATTAAAATAGCTAACATTGAGTATTGAATGCAAATAGTAGTTATCGGGAAAATATATAGTTTTGTTACAAAACGGGTTATTACAAAACGGGTTAGACATTGTAACCCGTTTTGTAATAATCCCCCACTTTGTAATACTTTATCACAAACTGCATAATATCAATGATCTGCGGATGTAATTTTCCTTTAAAGATAAAAATTGCTTTCTTTACAGAGGTACAATAGTTCAGAAAGTGTTAAAATAACGTTACACTGCATAATATATGCAAATATCAGTTATTGAAAACAATGTGAAAATTTTATTACCAAACGGATTGTTACAAAACGGGTTAGGTGTTCTTACCCATTTGGTAATATTCCCCACTTTGTAATACAGTATTTCAAACTGCGTTATATCATTTTTCTACATTTGTTATTTTCACTGCAAAACTAAAAATTATTTCAATTTAAAGTTCGCACAGCTGTTCTGAGAATGATTAAAATGGCTAACATTGAGTATTGAATGCAAATAGTAGTTATCGGGAAACTATATAATTTTATTACAAAACGGGTTAGACATTGTAACCCGTTTTGTAATAATCCCCCACTTTGCAATACTTTATCACAAATTGCGTTATATCAATGATCTGCGGATGGAATTTTCTTCTTAAGATAAAAATTGCTTTCTTTACAGACGTACAATAGTTTAGAAAGTGTTAAAATTACGTTACACTGCATAATATATGCAATTATCAGTTATTTAAATCAATGTGAAAAATTTATTACCAAACGGGTTGTTACAAAACGTGTTAGGCCTTCTTGCCCGTTTGGTAATAATCCCCAACTTTGTAATACAGTTTTTCAAACTGCGTTATATCATTTTTCTACATTTGTTAATTTCGCTGCAAAACTGAGATTATTTCAATTTAAAGTTCGCACATCTGTTCTGAATATGATTAAAATAGCTAACATTGAGTATTGAATGCAAATAGTAGTTACCGGGAAAATATATAATTTTATTACAAAACGGGTTATTACAAAACGGGTTAGACATTGTAACCCGTTTTGTAATAATCCCCCACTTTGTTATATTTATTACAAAACGGGTGATTATTACAAAACGGGTTGTAACAGACCGGCCGCTACGTCGGGGAACCCCAGAACACCCGTCTGTGCACATTATGTAATTCAGGAGATGTTGAGAACGAGGAACATTTCCTTATAGACTGCAATGTTTATGCAATTGAAAGAAATGACATACTGTCGAATTATTTTAACGACAACGCATTCAAACGCTTGGACACAAAACAGAAATTTTCATTTATTATGAAAAACAACCCCAGGAAAACTGCCAGGTTTTTAATTAAAGCATTTACGAAACGGCGTGAACTTTTGTACCAAAGGAACTAGTTGGGCAAGTGGAATTAACGCAATTTTGCGATAATATCAAAATCCAACTAATTAGTTCCTTTAATTGTGAGAAGAAGCAAATGCTGGTGATTAACCCAAATATGCGAATAATTTGTTGAATAACAATAATTTTGTGCTAAAAATACGTTAAACGTTACCTTATGATAAACCGTCGGTGTCGTTATAAAGTCTCGTAACTACGGCTTGAGTCAAGCCGCGGTTGCGAGTTTTTGTAACAACACCTAGGAAAAACTATTGTTGTCCGAAATTACATCACGTTTAACTGGAAGAAATCGTGCCCTATTGATAAGTTGCTTAAGTCATCCAGTCTATTTTGGATTCATTCAGATCGTCTGCAGTACTTTTTATCATGATCCGTTCTAATATCTTGTACACCGTAAATTTCTTTTACCCTTTTCCAAGCATCAGAAATTTAGACTTTTAAATCGGAAGCGACTTAATACGACAAAACATTTATCAATGAACGTGGAATTATAATTTTAGTAGTAAGTACACCACATAGGATGTTGATGTAAGAGGACAAAATGCTGTCTATCAGCAATTTCTCCTATTACCTCAATGCAATCCTGACACTCTATCCCCCACAGACTTCAAAACCAAGACTTGTTTAGAAAAGGGTTAACCCTTTCCAACATAAAACATAGTCGTTACACAAAACTTATTATTTATACCACATGATGCTATATTCTATCGTTTGATATTAATCCATTTATATAATGTCATGCAGTTTATATATTCTTAGATATGGTTGTTCGGTAGAGATATCATGACTTTTCCTATTTCGTTTCGTGGAAGAGTCGGATGTCGATCTCACACGACCGACACTCATTATGGAGGTTGCGGGAGCCGGGACTAGCTTTCACCTTCTCTTCCAAAAGAGAAGGAGAAAACATGGCCTCTGCACCTGCCACCGTTTATACTGATCCACAAAGAACCATAAACCGTCACTCACAGCTAAATACACGACTTCTCAAGGTGATAGGCCCATGGGGCCGGGTGTTTTTCTTATTTCATTGTTTTTCTGAACTGTTAAATATTATGTATACAACACATGTCACTATAATAATTAAAATTTACTTACTTATACAGGTATAGTGCACCAACATTAACCACGGTGGATAATCACGTGATGCAACAATTTCAGAAAATCTTCAATAATTGTGTTAATACTCGACCGATTTGAATTCTATTTAAAGCAGAGAATGTGGACAGACGTCAAGCATTAGATGGACTTGGTTGATTTTTGAAAAAAATCAACTGATAAAAAGTTATTGAAGATAAACCAAAATTTTGGTTTATCTTCAATAACTTTTTTATCAGTTAATTTTTCAAAAAACAAACACGTCCAGCTTATTCCTGGCATTTACCCACCTTCTCGGCTTTAAACCGAATTCAAATTGGTCAATTTTTAAAAAAAGATATTGAAGATTATCGGAAATTCTGAGTCACGTGATTATACACCGTGATTAACTAAGGACAACTTAATTTTCGTCGGCTAAGTCCGTTAGTTGAGCGTCTTATATTAAGGAAACATTATCGATGTGTGGTCAATACACATGCAACTGTGCTGGTATATTGCTGGTGGGCTATCCATGTGAAATCAAAACTTGAAAAGTTATTTTCAGCTCAAAATCAATCGCTATTTACCATTATTTTCTGGTGCCTCTTTGGAAGATCGGCTTCGTTCACATTCATCAGATACTAGTGTCTGCTCCAATGTACCTCCTTCTGCCATCCTTAAACGATCGATTGATAGATTAATTGGTGTGATATGATTTGGTTGGATTTAATTTTGTTTGATTTAATTGAAGATAATTTTTTTTAAATATCCACCAAAAAGTACACAGATTAATTGTTGTGCTATGATTAATTTGATTGAGTTTCATTGGATGTGTTTTGATTTTGTTTTATTTGACTGAAATGAAATCTTTAAAAATATCGTTTAAGAAGTACCTTTTAAAATGGCTGTTTCGTAGGAGGAGAGCGCAATTTTAGAAAGCCATGCCCTAAATTAAGCTTTCAAATCATGACATCTCGGTAGTTTCTGTAGGCCTAATACTCAGCGAATCCTCAAAACTACTAATTGTTCTATGTGAAACAACAACAAATTAAGTAGTCAAAATTAATATATTGTATGTTTTGAAATAGCAAATGAAATCGAAAATTAAAAGCTTAGATTTTTACTTAACGAAAACAAAATTATCGCATAACCTACCTCGTCGATTTTCCGAATTTGTCGTTATCTGCACTAGATCAATGTACATTTATATTCATTTATCAATGTTATCTCAATGATAACCGACTATTGTACAATCACATCGTCGCTTTCCAACGAAACTCTCTTTTTTGAAAAGCTACTATACGGTATTTACTGACACATATTGCCCACCAAATGTTCAAAAGTCTATTTGGTACGTCGTACCCATGTTTGGACGAATGGAATCGCCATGTCTTGGCAAAATCTAGTGAAATGCTACTTTTTTTTTATAAATCCAGTTAAGGTATTTCATTCAACATAGACCCTGAGCTAGAAACATGTTTGCTCCCCCCCCCCCACCCGAGGGAATTTTGTAGGCATGTTTTTTCTTAAAGTACATTATCTTATAGGCCTGTCCCACCTAACCGAATTTTTACACCGAATGCGTACCGAACTTTATTCGGTGTATTCGTTAAAGGTTCGTTCCACAAACGGTTTGTGTTCGGTATGTTTACGGTGCCATTCGGTGCTTTTCGTCGACATTACGCTGTGTTCGCAGACGCCTAAAAAAGTTTTTGAGCATGCACAAAATTTTTCAACGGATACAGCGAATAAAAATTTCGGAATGAGTTCGGTAATCGTTCGCAGAGGGATCGGTAGGCTTGCGTCTGGCATTCGTTACTTTCGTTTTGGTGTCGGTAATAATTCGCAGAAGAATTCCTGTTCGGTCTGTTCGTTATGACCTCGCCGAAGGACTAGCGTTTGCACTCCGATGAAGGTGCGTTTCTTTACCGATCTGGCCGAAAAGGTTAAACGAACCGCTAACGAAGACACCGATCCTGACGATGCCATTCCGAATATGACGTTATATTCGTTACTCAAACGGTAGGGGTTCGTTGATGTTTGGGAACGAATTGGGGGTATATTTCGGAGAAACATCGTTGGCTGTTCGACACATTCGCTACAAGTTCGTTACGTGTTCGGTGTATGGTCGGTACACAATCGTTGAAAACCAAAGTTCACCGAATAAAAATGACAACGAACACTGCGAATTTCGCACTTGACATTCGGTACGAATTCGGAGCCACTATTCGGTTAGGTGGGACAGGCCTATTACAAACATGTTGAGCGTTGTTTGCACTCTGGCCGTTGGGGCTTTTGGCTGTAACCCTTATCTAAAACCGTTAACCCTATCATTTTTTTCATAAAAAATTACATTACTTATTTGGTCATATTTTCATCAAATATTGACCTACGGATGTCAAAGTGGTATCAAATGAAAGCTTATGACTTGCTTTTCATTTTGTAGTTATTTTATGCAAATTAGCTTATTTGCATATGCATGAATATTAATGATTTCCCTTAAAATTTGAATTTGTGGGCGAAAATTTGATAAATAACTTCTAAAACAAGGCATTTCTGTCCAAGGGGAATTTTGTAAACATGGTTTATCTTAAAGTATATTTTATTAGAAACATTTTGAGCCTTGTTTGCACTCTGGCGGTTGGGGTTTTTCGCCGTAACCCTTATCCAAACCCTTAACCCTACCAAATTGTTCATTTAAATTTTGAAAATGACTTTGGTCATATCTTGATTGAATATTTACACACAGGTGTCAGAATGGTATCAAATGAAAGCTTATGACTTGCTCTTTCATTTTCAGTTATGTTATGCAAATTAGCTCATTTGCATATTCATGAATATTAATGATTTTTCCTAAAATTGTGATTTTCGACAAAAATGTGGTAAATACTTTCCAAAACGAGGCGTTTTAGTGCAGGGGAATTATGTAAACATAGCAAATCTTAAAGAAAATTATACAAGAGACAGTTTGAGCGATGTTTGCACTTTGGCCGTTGGGGCTTTTGGCCAAAACCCTTATCTAAACCCTTAACCCTATAAATTGTTTAATCATATAAAAACGTTTTTGGTCATATCTTGGTTGAATATTGACTTATAGATGTTATAATGGTATCAAATGAAAGGCTTTGACTCGCTCAATAATTTGCTATAGATTTTATGCAAATTAGCTCATTTGCATATTCATGAATATTAATGATTTTACTTAAAATTGTGACCTTTTTGCTAATATTTGGTAAATAGTTTCAAAAACATTGTAATTCTGTTCTCGGGGAATCATGTAAACATGGTTTATCTTAAAGAACATTTTATTAGAAACATTTTGAGAGATATTTGCACTCCGGCGCTTGGGGCCTTTGGTCATAATCCTTATCCAAACCCTTAACCCTATAAAATTGTTCACTCAAATTTTAAAAACATGCTTGGTCATATCTTGATTGAATATTGACGTACTGATGTAAGAATGGTATCAAATAAAAGCTAATGACTTACTCTTTAATATGCAGATATTTTATGCAAATTAGCTCATTTGCATAAGCATGCATATTAATGATTTGTCTAAAATTTTGATTGTTTTGCAAGGTTTTCTATTATAAATACGTACCAAAAGGTCCGATTGTTTCTTTCTCGTGAGTTTTCAACCATTTAATATCCATGTTCACTCTTTTAACAACATCTTAGCCTTGTTTGAAATCTATTTGATGTTTTGTTTGGAAGTAACAGTGATTTTAAAGTGTGCAGCCCATTAAATTTTGTTCCTATAAATCTTATTTACAATGTATGTATTTAGTTTCCATTTGATCTTTTTAAACTTAATTGTTTTAAGTGCAAATAAGTTAAATTTATTTCTTTTATTGTATTGGTGTTCTTGCTTATATCTAGTTTAGTTGACAGAATGTTATCATTTGTAAAACTGCTACATGAATCCAAAATCGACCCAAAATAGGACTTTAAAAATAAACATTTTATCATATGCCATAGAATGATACAAAATTGGGGACTTTATTCTAATACACATATAAAATTAATCATTCCAATTATTCTTTTAAGTTTTATGGCTGAACAGAGATCCTGGAATGTAGACAAATTGCATACATATAGCAAAATAACATTGTTAAGCAATTATCAAGGCCTTACTTTTGCCATTCACATGGAGAAAACGGCATGGATTTTCTCCATCTGGAGAGCCCTTCCTTATGTTTTCCTTATAGACAAGTCAATTTGTTGGCCTTAAGTGTATTTGATATGTGGCTGACAGATCAGGGACACTGATGTTACCATTCCTTTATGCTCTGTTAAGGCATTTTCAATTCAGATAAATTAAGCTTGGGGTGCCATATGTAAAGCCTATGTATCAGATGCATAAAATCAAGAGATGTACGCGATGTATGTAGCTAGAGTACAGACAATTACTGGTTGTGAGCAAAAGATTATTGCATTTATTACGATGCATTTATTTGTCTGTATCAGATCAGAACAGATGTGAACTGATCCATACTACCGACAGCCCATGCTGAATGTCTATTCATATTCTTCCTTATCTACACATATTTCTTATATGTGCTTTCAGCATAGTACCACCTCACAATAAATTGAAAATAGTTCCCTTGTGATACACATACAATCTCTTTCAATATGGCATATGTTTTCCAGGATGGCATTAGATGGCCATAGGTATCTTCAGTTCAATATTTTCCTGATATTTAAAAATGTTACAACTATGCTACCAGGTTTAGATCAGCATGTGAAATTGCCCGGAAATTAACGAAGATATACAAATTATTTAATCCTTATGTCATCGGCAATTTCTGTCGCACTATGTTGTACGTAAGAAGTGTTTGGTATCAAAATGATGGATGAAACACCAGAATGTCTTTTATCTTTACCTGAACGCATACTTGGCAGCATTCTCCATTGATTGTTAATGATAATTGTGGAAAACATATTTTATTTATGTGCCGGTGGCCTTATATTATGAATTATGCCGATTAAAGTTACACACATGGAACTTCTTACCAAATAGGGCCTAAGGTTAAAAAACGACAACTATATAATCGAAATTCGACTCTGATGTTAAGTGTACAATTGCGATTCCATTATTTTACAGATTTTGTTGGACATTTGTAATGGTACGATTTACGTATGTTACGATTTACGTTTGGTACGCTTGAAATAGGGCACGATTGAGATATTGTACGATCAAAATAGGGTACGATTGATGTATGGTTCGATTGAAAACTGGTACGAATCGTCCTCGTAATTTTGGTATCGTCGCTTTTCAACGAAAAACTCGTATCTGCAGCTTAAAATAAGCTACAGATACTGGTTTGTTTTGTTTGTTTGTTTGTTTGTTTTTTTGAAAAGCTACTATATTCGCCCTTCGATTTACTGATGATGGCACCAGACTTTGCTATGAAAAAAAAACAAAAACAAAAACAAAAACAAACAACAAAAAAAAAAACATCACTAGACAACATAAGTTAGACTTGTGCAAATTCTAGATGTAGCAGACGGCAATACTAGGCCTAAGTGCATTGAATTTTACATCTTTTGGTGTTATTGTGTAGAAAACGTTGTAGGAAATGAAGAAATTACTTGTCACAAGCAATTTCTTATTTTTGAACACTTTTTCCAAAAACCTTTATCTTGGAGGTCGTCAAAAAGTGTTACTATGTGGTAATGGGTTAAAAGTGAGCGGTTAGTCGGCAAAAACGATATTTACATAACAACTGTCAATTGTTTTAGATAATAGAATTATGAACATACAACGCCATAGACAAAATTGAATCATGGCATTAGTGCTTGGCATTCTTTCACATTTGATTTGATTATTCTATATAGCCCATTATCACTGTCTCCCAATAAAGTGTCTGATTAAGGATATATCGTCTCTTTTTAACAAAAACCTCTTTGCTGTAGCTTGTTTTAAGCTGAATTTACGAGGTTTTCGATGAATATCAGCGCCATTTATATTCAGTTGGTTACATTCGAAAATGCCATGACCACAACTTGAATCACCGAACAACATTTTTTTTTCTTTTTTTAATGCAATATTTTCTGTGCTTTAGGCATTTTGTACACAAAGCTTAAATCTTTTCAGACCTTGGATTTTCGAGAATGTTATAAATCATACTTTCTGCTCCGATTTGGAAAGCCCGTTTTACTTTATCGTCTTGAATCCTTTTTCCAAAACGACTTGTTTTGTGTGCTTCATATTTCAAGGAGATGTAGTCAACAAAAAGGTATGTTAATAAAGATAGAATTTGTGTACACCGTGCTGATTATCAGCATTTTCTTCTTTATTATCAATGTTTCCAAAGCACTTACTATAGGGTACTTCAAGACAGATCTTATTTGGGCAAGTCTAAGTCCTCCCCCCCCCCCCCCCCCCCCAAAAAAAAAACGCTCTCTGCTTTCGAAACATAAGATAATTCAGTATGCCTCCAAAATAAAAGATAACTGTTTTTAGCTTCGAAAGGTTAAATAAATCTTTTTAGTTTCAAAGGTTTCATAACCCCCTTTTTTTTACCCCACACATGAGATTACCCTTTCTGGGTTAGCGAGAACTACAGTTTTTTTTGGGATTAACCCTTTCCTAAACGCCAAAATTTCGAACACGTCTACGTTCTAAGGTGTTGCACAATATGACAATATACAAGACAAAATGAATGTCACTAAAATAATCATGCGTGCACTTTTAAACAACATACGATAAAAAAACGTTGATGCAAAAGGAGAATAATTATTGTTGGCCATTAACATTATCTTCTTTTTCTCAATTGCTTTTCAATGCCTTGAATTGTCTTCTCTGCTCAGTTGTCAAGATAATTATGTTATTTTTTTTGGGAAAGGGTGCCATAAAAAAGGTGCTAGCAATTGAACGGTAGCGTCTTTTGTAATATTCTAACAATCTGACATTCTTATTCTGTTGAACATTCATTCTGAAGTACAATGTACCCTATTTTATTTACAATAAAATCATGTAGGAAAAAAGCTGAAACACCAATGCGCCCCCTAGGCTAAAAGTAAATATTAATGCAAACGGAGAAAATGATGATGATCAGCGTTTTCTTCGTTTACCTCAATGTTTTCTCTTCCAATATCGCATTTCATGTGCGACGTCAATATCATCTAATATGGAGGATTAAGTAAGACTTAACCCTTTCCCAAACGAGACTTGGTTTTGATGTCCCTATAAGAGTAAGCTTGGGAAAACATTGAACATTGATGCAAAAAAGAAAATACTGAACAGCATTTTCTCCCTTTGCCTCAATATTTTATGTGCTACATTTAAACTGCACACAAATCTTGTCATTATTGATATATATTTTGTCGCCCGTGATTACTTTCGAATTGGCATTGTCTAATTTTTTGCCGTTTGGGAAAGGGTAAATCCCTGAAAGAATACCGTATTCGTCAATAATTAACGGATCTAATAATCGCGGGCTCTAAAAGGGGCCTGCAAATACTTTAAGTCTATAATGAGGTATCTTAAATTTTCGGGCTAAAGTGAACTATCGAGTATTTCGGGGATAAAACAGCTATCTTCTTGTTGAAAGTAATTTTATTGATCTAATATTTAAGTGCTAGAAAGCAATATCGATATTATATCGATTAGAATTAAAACGAGATGGAATTCTTCTAACTCTCTGCCAAACTAGCCTTGGCTTTATCCTACCTGATGGAAAAAGCGTAGGTAATTATTGAAACAAAGAAAGAAAATACTGATAAATACCATTTACTTCTTTGGCCTGAATGTTTTAAATGGTGTATCTAGACATTTATACAATTTCATTCGACGTAAGCTATTTCCAGCTTCTGGTCATACAAAATATAGGTGATTTTCAACAAAACCTTGTAACTGCAGCTTGTTTTTAAGGATCTGGGACCATAATGGATTTCGGTCATTATCGCCGATGATCGGGTATTCACGGCACTCGGTTATTTCCGTGAAACGCACTTCGGAAAGATTCGCTTTTGTTCTCACCTCGGCTTACATTCTCGTAAACATTAATAGATATCGGCCGTGTAAGCTATTTAAAGTGTATTTTTCTGCATAGATAGAGATAATTCTCGTATTTCTCGTTGTTAGTAGCATGAAAAATGCTTAAATATTATCGTTTTGAACACCCTGGCGGTTAAACGTATATTAAACGTACATTCATCCATTAGAATAGGAAATACATGAAAAATACTTCTTCATGTTGTATTCTATAAATAGTAACAAAAAAGAAAGTGGAAAGTACAGCGAAATATGGAACGATTTTATCCAGGTAATCGTGACGTAATTTCGGACGTACAATAGTAATTCGTTGAAGCTGTTATAAAATCTCGTAACTACGGCTTAAATCAGGCCGTAGTTACGATATTGTATGACAACACTGACGGTTTATCAAAACACAGCTTAAAACCCAGTCTATTGTTAAGACAAAATCCATTGTCATTCACATGAATTTTCCGTGGTTTGTTCAATTTTAACAATTCCTTTCATAAATATTTTTTGTAAACATGTGACATAATATAATAACATAAGTGTTCATGTAAGATTAGCTGAATTTGATTGACAAAGGCGTTCTTATACAGTAGTACATGAGACCAATTTCAACCCTCTCCCCCCCCCCCCCCCCCCCCCACACACACACACACACACACGGCGGGGAATCACCTGACAAAATAGTTTCGATATTGTCCAACAATTCTGTCAATAGATAACCGATTTGAAAAAAAGAATTTAAGCAGTGAAAGCGGGAACACTCAATGACTTTACTGAATGCGAAGGGTGATCTTTGAAAAATCAGCTGATATGAAAGTTATTGACGACCAGCCAAAACTTAATTTGGTTGTAAATAACTTATTTATCAGCTGATTTGTAAAAGAGGTACCATACACTTCTGATCTCGAGGCTATGCACTTTTCTGTTTCAAACCGATTTCAAATTTGTATTTACAGAATCATTGACGATTTTCTGAAAGTGTAGTGTCACATGACTCCCCACCCCCATGTATATGGTGCTATTGTTTTGTTCACAATAGTTTATGTAGGAACTACAGGGAAACGTGACAATGAATATTTGATTAGATAGTTTGTTTATATCAGTAACTATAAAATAAGGTGTTGTTACATTTTACCTTACAATATTTGCTGAAATTGAATGACATATTTTGAACATTTTGTCCTTGCTTTGTGCACCCCATTCTTGTTTTATTTGCACAAGTATAGATTAGAGATATTTTTGATGTAGGTTTCATACCCTGCCAGTCAAAATTGCAAAAAATATAGATCAAAGAAAAAAAGTTCATTTTTCATCAACATCGAAAAAATACAGTCGCAAAATCATAAAGCTATGTATAATCAGGTGTTTTTTTTCTCAATTTTGTTTTTTTATAGTATTGTGTTAGCTTATTTGTGTTACATACAAATCTGTTGTAGCATACAAGCTGAAAAATATCAGATATTATCATATTCTGCACAAAAAATTTGAGATTTACAGAGTTGGTGCTTCCCATTTTCCCGCCATTTTTGTAAAATGGGGTCAGTAACTAAAATAGATATAAAATTCAAATATATCGGTAAAAATGTTTATAGTTTCATTTTTACCTTTGTCTTGTATCATAGAAATAATATATAACAATACTTTTTGTATTTTCAAAAGTGTCTATTATGGTTCCAGATCGTTAAGCTGCAGTTACGAGGTTTTTGTTGAAAAGCGACGATATACACTTTTGTAACGTGATTCCATACCGTGGTTTATTGCCGTTTCCTCATATGTCATAAACCCTTTCCCAAACAAGACCTGGTTTTGACGTCCCTAATAGGTCATTCTTGCGAAAAAATTGAGACAAAGGAAGAAAATGCTGATGATCAGCATTTTCTCCGTTTACCTCAATATTTTCTGAGCCACATTATACACAAATTCCGCCTATATCTACATCCACTTTGTAATCTGCACCAAAATACTGATTGGTCGTCAATAACTTTTTTTATCAGCTGATTTTTTTTTAGATTATCCACCACATCCAGCTTATACCTCGGTGTTTTTACTCTTCTCTGCTTCGAAATGAAGTAGATCTAGGATCTATAATTCAATTCGATTGGCATAAAGTAAAACAAAAATTGTTTTTTCGATTTTCTTCATTTTTCTAATTTGAATGTATGTGATAATTTGACTGAATAAAGGTAAAAAAAAAAAAGAAAAAAATATTGACGATTTTCTAAAACTGTTGTGTCACGTGATTCTAGGCCGCGGTTTATTACCGTCTCCTCATATTTCATTAAGCAGTGTTAAAAGCCCAAATAAGTTGGGTAATGGAAATGTCAAAATTGACGGATTGTTTTTGCGACTGTGGAGTCTATGTACTTTCAGTGTGTTGCGCTTGGGAATCGTTCTGCTACACGGAAAACCTTTTAACCCTTTCCCAAACAATGTCTGTTTTTTTCTCAAATGACGTTAATACTAAAAAGGCAAGGAAAAACACAGAGGAAAATGAAGATATTGCTGATAATCTCTATCAGGATTTCCTATATGCTATAACGTATGAAGTTTCCGCTTGTGACATCAATTATTTTATTGTCCACAGCTCCCTGTAATTCGGACAAGTGTAGAATTTTCTCGTTTAGGAAAGGGTCTGGTTGTTTTCGTTAAAAGTGAAAAGTAACACCAAAAACTGACCTTCTTCCAAAATGTAGGTTTGGAAATAATTATTGGTGTTTCTACAGTCCAGTTACGACATCATGGCACATGTTTACAAAATTTACTTATGTAAACACGGAAAAAGACGTTCATAATTATCATTGCGTTGGTTGGTATCTTGCAGGTTTGAGACACCTGCAAGATTCGAACAATTGCATACAAAATTACAGCAGTTATTTTACACAAAGCTTGGATAGGAAATCTTCGTAAACATGTGCCATAATATCGTGATCTGATTATAGAACTGTTGAAACAAACATAAAACACCAATAGTTTATTAGTCCCCAATCGGTTACCGGTTGGGGGACTATAGGTTTGCTGGATTCCGTCCGTCTGTCCGTTCGTCCGTCCGTCCATCTGTCCGTCACACTTTTTGCCGGACCATATCTTCTTTTCCATAAGTGCAGCAACTTCAAACTTGGTACACTTATAGACCTCATTCGGGAGAAGTATCATGTGCAAGAACCATTGCTCTGCTACGCTCACTTTTTGAGTTATTGCTGTTTGTTGGTTTCTAGCCTTACATTAATTTTCTGCCCGAAACCTATCTTCTAAACTGTTATTGCTAGTAACTTCAAACTTGGTACACTAATATATCTCAATGTGGAGAAGTGGCATGTACAAGAACTGTCACTCTGTTACGCCTACTTTTTCAGTTATGACCCTTTGATGGTTTTTACCCTAACATTTTGTCCGGAACCTAAAACATCCTAAAATATCCTAAAACATAAGTGCTAGCATTTTCAATTTTTGTACACCTATAAATTACAGTATGGAGGATTGCCATACACAAAAACTGTTACTCTGCCATACGCACCATTTGAGTTATTGCCCTTGGTTATGACCGGGACTTCTAAACTTTACGTGCTGGTAACTTCAAAATGTGTCACTTATAAATCTAGTAAGCAAGAGATATATTATAAGAAAGGACATTTTGTTATCCGGTGGGGGACTCCTATATTGCATCGTCATAGGACATGCACTTGTTCTTATTGGGTAAACAGTAGTCAAGTCCTCGAAAATTGCTTTAAGAATATTAGAACGTGGAAATAGGAATGGTCAGATACGCAAAACATGAGAGTAGCGGTATATTTAAGATAGTTGAAAACAAATGTGCTAAAGAAAATCGCCAGAGCATTACACTCTAAAATGCCGAAACTACTGTTTATCCGAGCTGCAGTTACGACATTTTCGAGCTTAACAAATTCAATCATTTTCTCAACATAACAAGGTACAAGGCAATATTGCCTTTTCATTCCATATAAATAAAAGATAATGCCAGAAAACAAAAATAACAATACAAGCGATTTCAATAAATCCAAGCAAATCAAAGAAAGATATCTATATATATCAGAGCAGAATGTCTCAGGGTATTATTGGATTTTGAATAGAAATTGATGGAAGTACGAGGGCCCATCAATAATTTCGAGAACTACATCTACTATTCAATTAACTGTTGACGTATTTTAACGAAAATTGGTGTGCTGAAAGCTCATTCATTTTACAACAAACTCATCTTATTTGAAAATGATGACGTCATAACAATGTGACGTCATGGCAGAATTATGACGTCATGTCAATAGCGTTTGTTTTGAAATGACGTCATCTTGCATTATCAAGCAACGCCTTAATAAAAAGTTTTATGTATTTCTCAATAATTCCTTTACGGGCGTCCATGAAATTTTACATGTATTGTAAAGAGACATATGTTTATCTCATAACGTTATTGAAAAGCGCATACGACGCTTCAGAGTGGGTAGACAGATAAGAGAAAATGGGTGGCTTTACAAGCTGACCGGAGGCTATAAATCTGAAAAGAATGCTTCTAAAATCCCAGAAATCATTCTTGAAAAATAACAATTTGGTGTTGAAATAGTAGTAAGACACTTGGATAATTTGTATGATACAACTAAGGACAGTATGACCAGTAATCTCGGAATGCGCCGTGCATCGGCAAGATGGGTACCGCACTGGCCGCTTCCTGGCCGAATGAGGCAGGGGGTCAAAAGGTGTCGTAAATGATACCAAAGTTATAAGAAAGACCGCCATAACTTTGCGAATTAAATAAATACATGTAACGTGACATCGATGCATCATTTTTGAGTCGGAAAGTAAAGAACAATATCATTTTTGGAAGCATTATTCTTCGTTCTCACCCACAAAAGCATTGATTTCTAGATGTGTCGGTAAGACAAATATCACAATTTTCATCAATATTCGAGGAAACACGCCGAAACATTTTATGTCTATATAAAGTCGAGAAAATACATATAATTTTGCAGCAATAATCAAATCTGGTCTGCCACCCGCTTTTATGAGACAGCGCGCAAATGTCATAAAGTCCGGATTTTTGCCGCGCTATGACAGCACGTCGCGCCACAGCCGACGCGTTAAAAAGGCCGGTATTGTGAAACTGGTAATAGAAAAGTTACCAAACCCTCCGCACCGCGCAGATTATGCATTTTGCGACTTCTAATTATTTCCAAACCTTAGAAATAAATCACGGGGTGAGGATACTGAGTAAAAAGAAGAGTTGGGTGTGTCATTTACAAAAGTTCGCGGGACATGTCACGTGACGGGCTGTAGCACGTGACACGGGCGTGGGTCAAGCGGTGCTATGAATGCAAGCTGTTCAAGGGATGTTACTTTTATAAGAAATGGGCTATGTTTCTAAGTTTATCAACGTATTTTTCTGATAAAAGATTAGTTCTCGAAATTATTGATGGGCCCTCGTACTTGATAAACGGACATCTTTACGTCGCGTCAATTTTACAGAAAAATATCATTAATTCTAGTTCCTTGATATCTAGATGATCATTTGGGGAAACTTTGAAATAAACGAAGCTTTTCATTCAACGTATTCGGCCGAATTAAGTAGAAATTGCACGTTACCAAATACCGGTAATTGTAGGACGTCATGTAATTAACGGAAAAAATTCGCGTCCATTTTACAGATTTTTTCTTAAATATCGTACCGTGGTATCTAAATGAAGAATTGGGATACGGTGAAGTAAAAGAAGCTTTTCCTACAATATTTCAGACATAATTGAATACAAATTTATTATTTTTTTTATTTCTTTGGAGTGGGATCTATAAGATTAAGAATAGCAAATGACGGTCGAACGTGGTAAACGGAAACACTTCGCGTCAATTTTACGGAAAAATCCGCAATTCTTGTTTGATGTTCAGAGGATGATTGGGAGAAAGATTGAAGTCAAAGAAGCTTTTCTTTCAATATTTTCGTACCCATTTAATGGAAGTTTAACCCTTTCCCAAACGACACAACTTTAGAGTGATCCCCTTCAAAAACTGCCACAAATGACAAAATGGGTGTTATTAAAGGTAGGATTTGTGTAAAACATGGCACAGAAAATAATGAGACAAAAGGAGAAACTGCTGGTTATCAGCAGTTTCTTCTTTTGTCTCAATGTTTTCCCAAGCATTTTCTGTAAGGGACGTCAAAACCAGGTCTTGTTTGGGAAAGGGTTAAATTTATTTTAAATTCTTGCATTAAAATGAGCATGATTGGATTGTGAATAGAAAATGATGACATTACGTGATAAATCGTAAAGTATAGTGGACTCGCGCTATCGTGAGCGATTCACGATATGTCCATTATCTACCCAAAGGTAAGACAGGATTATCTGATAAACTTATTGCTTTGTGACAAAGGTTACGGTCTATTGCGTTCTGAGGTAAAACCCCACTGTTTACGATAATACATTTGGTCCGAAAATGCTCACAATATCGCGTTTTAGTTATAACGTGACAATTAAAGCGCTTCTGGTGTATTTGTTGTGAGCAATTCTGAGAGTGAACAGGTGCGAAATTGCTCGAATGCCACTGAACGTAGTTGAGCAATTTTGTAAATGCTTTTAAAAATCGCTTATATATTGTTATTTTTCCACGTTTTCCACTACAGTCTGATAATCTTAGGCAGTTAAGATGCCTGCGAGCGACAAAAGATGAGAAATAATTGTAAGTGGTCTTTTCGTATTTGTCTAAACCTAAAATCGCATATACTCAATCGCCAATAACGCAATGTTTATAGTTTCTAATCAGGTTAAAATATCACTTACTGAAAATTGATAAGCTTAGACAATAACACTCCCGTGTTTTCCACACAATATGACCAGATTAAAACCATCGCTTTTTCAGTCAACCGGAGTCAGTTCAACGCGTGAACAGATCGACTTACATGTATGTCCAAATGTTTACGGCGTATTCTAACGTCAATATTGAATTTTACTCATTAGAGATAAGGAATAAAACAACACTGGTATTTCTGACAACTTGATTTTCTTCTGGCGTGTCTAGCAATTGGAAACAATTCTAGACAATCAGGACGTCTCAGAGCGACAATAGATAAGACATAATTGTTCGTCGTATTTTCTTCTATCTAAACCAAAAATCATTTCTATTCACGATCCAATATCGCCACGCTATTGCAACCTTAACGATACTTTTTTTCAGTTAATGACGCCTCTTCACGCAACTTTGAACTTTCAAAGCTTATGAAGATATTTATGCCATCATCACCGGAACAAATTAGTTTATATTGATAATTGTAAAACTATTTTACTGGCATGTATTATGGACAGTTGTCCCATACAAAAAAGAGACTTGAAACTTGATATAGGGACATTTCATTCCAATTTCAATTTTTTAAAGTATGTCTTGATGCCAAGATTAGTTATTCTAATAAGTATAAATACTATTAGTTTTTTTAAGTTGTTGCCAATAAGCGAGAAACATGCATTTAAAGTTGAGACATAATCGATAAATTGCATATCAATCCGAACTGTTGTCCACAACAATTTGTTCAATTTTAACACAAAAATATAAATTTCTCGTAAACGGCGCAATATTTTGGCTTGAAATTTTCAGAATTTTCATGAGGACATATGCTCTTTCAGATAAAAATAAAAGTAGAATTTATGACAAAAAATTCTGAAATGTCACTTTAAAGAAAGAGATGGAAAAACTAATACTCATTACTTTTTCCCATTTTCCTCAATATTTTCCCCTTCGTTACATCTTATTTTTCTAATCTGGAAGTAAGATTTATTCTGTCGACTTGGACAGATATGAATTTGGAGAGGTCCAAATTATGTCGTTTGGGAGGAATTTAACAAAGGGGAGTTTTCGGAATGAGCGGACTGAGCATTTACCTGTTTTTTTGAAGGTTATTCTTTTTTCGAACATATCATCAGGGATAAATAGAGAAAAAGGTTATCGCGTGGCATAGGCCTAGCATTATTGAATCGCGAATAGAAATGATTGTAGATCTAGGATAGACAAATACATTAGTAGATGGGCAATTATTTTTATCTAATATTGTTACTTGAAGAAGAAATTGTTTCTCATCTGTCTCCTGATATATTGGTCAAAAGCATAATGCTGGTCACGTTCGAAAATGTCGTAATTACAGCTTATTTTAGCTGTAGTTACGACGTTTTCGAATGTGACCAACGATAAACAGTAATATCGTTCCTTGTTAGAATGTTCTGCGAACAGTAACTAGTATTCTAGTGTCACGCTCTTGTCAGTTTTCTCTTTGACAAAGACCTATCAGACAGACGGTGTATAGTAGAGTCTACGCAAAATAAACATTCAAATGTGCGCAGCGCATTTAATCTTTATAACGCGTAGAATCTACTATACAGACTCTGTCTGACTTAGTGTTTGCTAGCGGTTCATTGGAGGCGGGGGCGGGGCTATGTATAGACGTCACATAAACTAGCCTGTGTCTCGTTTATGCGAAATATAGCGGCGATATTTTAAGATATACTGCAATTTCATTGGTCCAAATAGTAGATCGAACACTTAATATATTAATGTATCTCCATTTTTATAATAATAAGTACAAAAACGACGGATTGAAAAAGAGGAACGAAGAATATGTTAATTATAGACTTGATAATCAATCGCTAGAAAATATGTCCCGTAATAAGACGACAGCTTTAAATCAAACAAGTTTACGAACGCTGATAAATAAATCTTTAATTAAATCAGCAAGGTTGATTCCCAGACTCCAAGGTGTCAGAGTCGAGCTTAACAACGTCACTAAGCGAATTAATTTTACGAAAAGAGAAAGGTGACGTAATCTAACGACACCTTTAAACAAAACAGAGGCACTCAAGTCCTAACTAGGAAGAAATGTCTTGCAAATTGAGTAACAATTGAACAATGACTGTGGTAGTATAATAGTGCCGTGGGCGCGATTGATTGGCGCTTTCTTGTAGAATTAGTGCTTATTCGTCACATCTTGTTTTCGACCTTCTAGAAAAGGCACATTGGAGGGGGACGATATGTTGTATAATTTCGATTTTGCATGTAGAATTGGCACTCTTCATCATAATAAGGTACATGTACTTTCAGTTAATTCGAATTACTGCATGTCATTTGAGTAGAAATTCTGGCCCTTCCTTATCAACGGAAAAAATAAACTGGATAGCAAAATTGTTTGCCAGATCCCATGTCTTCGACACAATGAGTGTCGACAACATATGGCAACCACCCATTTTGCATGCTAAGGACACGACCTATGCTATGTAATGTAGTTAGTGTACTTGACATGCGATGATGGCCAAGGCTATTGTGAAATGCTTAAAAAATGAACTTCATTTATGTTTAGGCAAAGAATTTTTCAGCACATTACAAAAAGTCCTTTTATCGCTGGCATGTTTGAATTAGGCTAATGAACTTGGTAGAAATAAAGCTTACAAAAATACTGAGACCAGTGTTATTTGCACATTGGCTCTTGTCTTTAAGTTTCTGCCTTTATCAACAGAAAATTAAATTACCACAGCCTTTCTTCAGTCGTTTTTCAATTTGCAAGGCATTGTCTTTGTGTTTACATTGACAAGTTAGACTTTGGCATTAGATTAGAATGCATTTTCTCATTTACTGTAGAATAATTATCAAAACAGAGACGTAAAGCTAAACCTTAGCGACTTTCGCTCTGACATGTAACTTTGTAAAACTAGAAAATCAAGAGCAGGAATTGGTTTTCTTTTGTTTAACCCCTGAAGATAAAAGGAGCAAACAAAAGCAGCCGATGCGAGTCTAATTTGCACACATGCTCTTGCCCTTTCTATGTTTCTGCATTATGCAACAGAAAATTAAATTACCACTGCCTTAATTCAGCCGTTATACAATTTGTAAGTCATTGTCTTTGTGTAATATGCTGTCGAAGTTAGGCTTTGTTAAAGTTGGCATCATATTAGAGCACATTTTCTCATTCACTGTAGAATAATCATCTTTAGCGCCTTTCGCTCTGATATTTAACTTTGTAAAACTTGCAAATCAAGAGCAAGTATTATTTGGGTTTTTAACCATGGATTGCAACCAGCTACATGTGTACGATTCATGTAATCAAAAGTCTGTCATTGCATTGGTGATGGTTTCTTTTATTGAAGTTAATAGGTCCATCTTAAACGTTCAATGTCACCAAGAGAATTTTTTACGATATACCTGCCTATATCAAAATACTTTCTTTTTTTCGTAGATTAGACATGGGAATAAGCATTGGCCAGATAAGGATGTATTGGAATAGAGCGCTATGTAAAAAGAGAAGCATACAAAAAAACTGCAGAGGCGTGTCTAATTTGCACACAAGCTCTTGCCCTTTCTAGGCTTCTACATTATGCAACAGAAAATTAAATTAGCACTGCCTTTCTTCAGTCGTTATTCAATTTACAAGTCAATGTTTTTGTGTTTTAGTTAATGTAGCTTGGTTTTGTTTGAAGGTCATTTTTTGGTTAAAATACCCTTTCTCGCTCTTCGGTGAAGATTTCGCGCCTTTCGATCTAGGATATTTCAATTTTATTTGAAGCCCATTTTGTTTTCTTTTATGCTGCAATGACAAATACCGATACCATGGCATTTGCACGTTAATCAAAATAATTAGAGAATATTACATTCTGTTACTATAAATAGTAACATTTAACGACAATTAATTTCCAACATGTATTGTCTAATTATGCATTGATGAAACCATATGCAATCTCATTAAGAAACCCCTTTACTGTTTCGGTACAGACAATGACATAAAGGAGTTTTTTTTTATTTTCAACATAGTTTTCTACACAGAAAAAAATGTCAAAAATCATTTACTTCAAATTGTCGACTGCAATATGTTTGAAATAGGACACGTCTAGTACTCGTAATTTTTCTTAAAATATTTTGCGTCAATTTGATTTAATTTCAGATAACGACATATCCATGATGCGGAGAGACGACGAGATAGAGCAAGCGTCATGGTCCATGTCAATTCATGACGACATTCCTCATCAGACGTCATCACAAACGGCGCTGACCTCAACCAATCCAGTATTCATAGACAACCAATACTCAGATAAAGTCGCAGGCGGCACGTCGACGTCTGGTAACCGTAGCGTGGCACGTATAGTGGCGTGTACGGCGATAACGTTCCTGGTTGTTTGTTTCATCATGGTGGGGTTTTCACTCGTCATGTCTAAAGATATCGACCAACAAGGTAAGTCTATCGATTCGTCACTTTTCAACAAAAACTCGTAACTGCAGCTTGACACAAGCTGCAGTTACGAGGTTTTTGTTGAAAGTAGCACAATGTGTTTTGTTAGAGGCATATCTTTCCTCTTTCCACATCAGTGGTTTTCAGATTCTCCATATCACGGTGGGGATTATGCATCATTGGATGGATAACAAGTACGGTCAAAGTAGCCCCGCTTTAGGTAGGAAAATGTGGACAAAATCAAGCGATCTCCCAATAAGCTTTTGTGCAATAACATTCTTATATCTGCGACAATTTTCAAGCGTTCAAGGTTTATTACATCTACCTCGCCCTACTGGGTTCCTTCCTGAAATGTATGACTTGTAGACTCTTTTTACTTTCATCAACAATTGATCCCAACCGACATGGGCCGACTTCGATTGGCATATGACTCGCGCCATTGTTGGGAACCTGCGCTGTTCTATCTATCAGATTCACCCTCCGTCTTGTGATAGCCAATCAAAATCTTTGTTTACTTGACACTGATTGGTCCACTTTTATCCGAGAAGTTTCAAATGACATAATGGCTCCGATGGTCCGACCACAGTTCTTCCGGCGGTCGGACTATAGCTGCGGAAATGACGTCAAATAGCTCTCACTATTGGTGTTCGATTGGAGAGATAGCGCACAATGGCACGAGCCATAATGCCATACGAAGTCGGCCCAGAAAAACGACAAAAAAGCCGGTCCGTTTTTTTCTAGTCGGTTGGGATCAATTTTTGGGAAAAGTACAAAAAAGTGATATCACAAGGTCTAATGGTTTTAAATGACAAAGACTTGCCACAGAATACACGGCTTCTTTCACGGAACATTCTTTAGAAAACTTATTATTGGTACTTTTAGATAGATTTCAATTCCTTCGCGTACACAAAAGCTGCATAAATTCGGTCCATTGTATGATTCCTTTACAAAACATTTTCATGGATGTAAGGATGTTGTGATTGATATTTGGTGTACATCTACTCTTGTTTTGAATTCCTTTTACCAAAGCGACCAAAATATTCCAGTATCAGCATATCTTGGGTTAACTCTTCGGCTAAAAGACCACCGTGTAACAACACTAATTATCTTCCACAACAATTATTCCATGTCAAGGTTACTGCTATAGTTTCGTAAAGATTTGGAATTCCACAAAAGGAAACACCAATGATTGGAATTTCCCCGAAGTGTTACTATATACGGACAAGGACACGAAGTTCAGCATTAGTAACGTATCATTAGAGGCAGCAAACACTCCCTTTAATAAAAGGTTAGACAATATAAAATCAGAAGTTTGTGTCGTTTTAAAGTCGTTTTAAAGATTTCTTCGAGTTGATAATGGTGCGTATTATTTAGATTAGGTCCTAAACGGCGAAGTACAAAAAGGGTATGGAAATATATCTGCTATCGAAATAATTCCAAGATATTGTGTAACATTCCGTGACTCGTTGCTGTATATCATCACGTTTTTGACATATCGTTTCCTTATGGTGAAAACTGGGCGCAGAAGGTGCCGAATGTTTAATTGAAAATAACAGGAATACGATCAAATGTTGATATATGTCCCTTTCGTTCACGAATTGTGTGAAAAAAATACTGTAGAATTTCGGTGCTTTACTACTTGAATCCATGCCCTGAAATCTAAGAAAAGTGGCCGTGGTGAAGAAAGTATTCAAAGGGACAAAACCGCGTCGTGTCTTGTTTTTATAAATCAACAAAGAATTACATCCCTTGCCCTTAATATAGTGAACTCAATTGACCAAACGCCAATCGACAGATCGCTCCGCCCAACATAGAATTTAACAATATGTCATTTAGGTGTAGCTGACTAGCTCACCAGTGATTATACCTCGAGAATGCAAGTCTTGTTTATCATAACATAACCTAGCCATTAAAATATTCTTATCAGATTGGAGCGGTCAGTGATTCTCAGCATGATGCCCTAGACTGACCCCTTCGAAATACCTTTCTAGATGGCAGACACTGATAAGGAATCTGGGGGAAAACTATTTTCCTACAACATTGCCAAAAATTGATAGTACAAAACCAACTGTAACTTTTATCACAGGTTAGTGCCAGAATCTTTAAAATGTCCCTTAAACTCTCTCCTAATATATCCAATATTGTCCTAGTTTTGCATTTCTGTTCGTTTTTTAAGGCCCAAGATATGATTTGTTTATTTAACTCATTATAACATAACATAATTTTATTGACATTATAGACCAGATTGCAAAATTCAGTGTCATCTGAATTCAATTCAATTCGCAGACGACAATCTGGTTTAATGAAATTTTCCATGTTTTTTTCTTTTTTTTCTTTTTTTTAAATCATATTCTATGAAAAGCATTAGGAGAAATGAAGGAATTGGTTGTCACAAGTAACTTCATAATTTTCCACAATGTTTTACAAAGCCATTATCTTGGGCGGAGTAAAAAGGAAGAATAATTTTATTGTAACTTGCACAATGTCAAAATTGGCCCTTTGTTGTTGGAACTTAGATTTTAGATTGAAGCAAGCAAGTTTTTCATGTTCTACCATGTAGCCTTTGGTCTGGTGAACTTTGATTTTATAACCTTTCTAAAACTGATATTGTTTTGACGCCCCTGGTAGACATCATTGAATATGAATTTCTCCGTTTCTCTCAATATTTCCTTTTGACGCCTATTATTTTTAGACTTGTCCAAATTCAAAGATGCTAGAGACGACAATTTGAAGTAAATGAAATTTTATATTTTTAGTCTTTTTTATGAAGAAAACATCTGGTAATTTCTTCGTTTCTATCTTGTGGGGAGTCGAATGTCACTCTGTGGGGTAATGGGATAAAAGATACCTATTTTAGTTTGTAAAACAAAAACGGGTAAATAAAATTGTAAAGAAGATGTGTAGCGAAAATTCCCCAGAAGTTCATTTACTCATTCTGAGTAAGTCTTTATCTATCTCTACCTACCAGTCTTTTTTCATTTCTAGCAATGTTTACGGGAAATTGGACGCCGATGAGCCGCCAGAGATGGATTATGCTCCCCAAATAAGGCAGTGCCTCAAAATGTACATATGCCATAAAGGAAAAAAATATTGTCTTGTCATAAGCAATGCACATGTGAAATATGAGGCTAATCAAAAGTTGTGGACAATGTTAGTTTGTTGCTGAGACAAGGAGTGCTATCGTAAGGTTAACAAACATTAAGCCCCTTTTTCCCATGACATATTCTTTATACACAAATTTAAATAGTTTATGGTCAAGGGCATCTGATTTGCTAGATCTACTGAAATATGAAATTTTATCAAATTCTGACCATTAGACTAGGAGAAATTAGAAAAAAACTGTATTTTGCCCAAAGTCCCCTTTTCCAGACATATGAGACATCATATCCAAAATCCTGGAAAACTTCATCGGCACTATATCATAGGGAAATCACATGGTAAGTTCCATTAGATTTGGCCAAAGGGTTATGGAGAAATCGCTCAGGACAGACGGACAGATTTTATAAATTTTGACATTGAGAAATGACCTTGAACTTGGAATCAACAAAAAGGTCTTGCCATAAGCAATGTACGCGTGAAATATGAAGGCTAAATATTTTACAAATTAAAAGTTGTGGCCAAAGTCAGTTTGTTGCTGAGACACAGAGTTACCAGTGAATCTGAACTAACCTGCCTGGGTTGTCCAGGTTGTCCAGTTCCCTATACGGACAATCAGAATTCTAAAGCGGGGTGGTTCGTGGACAAGTCAAAAATATGGTTGCTATTAAAAAGTTTTTTTTCTTTTTATCAAAATATTATCATAACAATGTAATTTCAGATAGATAAATGTGTGATTTTGTTGTGGACACTAGTTATAGACAGTCATAGTGATATGCGATATCAATACAATTGAAGCAATTATTTTCTTTTTTTGCTATCCTATAACATACATTTTTATACTTCTGACATCTATAGTTTTGTTATGGTTTAAAATACCCATTAATTTGGAGCAGCCTTACATTTTGCCATTTGGTAAAAGTTCAGTTTTAAAGGGATCTTTGTTAGTTTGTTATTATACCCCCGCAAACGAAGTTTGGAGGGGGTATACTGGAATCAGCCTGTCGGTCCAGTGGTTGGTTGGATGGTTGGTTGGTTGGATGGTTGGTTGGATGGTTGGTTTGTTGGTCTGTCTCCAAAACTTTGTCCGGACAACTCCTCCTACACTGGTGGACCGATTTAGTTCATACTTGGCACAAATGTTCATTGTGACCTTTAGATGTGCAAGACGCAAATTTCACGAAAATTGGACCAATACTTTCTGAGTTATGGCCCCTGATTTGACCAAAAAATCCTTGTCCGGATAACTCCTCCTACGCTTGTGGACCGATTTAGTTCATACTTGGCACAAGTGTTCATTGTGACCTGTAGATGTGCAAGACGCACATTTCACGAAAATCGGACCGATACTTTCTGAGTTATGGCCCCTGATTTGACCAAAAAATGCTTGTCCGGATAACTTCTCCTACACTTGTGGACCGATTTAGTTCATACTTGGCACAAGTGTTCATTGTGACCTGCAGATGTGCAAGACGCAAATTTCACGGAAATCGGATCGATACTTTCTGAGTTATGGCCCCTGATTTGACCAAAAAAGGCTTGTCCGGATAAATCCTCCTACACTTGTGGACCGATTTAGTTCATACTTGGCACAAGTGTTCATTGTGACCTGTAGATGTGCAAGACGCACATTTCACGAAAATCGGACCGATACTTTCTGAGTTATGGCCCCTGATTTGACCAAAAAATGCTTGTCCGGATAACTTATCCTACACTTGTGGACCGATTTAGTTCATATTTGGCACAAGTGTTCATTGTGACCTGTAGATGTGCAAGACGCAAATTTCAAGGAAATCGGACCAATACTTTCTGAGTTATGGAACCTGATTTGACCCAAAAATGCTTGTCCGGCTAACTCCTCCTACAGTTACTGTCTGATTTGCTTCATACTTGGCACAGGTGTGCATTAGGACCTGTAGATGTGCATGACGCAAATTTCACGAAAATCGGACCGATACTTTCTGAGTTATGGCTCCTGATTTGACCAAAAAATGCTTGTCCGGATAACTCCTCCTATACTTGTGGATCGATTTAGTTTATACTTGGCACAAGTGTTCATTGTGACCTGTAAATGTGCAAGACGCAAATTTCACGGAAATCGGACTGATACTTTTTTAGTTATGGCCCCTGATTTGACCAAAAAATGCTTGTCCGGCCAACTCCTTCTACAGTTATTCTCCGATTTGCTTCATACTTGGCACAGGTTTGTATTAGGACCTGTAGATGTGCAAGACGCACATTTCTTGAAAATTGGACCGATACTTTCTGAGTTATGGCCCCTGATTTGACCAAAAAATGCTTGTCCGGATAACTCCTCCTACGCTTGTGGACCGATTTAGTTCATACTTGGCACAAGTGTTCATTGTGACCTGTAGATGTGCAAGACGCAAATTTCACGAAAATCGTACTTTCTGAGTTATGGCCCCTGATTTGACCAAAAAATGCTTGTCCGGATAACTTATCCTACACTTGTGGACCGATTTAGTTCATATTTGGCACAAGTGTTCATTGTGACCTGTAGATGTGCAAGACGCAAATTTCAAGGAAATCGGACCAGTACTTTCTGAGTTATGGAACCTGATTTGACCCAAAAATGCTTGTCCGGCTAACTCCTCCTACAGTTACTGTCTGATTTGCTTCATACTTGGCACAGGTGTGCATTAGGACCTGTAGATGTGCATGACGCAAATTTCACGAAAATCGGACCGATACTTTCTGAGTTATGGCTCCTGATTTGACCAAAAAATGCTTGTCCGGATAACTCCTCCTATACTTGTGGATCGATTTAGTTTATACTTGGCACAAGTGTTCATTGTGACCTGCAGATGTGCAAGACGCAAATTTCACGGAAATCGGACTGATACTTTTTTAGTTATGGCCCCTGATTTGACCAAAAAATGCTTGTCCGGCCAACTCCTTCTACAGTTATTCTCCGATTTGCTTCATACTTGGCACAGGTTTGTATTAGGACCTGTAGATGTGCAAGACGCACATTTCTTGAAAATTGGACCGATACTTTCTGAGTTATGGCCCCTGATTTGACCAAAAAATGCTTGTCCGGATAACTCCTCCTACGCTTGTGGACCGATTTAGTTCATACTTGGCACAAGTGTTCATTGTGACCTGTAGATGTGCAAGACGCAAATTTCACGAAAATCGTACTTTCTGAGTTATGGCCCCTGATTTGACCAAAAAATGCTTGTCCGGATAACTCCTTCTACACTTACTGTCCGATTTGCTTCTTACTTTGCATAGGTGTGCATTAGGACCTGTAGATGTGCATGACGCAAATTTCCTGAAAATCTGACAATTACTTTCTCAGTTATAGCCCTTGATTTTACCAAAAAATGTTTGTCCGGACATCTCCTCCTTTAGTTACTGTCTGATTTGCTTCATACTTGGCACAGGTGTGCATTAACTTCTGAAAATGTGGAAGACGCACATTTCACGTAAATCAGAACGACACTTTCTGAGTTATGGCCCATGATTTGACAAAAATGCATATCAGGACAATTCCTCCTACATTTACTGAACGATTTGCTTCATAATTGGCACAGGTATGCATTGCGACCAGTATATATGCAAGGTGCAAAATTGACGGAAATCAGACTGATACTTTCTGAGTTATGGCCACTGATTGGACCAAATTTCAAGAAAATCGGATAGACAAAATTCTGAGTATGGCTCCTGATTCAACAAAAACGCTTGTCCGAACAAAGGTGGTGGCGGGGGTATTTTTATCACCTTCAGTGATAGATTTTTTTCAACTTTGTTAATTTGTTTACTCTCTAGCATCTACAATTATTTTTGACAGCTCATTGGACCATAATATCTAGGATGAGTTAGATTTTCAATTTGATCGGACCGAAAAGTCATGAGTTGTACGCCCTTGGGTTTGACAAAATTGCCATTTTCGACTGTTCTCAACTTTGTTTACACTCTAGCATCTACAACTTTTGACTGATCAAGACGAAACTTTGACAATCAAGACGAAACTTTGACATACTGAGCGATGGTTACTATAAGATCTAATACGGACTGGTCGGACCAGAAAGTCAAGAGTTATCTGCTTTTGAATTTGACAAAATTGTCGTTTTCGACTATTTTTACAGTAACAACCACAAAATATTCACAAATCAAAACAAAACTTGGACACATTGTTGGTGACCATAAAACCTCAAATGACTTCAAATTTCTGTTTGGATAAAAAATGTCGTCAGTTACGTGCCCTTGAATTTGTCAAAATTTCTGTTTTCGACTTTGTTTTACGCGAACAACCACAAAATATAATCAAGACAAAGCTTGAACGAAAAGTTGGTGACCACAAGTTTGTTTTCAAATTTATAGTCACAAATATAATTATACTAGTCAAAACTTCTAACCGGCCACTTTAAAAACAAAGATATCTTTTTCTGTGGTGATTGGTTTTTCATGAAATTTGATCTGTATATTTTTCAGCAATTCTCCAGGTGATTTTGGTGAAAAGTTACCGTTGTTTTATTGAATTCAAAGCGCAACATGAGAAAAGCTCAAACAGCTCTAAATTCACACAAAGCTCAAAATATTGTCAGTGTAGTGATTTTGATCTCATGGATCCTTAGCTGCAACATAGACTAAGAAAAAATTTGGAAATGTTTGATAATTGTGCGAGGCATAAAGCCATTGAAGAAAATGAAAGAGCTTATGTATGCAGAAAAATTGTTCCTAAAAACAACACCTAAAACACGTTTTTCTTCAAAATGCATTAAATATAGACTGATGGTTCTCGGCGAGCTACAAAATGTAGGATATGTGTAAAAAACAATTTGTTGCATCGCTTTTCCTCGCCAGACCATACTTTAGCAAATCCGCTAGATAAAATGTTGTGCCGATTGAATTTAAACACCATTTTACCATGCCTCTTTCTGTCTCTTCTGTAGTCAAATGTCACACAGAATCGACAGTATTTTCCATTTTGTTCGTGGGCTGGGTTGCAGCTAATCATTTGTGGACTTTGAATTGTTGATAATGTAATATCTCGAGCTCTATTAAGATTAGAGCTTTTAGAGCTTTTTCTTTATTACACTTCCAATTTTGATAATAATTGGTAAATCATCATGGAAATCCACATACATTATGCTAAAAAAATCACATATCAAATATCATGAAAATGTAATAATCTTGAAGAAAGTTATCGTCATTTTTAAAGTGGTCGGTTAGAACTTTTGGCCAGTATAAATGAATTAAAATAAGACTCGCTCTTGCCATCTTGGTTCAGATGAGCGATTTAGGTCCTTTCGTACACTTGCATGAGATGTATAGAACAGGTTTAAGTTTCTGTATGCGTAACAAACTCAATGAACAGAAGTTTCAACAATATTTTTTTTTGTTATTATTGCAATTAGAATATAAAATTTGAAATCAAAATTACAAATGGTTAAATGCTGAAAATGATACGCCCAACTTTGTACAACAACCAGATATTAAGATGTCGTGAGCAACAACAACCGCAAAAAATTATGTGATATTCCTACTATACTTTCAGTACTTTGGCATCCATATATCATTAAAACTAGAAAAAAATTGCGAAACCTGGAAACTGGTCAGTCAGACAGTTTTGATAGATCTACTGATAACATACCATGACCAGTACTTGAGGTCAGAGTTGAGATAGAATTACATTCATTGCATAGCTGTTTAACCTATGTACAGTTAACCTTCTAGGTAAAATTCATGGGCTGCTTGTAATCTAATGAACACAGTGCATGTGGTCGGTAATAGGGAACGATTTTATCCAGTTAATCGTGACTTAAATTCGGACAAACAAAGTAGTATTTCGTAGTTGTTGTTATAAAATCTCTTAACTATAATCGATTCACTATTAAACGAGAATAATTTCAGTTGAACTGCTTTATCAAAACAACTGAAATTATTCTCGTTTAATAGTGAATCTATTATACGGCTTTATTAAAGCCGTAGTTACGAGATTTTATAACAACACCGACGCGGTTTATCAAAACATAACTGTGAACCTAGTCTATTGTTAGCACAAAATTCTTTGCCATTGGTATGTCGATTGTTTTGATTGTCAGTCGATAAATCGATACAAAACCACGTGCAATGATGAACAATTGGGGCATAACATTTTTGTGATCGTCCATTGGCTAATCGATGTTTTTGATTGACAGTCGGCGTTTGGTCAATTCTATCGATTTCGAGTTTAATCACATATCTTCTTTTCCAAAACAAGACATTCATTTGATGTCCCTAAAGGTAAATGCTTAGGAAATCATTAAGACAAAAGAAGAAAATGCTGACAACAAGCATGTTCTCCTTTTGCCTCAATATTTTGTTATGCTATAATTATGCCCCCTTTCGAAGAAAATGGGGGTATATTGTTTTGCAAGTGTCGGTCGGTCGGTCGGTCGGAAGGTCGGTCGGTCGGTCGGTCGGTGCGTAGGTCGGTCGGTCTGTCCGTAGACCAAACCTTGTCCGGAGCATAACTAAAAAAGTATTAAAGGTAGAATCATGAAACTTCATAGGTGGATAGATCTCATTATGGAGAGGTGCAGTGCACAAGAACCGTAACTCTGCCGATCAAATTTCTGGAGTTATTGCCCTTTGTTGATTTTATAACTTGATTCTTGTCCGGAGCATTACTCAAAAAGTATGTAAGGTACAATCATGAAACTTTACAGGTGGATAGATCTCATTATGGAGAGGTGCAGTGCACAAGAACCGTAACTCTGCCGATCAATTTTCTGAGTTATTGCCCTTTGTTGATTTTATAACTTGATTCTTGTCCGGAGCATAACTCAAAAAGTATGTAAGGTACAATCATGAAACTTTACAGGTGGATAGATCTCATTATGGAGAGGTGCAGTGCACAAGAACCGTAACTCTGCCAATAAAATTTTTTGAGTTATTGCTCTTTGTTGATTTTCAAACTTGATTCTTGTCCGGAGCATAACTCAAAAACTATGTTATATAGAATCATGATACTTTACAGGTGAATAGATCTCATTATAGAGAGGTGCAGTGCACAAGAACCGTAACTCTGCTGATCATATTTTTGGATTTATTGCCCTTTGTTGATTTTCAAATTTGATTATTGTCCGCAGTATAACTCAAAAAGTATGTAAGGTAGAATCATGAAACTTTACAGGTGGATAGATCTCATTATGGAGTGGTGCAGTGCACAGGAACCGTAACTCTGTAGATCAAATTTTCTGAGTTATTGCGCTTTGTTGATTTTATAACTTGATTCTTGTCCGGAGCACAACTCAAAAAATATGTAAGGTAGAATCATGAAACTTTACAGGTGAATAGATTTCATTATGGAGAGGTGCAGTGCACAAGAACCGTAACTCTGCCAATCAAATTTTTGGAGTTATTGCCCTTTGTTGATTTTTACACTTAATTCTTAACCTTGCCTTTATCTCATGTCCTTTTACACATACAGCCTTGATATCTCACACATAGGTACCTCCTATCAACATGGTTCACATTTAACCATGACCTTGGACCTTGTGACCTTGACCTTGGAGTTTGACCTACTTTAAAAAAATTTAAACCTGGCATATATCTCATGACCTTTTACAAATACAGCCTTGATATTTCACTCATGGACACGTCTTACCAAGACCTTTCACAATTGATCATGACCTTGGACTTTGTGACCTTGACCTTGGAGTTTGACCTACTTTTAAAAAACTAAACCTGGCCGATATATCATATCCTTTTACACATATAGCCTTGATATTTGACACATGGAAACCTCCGACCAAGACCTATCACATATGACTATGACCTTTGACCATGTGGCCTTGACCTTGTAGTTTGACCTACTTTAAAAAAATAAACTTGGCCTATATCTTATGTGCTATTACACATACAGCCTTGGTATTTCACACATGGACACATCTTATTACTTAAGACCTTTCACATTTGACCATGACCTTGGACCTTGTGAACTTGACCTTTGACTTTGACCTACTTTAAAAAACTTTAACCTAGCCGATATATCAATTCCTTTTACACATACAGCCTTGATATTTGACACATGGACACCTACGACCAAGACCTTTCACATTTGACCATGACCTTGGACCTTGACCTTGGTGTTTGACCTACTTTAATAATACATTAACCTGGCCTATATTTTATGCCATTTTACATATACAGCCTTGATATTTCACACATGGTCACTTCCAACCAAGATATTTCACTTTTGACCATGACCTTGGACCTTGACCTTGGAGTTTGACCTACTTTTAAAAAACTTAAACTAGGCCTTTATCTCATGTCCTGTTACCTATACAGTCTCAATATTTTACACATGGACACCTCCTACCAAGACCTTTCACATTTGACCATGACCTTGGCCTGTGTGACCTTGACCTTTGATTTTTACATACTTTTAGAAATCTTTAACCTAGCCTTTATCTTATGTCCTATTACACCTACAGCCTTGATATTTCACACATAGACACCTCCTACCAAGACCTTTCACATTTGACCATGGCCTTGAATATTGCAACCTTGACCTTGGAGTTTGACCTACTTTTAAAAAAAAGACTGAAACCAGGCAAATATATTTCACACATGGACATCTCCAACCAAGACCTTTCACATTTGACCATGTCCTTGACCTTGGCATTTGGCCTACTTTTAAAAACTTTAACCTGGCCTATGTTTCATTTTACTTTTACATATACAGCTTTGATATTTCACACATGGACACCTCCAACCAAGACCTTTCACAAGAGCTTCGCAAAGCGGCGCATATACGCCCGAGAGGGGCTTGTCAGTAAAATTGACCATTTTTTCGATTCAAGGGCAGTTAATTCAAACAAGAAGGGTTATCAAAATTCTGTTTGCACAACAAGACACCATAGAGATTCATTGTGGCTAGTTTGATTAAATTCTGGTTGAAACTATAGCCTATAGGAGTTGCACACAGGAGAAAATGGACATTTTTGATAAAATTGGCATTTTTTCTTAAATTCAAGGGCAGATAATTCAAGAACGAAAACAGTTATCTAAATTCCGTAAGTGGTGTGCACAACTAGACACCATGGAGATTCATTGTGGCAATTTTGATCAAATTCTGATCAAAACTGTAGGAGGAGTTGCGCACACAAGAAAATGGGCATTTTTTTAATTCAAGGGCAGATAATTCAAGAACGAAAAGAGTTAATTAAATTCCGTAAGCGGGATGCACAACTAGACACCATAGAGTTTCATTGTGGCAAGTTTGATCGAATTCCGATCAAAACTGTAGGAGGAGTTGCGCACACAAGAAATTGCTAACGGACGGACGGACAGACGGACAGACGGACGGACAGACGGACGGACGGACGGACAGACGGACGGACGGACGGACAGACGGACAGACAGACGAGCAGGGCCATAACATAAAAATATCACGTGATCAATCACGTCGGTCATGAAATTTTTGCTCTGACATTTTTGTCGAATAACACATTAATTAGCGACAAAGTAGTGGACTATTTGATATGGAATTACAGTGATTAGTGTGGACTTTACGTTTAATTAAGTGAGAAATCAGGAATATTTGGATTTAATGCTGTATTAAGCATCTTTGTTTTTCCTTTGTCATTTGAAAAGGACGTAACTATATATAGACTTGCATTCCTGAGTGAACTGTTATCATCACGTGGCAAACCAGTACCGTTATTTGTCATTAAACGTCATTTGTTTACAATCAGAAGAATGTCGGGAACCAGAAGTCAAGGTCAAGGTCAAGGTCTTCGCCCACCCAAACCCAAAACAAAACCAGCAAAAAATAAACCGAACCCGAACGACAGTCAGTGTGAAACTTCTGAGGCTGACTCTTTTATTGAGGTTGACAGCCAGTTAACTTCTAAGATAGAAACTATGTCAGCTGACATTAAGAAGATAAGGGGTGAGCTGCAGAACATTGTAAAGAAAAATGACATTCAAGAACTTGTCACAAAAACCATAATGGAAGTAAGTCACGAACTCGAAAAGAAAATAATGGATGAAGTGAAGAAACAAATTGAGGATAGATTCCAGGTGTTGAATGAGGAAATAAAGTCACTCAAATTTGACAATGAACAATTAAAGATAGCTCTGGAGAGAAAAGTTAGTAAAATTGCCGAAAGTTCAGACGTAACTCACCAGATGATAGAAGAGAACAAACGCAAGGTAAATGACGCTATTAGGCTTGGCAATCAAAACGAACAATATTCACGCAAGAACAACGTGAAGATAATGAACGTCCCAGATAACAATGAGCAGGAGACAGAGGACGACCTAATACAAAAAGTAGGTGACATCCTCGATCAACATGGGGTCCAACTAAGAACGAGTCAGATAATGGCTATCCACAGATTGCCATCTAGGAATGGACAAACTCGCCCTGTCATCGTCAAGGTGACAAACAACAATGTCAAAACTGAAATCATGAGACAGAGAAAGGGGATGAAGGCGGCGGGACACCGTCTAGTAGACGATGTAACGCGAATGAACACGGTGCTAATTAACCGACTTAATAATCACGAACTAATAGAGGCAGCGTGGTTCTTTAATGGTTCCGTATTCGGTAAAACGATTCATGGAAAAAGACTGAAATTTGACATCTTTGACGATGTGGCCGAGGTTATCGCCAGCCATCAAAGCTAAAAACTCTACTTCTAAATACCAAACTATAAACTGTTAGCCGTGTTTAGGAGACAAAGACAACATACTGTTGTTTCGGAAAATATCTTGTGACTTTTTTAATTGCAGGAAAATGCCTACTTGTCTTTATTCATCATTATTAATCATTTACACATTTAAACTTCGAATAGTGGTCTCGCAAATGTTGTAAATCTATGCCTTTCTGCGAAAACCTCGTATTTGAAGCTTGTTTTAAGCTGCAGATACGAGGTTTTTGCAGAAAGGCGAAAAAATGCTATAATCAATATAAACATGTTCATGTTGTTAATTAACCCTCTCCCAAAAAAAAGTCCTGGATTTGACATCCATAATAGAACAGGCATGAGGAAGTATCGAGGCAAAAGAAGAAAATGCTATTAATCAACATTTATTTCCTTTTGCCTCAATATTTTCGGAGCTATATATCACACAAATTCATGTTGTTAATTAACCCTCTCCCAAAAATAGTCCTGGATTTGACATCCATAATAGAACAGGCATGAGGAAGTATCGAGGCAGAAGAAGAAAATGCTATTAATCAACATTTATTTTCTTTTGCCTCAATATTTTCGGAGCTATATTTCACACAAATCCATATCCGGTTACCAGTCGTTTTTTTCAGGCTTGTAACCTTTTCACTTTTGACCAGCCTAATCTATTTACCGTTTGAGAAAGGGCTGAAATAATTACCATGTACACTTTTCGACACCCTACAAAATAATCAATATAATCATGATCATGTAATTAATTAACCCTCTCCCAAACAAGACCTAGCTTTGACGTCCATAATAGAAAAGGCATGAAGAAGTATTGAGGTAAAAGAAGAAAATGCTAATAATCGGCACTTTTCCTTTTGCCTCAATATTTTCGATGCTATATTTCACAAAAATCATATCCAATAACCAGTCGTTTTGAAGTTTGTAACCCCTTTCACTTTAGACCAGCCAAATGTATTCACTGTTTTTGAGAGGGTTATAACAATTTCCATGTATTCAACATGTTTGATTCCCTACACGATAATAACTTGTGGTGAATGACATAATTGCTTGTGGCAAGTAATCTCTTCATTTCCTACGTTGATTTCTACCCAAAATGCTCAATAATTGTAAAGATTTTACAACCCAAAATGGCAGTCTGCAACATTTTTAAATTTAGACTAGTCAAAAAAACTTTCATCATCGGATAACAAATTAAAAAACATTGAACGGTGTTGAAACAATGCGGAATGAGGCGAAAATCCAAAATATTGTGTTTTTTTCCCTATTCCGCTGTGTTTCGTTTCACATTTATTGACGTCGATAAATCGCTGCGAAAAAGGAAAGAAATTCACATCTTGTAATTCTTCTCTCCAAATGTTTCTTTTAACATATTGATTTATGTATTTACATTCCAAAACAAAAAGTAAGAATAAACAAGATGCAGACAACAATATACGATATCAACAAACAATAATGCTTTAGAATTATGGAAAATATGGAAGAAAATGAGAAAACGACGATTTTATACAGTTTCTACTTTTCTTCAAATGTTTTCTAATGATTTGTTTTCGTTCATGACGTTAAAATTTATGTTGGAGATGGTTAAGAATATAATAAATAATGAATGATATTGTGGTGCTTCAAGATTATTCAGGGATTGCTGCATATTGAAGCCTTTGGGCAAAAGCCTCGTAACCACAGCTTTAAACAAGCTGTGGTTGTGGGGTTTTCGTTCGAAGGCGGTGAAATGAAACGGCCCCCACTTCGGCAATGTTTGCATAAGGCGCTCAAATAACGGGTTGCACCGACGAAAATAATGTGTCTCCCTTTTTTTTGGTGTTATTGCACTACTATTTTATGCGGAAGATCGGTTTATTTTGTAGCGTATATCATGTAACATAATTATAAATAATCCTTAAATTAAATACATTTGAGAATTGTAGCTTTAAAAAAAGGAAATGCTGAATATACGTCGATCTTACCAATTCAACTGTGACATTAATTTCGGACAATAATTTAATTTAGTTTGTGTGGTTCTAAAACCTCGTAACTACGGCTTAGTGAAGCCGTGGATACGTGGTTTTATAACAACAGACACCATATATCGGATAAACCAGGTAAAACATTTATCATTATTTCAACTGTGTTTATCAAATACATGTACTTCCAATTTTACTACATCAGTTGGTGTATCAACCCAGGCGTTAATCTGAAATTATAACTGGTATATTTACTTTATTTGTATTTATCTTGTGAAAAAAAAAACGCTGCGATTTGGGTGAGAATACATAAATTTTGTTTTTTCCCCTTTTATCAGTGTTTTTTGTTAAATACTAAAGAAATCTATGAAAATATGAAAAATGTCTTAATTTTAACTAATATTGTTAATTATACCATTTTTTAGACATATCTTCAAATTCAATGGTTGTAATTATTTTGCGTACAACATAACTAATATACAACTAATATAATGTTTCACATATTGTTACACAAAATGTATGGAGATATGGGGAGAAAATGCTGACTATCGGCACTTTCTCCTTAAATCTCAATGATTCCCCCAAAGCTCTTCATACTGTGGACGATGAAAAACGTACTCTGTTTAGGCAAGTTTATTGTACGAAAACTCGTGTGCCAGTATTGTGTTTTTTCTATGCAATAATGTTGTAAGTGTCCTCTACAGTCGAGGATTAATACGACAGTCTTGCATAGATACGATAATGATTAATAAAGAACGATTTTACCCAGTTAACCGTGACGTAATTTCGGACAAACAATGCGATTTCGTGGGTGTTGCTGTAGAGTCCCATAACTACGGCTCGATTCAAGCCGTGGTTGCGGGATTTTATATCAACACCGACGGATAATCAAAACATAACAGTAAATGTAGTCTATTTTAGCACAAAATCCATTGCTTTTACGGTATAGAATCTTAGTATAAATATTGCTTAGATGAGTTTAAATAAATATTGATTGACAGACATGATAAAATCGTTCGATGAGCAATGCTATAGAGGAAGAATCCGCTGATTATCGACGTTGCTATCCTTTTACATGTATTGCTATGTATGTTTTCAACTACTTGGTGTTTTATGTTGTATGCCATTTCTAGAATATAAAAAATAAAGACTGGTCTTAATTAAGCCTTTTGCAGACGAAACATGCTTTGAAGGTTGAAAACATGATACAAATCGAATAGGGTGTGTGTAAATACATGTTTCCCTTTCTTTTTGAAACATTATAGATCTATTGCTGCTTTTCCACAGAGGCCTCGTAGCTGCAGCTTTAAACAAGCTGCTATTGCGGGGTTTTTGTTGAGATGCGACGATAAGCTTTCTTTTCCCTTATCGGATATATTTTTTCAGAACATATTTGCAACTTTCTTTCTCCTATCCACCGAACAATGGTAAGATTAGACAATGTCGCTTTATTTACAAATCAACATTTATGTTTTCACAAAACTACAATGATCTATAAGATTTACATTCTCTTTTCTAGCCCATTTTCCAAATGACAAAATTTATAATCAACGATTTGAATCAAAAGCTATTGCAGATGACAAAAAATGAACATCAGTAATGGAAAGGGTTTAATTATTTTTTAGCACGGATGTATTGAAGGAAAATAAGGAAGAGTTTTTAACAGTTTCTTCTTTCTGTTCCAAAATCCTTCTCGAATGATACTATATTTATCATACTGAAAGTAAATTGTATAAGATGGAGTCTCATGGCGTCAGAGAGAAAATATCTCGGGTTTATTACTCAACATTTTCTATAGCTCGCGGTGAATGGCATGACAGAGCATCCCTATCGATAAGCTATGGATGATCTGCCAGATCAGTTATCGTGAGCTATACTTAATCGGAAGTACATATTAAAACATTGTTTATATTATATTCATTTATAAGGCTAACATTGACATAAAATATCATACTGAAGGTCAAACCCTAACGAAGGGTAGAGGCCCAGTGTGATGGCTTTTTGGTTAACATTTACAGATTTTTTTTCCCTTCTAACTCGTTGATCCTGAATTCAAAGTAAATATTATCAAATTTTCTATCAAATTCTATCAACTGAAATCATGTGTTTTCGTTTTGTATTTTACCATGTTTTGTTTAACTGTTTTTTGCTACCTTTTTCAAATACAATGTGCTGCCAAATTATTTATGTATATTGTAACAGATGTCTTAAATGTTTTTATGATTCTGTACTTCCTCTTCATCATGAGCTCAGTGATTCTTATCAACACTCACGTCAACTATGAATAATCTTGAAATTCTTTCTTACAATTGCCGCGGTATAAACAATACCAAAAAACGTTTTGATTTATTTTCTCTCTTTAAACAAAAAAAATCAGATATCATCTGTCTGCAGGAAACACATTTCATACCAGATATAGAAAAAACTATTTATTCCGAATGGAACGGAGATTGTTACTACAGCCATGGTAAATCCAATGCTAGGGGTGTTTGTATCTTGATCAAAAAAGAAGCTGGGATTAAAGTTACAAAAGTACATAAAGACAATAATGGACAACTACTTCTCTTAGAACTAAATTTTATGGATTCCACATTTAAGCTGATAAACATATACGCCCCAAATGTCGATGACCCACAGTTTTTTTCAAAAAGTTTTCGATGTAATAGATTTGTGCAATAGCAGCGGCTCATTTATTTTGTGCGGAGATTTTAACTTGGTCTTAAACCCGCTTCTGGATTACAAAAATTATAAAAAAATAATCACCATATTAATTCTAGAAAATATTTACAAACCCAAATATCGGAAAGAGACTTAAATGATCCATTTCGAACGATACACGGAAACACAGAAAAGTTCACTTGGAAAAGACTAAATCCTTTACAACAAGGTAGAATAGATTTTTACCTCATTACAAATGATATGCTGGAATTCGTTCAAAACTGTGATATTGATCTGAGCTATAGATCAGATCATTCAATTATTGTTTTAAACCTTAACTTTTCGGAATTTAAACATGGAAAGGGTTACTGGAAATTCAATAATTCTTTAGTGAAAGACGTTGACTATGTTGAATGTATTAACAAAAAAATTGATGAAATTATTATACAATACTCGTTACCTGTTTATAATCAAGATAACATTTTAAATATTGAAAGATCTAAAATACAATTTAGCATAAATGATGAACTATTTTTAGAAACACTTCTTATGGAAATAAGAGGTAAAACAATTTCATACTCATCATATAAAAAAAGACAAATAAATAATCGTGAAAATGAACTTATGTCAAAAATAATTACATTAGAAACTAACTTAAATGAAACAAACAAAGAGGAACTACTCAATCTTCAAAAAGAACTTAATGGAATCAGACAAATACGATTAGAGGGATCTTTCATCAGGTCACGATCAAAATGGATCGACGAAGGCGAGAAAATAACAAATTTCTTTTGTAATCTTGAAAAACGTCATCATACAAATAAAACTATCCCATTTATTGAAAAAGAAGACGGATCTAAAATCTATTCTCAGCAGGAAATTTTAAAAGAAACAAAATTATTTTACGAAAAACTGTACGATGAACGTACCAATAATAACAATTTAAACTTAGATTCAGAATTTCAGAATGTCGACTTCAACAAACTTAATATAGAACAATCGCAGTCTTTAGAAGGTTTATTAACTTATAGCAAGGTAACAAAAACGCTTAGGAATATGCAAAATGATAAAAGTCCCGGATGTGATGGTTTCACTACAAACTTCTTCAAAATGTTCTGGCCCAAAATTGGTCATTTTGTCGTTAGATGCCTTAATCATGCTTACATTACTGGATCATTCTCAAAAAGTATTAAGTTAGGAAATATTATTTGCATTCCAAAGGAAAACAAGCCAAGACAGTTTCTTAAAAATTGGAGACCGATTACATTACTAAATGTTCTTTATAAACTAGCCTCCGGCACTATCGCTAATCGCTTAAAATCCGTTTTAGATCATATCATATCCAAAGACCAAACTGGCTTCATTAAAGGTAGATATATTGGTGAAAATACAAGGATCGTTTATGACATTATGCAACATTGTGAAAAAAATAACACTCCCGGGCTCTTAATGCTGATAGACTTCGAGAAAGCATTCGATTCATTATCTTTCAACTTTATTGAAAAGACTTTATCCTTTTTCAATTTTGGAGACGAGATAATAAAATGGATACAACTTTTTCTCTATAATACTCAGGTCTCAGTTCAGTTGAATGGGTTTATTTCTGATTATTTCCTAGTTAAAAGAGGTTGTAGACAGGGTGATCCAATCTCATCGTACATTTTTATCCTTTGCACTCAAATTTTGAACTTAAAAATAAAGTCATGCAAAAATATAACGGGTATCAAGATACAAAGAGAAGAATTCTTAATCTCACAGTTTGCAGATGACACAACTCTCCTTCTAGATGGGTCAGATCGGTCCCTAAATTCAGTGTTAGACAAACTAAATCATTTCTCTGAAATATCTGGTTTAAAAGTCAATTTTGATAAAACAAAACTGATATGGATCGGTTCCATGAAATATAGCACTCGTTCAATTAAAACAAGCTGGAAACTTTCTTGGGGTGAACAACAATTCAAATTATTAGGCATTTACTTCGACGTCAACCTGCAAAATATGATAGACTTGAATTTCGATGACAAATGGATAAGTATTAATAAAACCATTTCCTTTTGGAAACGACGTAAATTAACTCCAATTGGTAGAATTGCAGTTGTAAAAAGTTTGCTAATACCTATGTTAAACCATTTATTTATAAGCCTTCCTACACCATCCAATGAGTACTTGAATCAAATCAATAATCTTTTCACTAACTTTATCTGGGATGGTAAAACAAAAATTAAAGCTTCCGTATCGGCTAAAGATTACAAAGAGGGTGGTTTAAAAGTACCGGATATCAAAAGCTTTATCAAAAGTATGAAAATTAAATGGTTGAAAAACATGTTAATAGACAATAATACCACTTGTTACAAAATTCCAAATATGTTGTTCGATATAAAAAAGATAATGCAATGTGGAAAACTGTACTGTGAAAATGTGATAAAAAACTTGAATAATTGTTTTTGGAAAGATGTTCTTAAATCTTACATATCATATGTGGAAAACATTAAGCTGGAAAATGGGGAACAGGTCTTAAATACACCTCTATTTTACAATCAATCTATTACAGTTGGATCAAGATATATCTATAATGATAAACTTTATAAAAGAGGAATTACTCTAATTAAAGACATCTTGCAGGAAAATGGTGAATTTAAGACATTTTATTTTTTCAATGAATTAACAAATGGAGGAATAAACTTCCTAGAATATTTTAGTATTAGAAGTGCAGTCAAATCATTTATTCAAACGTTAAATATCAGAATAGACTATACTTCTTTACTTACGAACCACAACCCATCCGTAAACTATTGTATATTACCGATGCTTGCTAAACAATATTTCAACAAATATCTCTATTCCTTACTGATTAAAAATGAAGAATTTCCCACTTGCCAAAGGAAGTGGTCCCTAGTTTACCCTAATATTAATAGGGAATGGAGTAAAATTTACCCATCCGTATTCTCTCTGACAAAAGATACATACATTCAATGGTTACAAACCCGAATCATTCACAGAATATTACCAACAAACTCTCTTTTAGTAAAAATGAATTTAACAGATAACGCCTCCTGTGATTTTTGCCAGCTTACAGATGAAACTTTGGTTCATATTTTCTTTGATTGTAACAAAATAAAACCGATTCTACGAAGCATCGAATTGACTATACAAGAATTTTACAGAGATTCTAATTTACAAAGCTTTGACGTTCTTTTGGGATGCGTAAATAAACCGAAAATCGATATTATTTGTCTAGAATTTAAAAGGTATGTATACAACTGCAAATACAAAAAAGCTAAACCTTCGGTCAAGGGTTTTATCAGACATCTATCTTTAATTCTAAAAATTAATGTAGAAAGAAAATACATAGAACGCGATAGAGAAAATTGGGCAATTGTAAATAGGCTGGTGCAGAATCATAACCAAGCATAACTGTAATGAAAATAAGTATATCGATGGTGAATATACCCATATTTAAGGTGGTTGCACACTGTTTCATATGTTTTTTGTTGTTTTTGGTATTCACACATTTTGTGAATTTATTACACTCTTTCTTTCTCACACCCTTTATTTAACTATGCTGTTCGATAATCTGTGTAAATGAAACAAGATTCCTTCTTTGCATGATACACATTCAAATATCTACGGAAAAGAATTGTGACTGGTTGCATTTCAAAAGCATATGCAGAAACGAAAAAAGCGTCATGCACCATTTATTTATTTATTTTCACAACAAATGACAAAATGCAAATTGGAGGAAAAGAAAGGAGAAACACTGCTGTGCATCACCAATGTTTTCTTTTTCTTTCTCCCGATCTAGTAGTTATTTCTCTCTCTAAATACTTTCTTTTGTAATCATCGAATCCATATACATTGTGCATGCAACCATTATATTTATGTAATTTGAATTATGCCATTATTTAATATATGTCTGTATACATGTATATAAATGGATATGAATAAAGGTGTGAAAAAAAAAATGCAAAACATAATTGAAAAAAAAAAAAAAAAAAAAAAAAAAAAAAAAAAAAAGACCTTTCACATTTGACCATGACCTTGACCTTGGCATTTGGCCTACTTTTAAAAACTTTAACCTGGCCTATGTTTCATTTTACTTTTACATATACAGCTTTGATATTTCACACATAGACACCTCCTACCAAGACCTTTCATATTTGACCATGACCTTGGACCTTGTTAACTTGACCTTGGACTTTGACCTACATCAAATGTAGGCCCTTGAGGGGGCATATATGTTTTACAAACATCTCTTGTTTATCTAAATTTGACCTTTACTTTTATCCATTTAGTCATATATAGCAGCTTTCAAATAGTATCACCCTCAAATTTTGTCGTTTGGGAAAAGGTTCAAATTATTAAATTACCAATGTTTGTAAAAAAACGAAAATATTGACAACGATTGACATAGAAATATAAGATTTTACCTTACTCAAATTGTTTCTAGGAACATATCTTTTGTACTATATCGCTGCTTTCCAACAAAAAAACCTCGTAACTGCAGCTTAAAACAAGCTGCAGTTACGAGGTTTTTTGTTGAAAAGCGAGGATATTACAGAACATTGCGTGACTGATATGGGTGAACCATCACGTTTTTGACAAGTTGATGAAAACCGGACGCCGAAGGTGCCGAATGTTTCATTGAAAATAACAAGAATATGATCAAATGTTGATATATTTCTCTAACGTAGGCGAATGTTGTTCAGAAAAAGTTGGTCGAATTTCGGTTTTTGAATAAATAAATTCCTAATTTGATCCGAAATACGGTCGGTGTTGATCATTTTGAAAGCTGTCTAGAGTCTATAGTGATTTAGTGACAAATCTATAGTCCAATTGCGATATTATGGTACATGTTGACTAATTTTCATACATGTAAATAAAATGAAGAAAAGAAGAGTGTTTTGCTTACTTTGGTTCGAATCTTGCTGGTGTGAGACACCTACAAGATTCGAATCATCACACGCAAAATGACAGTGGTTCTGAACTGCTTAGTATTCTTTTATAAATCCAGTGACTATTTTGTATTTGACATATTGTTTTCCTTTGACAAAAAAAAAAAAAAAAAAAAAAAAAAAAAAAAAAAAAAAAACGGACGCCAAATGCGACAAATGTTTTACTCAAAATGGTTCAATAGTTTCACAACCTTTCACTCAAAGACAAGCCAAAATAATGAATTGTTATAGACATTCATCAGTGCCTTTTCTTCCGTCGCTTGAAATCCCCATTGAACCTAGACCAAGGAAAATAATCCCATAACATGCTATTTGGATAGGTCAATACGGGTTTAGCTCCCTTGCCATTTTGGGATACACATGATAATACTATTTCCTTCTTTTGGGTTTTAGAACGTTCATTTATTGATTTCGCAAAAAAGCTGTGTGGTCCTATTGAAAAGATTCAACAGGCGACAAAATGTATTTTACTCAAAGTAAAGTTTGTGAATAACACAGATGTAGCGCACAAAAACACCGAAGCGAAAAAAGAAAATGCTGATTGTCAGCATTTTCTTGTTTTGTCTCAATGCTTTCCCAAGCCAAATCTATAAGTGACATCAAAATCAGGTCTTATTTTGAAACTGTTAAACTCCAATTACATTTGGAATATACGATCTAGAACACGGAATTATGGTTCCCGATTAATCTGACCTATGATGAAGAATCTTTTCTTTCGAAATCTAGAGGATGGGTAGAGTATGGGTGTAAGGGGATTCGGATCCCGTCGAATTTGGCAGAAAATGGGTCACCAAAATGATTTTGTATGACTTGTTCATGGACCAAGCTCTTTCGTACAACAGGAATGCCTCTTGGACCACCCGGCCAATATGCTTGGATTCATGCATGTTGATTGCTATGATTACATTTTCATCGTCCTTCTATTTGTATTATGATATGCTACTTTTTCCACAGATGTACTCATAGAATTTACTGTGAGAGCAGGTGAAGACTTATCTTGAACATGTTCATGTACTATATTACAAAAGGTTTAGACTACAAGCATAATTATCTTATGTCACGCTAAAAGGCAGCGTGTGGTACATCTATGAGACCAAAATATGGATAACTTATCGGAACAAGCATGTATCGCGATTCCAATGTAGATCTATATAAATTAAAAAAAATGTTTAAAAACATACTCTATGTTCAGAAAGTCATTTTGAAGTGATCATTTTAGACCCGACCCTAGGCACCTTGCCCGGTCTTCACAGGCTGGCAAGGAAACGTACTTTTAACACATTCGAAATTGGTCCATTTTTGCAAAGCGGGTCACACATATTTATTTGAAACACCTCTCTTCATTGTGCGAAATTCTCTTCTCTCACGTCCAGTCTAAATCATGACATATTATTAATACTTTACGAAAAACACAGACTTAATATACACACGATGACAGATAGAAAAGGAGAAAGAATAAAAAAGAATTTTAGGAAAAAAAAAGCAAAGCAATTGAGATTGGAAGCGTACGGATGGTTAATTGATTCAATTACCGTGTTCTCTATTACTTCTCGCGATTGTTGTCTCCATTCAATTTAATTTGTCATTCGCTTCGTTTCTACTAATTTATTTTACTCTTATTAAATTTCTAATTGATTAAGCTGTCTTTGGTAAAGGGCATTGGATTTTGCTTAAACGTAGTGTACGAATAGAATGTCAACGACACATTGACTGTACTCTTTGCATCGAATGCATTTGGGGAAAAGGTAAGAAATTCGCGAGTGTTTCTTGAGATTTTTTGTTGCACGAACGCCAAAAGAATTCATTGGTGAAATGACTTGTGATTTTTTAAGATACACACTTAGCTTGTAAACGCTGATATTCTTTCTAATCTTAATTGCCCTACTAATCACGCAGTCTCAATTGTGTATAACATCAATTATCGGTAGGCAAACCGATGTAATGCACTTTCTTTCTTCTATGTAAACAGTCAAATTCTCAATTTCACAACACCTTTCACAGAGTAGTTCTGAAAGTCTAAAATTTGCTGAAAGTGCTGTCTATGAAAAACCTTTTAAAGTCTTTTCGAATATATCATGAAAAGGAAAAGTACGAGATATTCAACGCAGAATACGACCATCGTCTACCATCAGTGTATCAAAGCTATCTCCTGCCAAACTATCCATGTATTAGATAGAGGCTGTATAGTAGATTCTACGCGACATAAACGTTCAAAGGCTGCGCTCTATCTGACTTAGTGTTCGTCAACCAATGAAAACATACGCTTCTACTGTCATTTTTCAAACCACGCCTCCGACCGGAGCTACTATCGAGCGAATCTTACTGGAATTACATCATTTTCCCCAAAAATCATTTTCCCAAAAAAATACATCATTATTCATTATAACTGCACAGGAAACGGGGGCGTGGCTATGTATATCCGTGACATATACTGACCGACAGTGCGTTTATAAATGCGAAATATTGGGCCGAAATTTTCAAATATACTGCAATTTCATTGGTCCAAAAACTAGGACGAACACTAAACATTTGTAGATAGTGTCTGCAGAAATTAGTCTTGTAAATGAAGGAAAATATAAAAATGTAACAAAACAAGATATTGAAATACTAAAATATCAAAGAAAAAACTTTTAACCCACTGTTTAACACTTCCAGAAGATCTCTAGAACTATTTTTAGCTCACCTTAGCACGAAGTGCTGAGGGTGAGCTATTGTGATCGCTCACCGTCCGTCGTCCGTCTGTCCGTCCGTCTGCCCGTCCGTCTGTCTGTCCACAATTACTAAAAATCTTCTCCTCCCAAACTATAAGGTCTAGAGTCTTGAAATTTTGTATGCAGTATTGTCCCAATGCCCTCTATCAAAATACTTCAAATTATTGTGCTTATAGAAAAATTGGCCCTATGTTGTTGGGTTCACACTGAAACACAGTTTTCTCAAAGACTATTTGGCCTAGAGTCTTGAAATTTTGCATGACTTTACATCTCATAAACTTCTAACAGAATACTGAAAATCATCACATTGCAAGGAAAGAAGCCCTATGTTGTGGGTTCTGGAATTTTCAAGTGAGGAATTGTTTTGACAAGGTAGATTTTATCACATATCATATCCCTATAATCAGATTATGCAGATCATAATATCTGATAAAGAAAATGAATGCATGGAGCTACAGATAAAAGGAGGTAAATCATTCTATATTTGATGTTTAAAATCTAAATGCTTTGTTATGGGTACTCATTTGAATAGCCTTGATTTAAGAATTCAAATGAATACCCTCAACATAGGGTGTTAAAATATTAAAAAGATATTTTATGATTCTGAAAACTACTACCCTCTTTTACCTGTATCCCTGAGGCACTTAGGTTTGTTTACTTGATCTAGGGATCAACTAAATACTTTAACCCTTTCCTGGAAAGACCTTGTTTTGAAGTCCCTATTAGAAAAGGCTTTGGAAATTAATGAGTCAAATGAAGAAAATGCTGATTCTCCTTTTACCTCAATATTTTTTTTATTTTATTCAATATTTTATATGCTAGTTTATTGTAAACGAATCCTATTTGTACCGCTGTCAATTTTGTATTCTGAACTTTCAAATTGGAACAGTCTATTTCCTTTCTGTACCTTTCTGTATGGGAAAGCATTATGCCCTTTCTCTACCATACACAGGTTTGCCTCACCGACAGAAAAGGCTTGTAAATGATATGGTAAAAGAAGAAAATGTTGATATCTTGATAGCCTGTGTTGTCTCATTTTGCCTCATCATTTTCTCTGCATTTTTATACATGAATGTTGTCTTTATCAAAACCTGTTTTATCATTTACAGCAGCTTTTAATTATGTCTGCTCTTATGTTTTGTTGTTTGGAAAAGGTTTAACCATAACCAAATCCTTACTGTTCAATGAATATTTCCCCTATGTTGTGGGTTCCATAAATTATATATGATAGAGGGCAATGTTTGACAATCTTTTCAAGTTGTTAAGGCCTGAAGATATTTTTTTTGCCTCGTTTAAGAACTTTTAGAATTATTCCTATGCTTTAGGCTCTTGCATTTTGTACATAATCAAAGTACTGATAGTACTGAAGGTCGGGAAACAGAGGATTCGAAATACAGTAAATGGTCAATTTTCTTAAATTTACATTGAATTAGTAAAATATTCTCATTGTTGTTATCTGATTGCACATTAAAATTAATCCTTATACTCTTATTCCCGAGTTAACATGAGCAAAAATTTGATATTTCTAGAAAAGAAATCATAGGAGACGAAAGGGTAATTGTCAACAATATAGATCTACTCCATTACACGGTCCGCCGCGATATGACCCTAGTAGTTGAAAACTGCGTAAAACCCCAATAAACCAAATCCATTACACGATGTCGTATTTTTTCGGGTGATGTCGTAAACATTCGGTGATGGAAAGTGTCGATTTCTTTTAACCCGTAACGTGTCCGTGTTGAACGGGTAACCGTATGTTAAAAATATTTACGGCGTCGTCAGAAAAGATCCGACGTCGCATGAATCTCATTACGGATGGACTGCCTTAATGAATTGTCTGGGTTAACAGTTTGTAAGGCATTATATCATTTTGATATCCATTATAAAAAGGTTTGAGGATACATTGTGGCAAAACGAAAACATTTTGATATTAAACATTTTTTCTTTGTCTCAATCTGTCTTTCAACAATTCTTCAGCTAAACTTTACATTGATATTTATCTAAATTATCAACACAAACTTGACATTACATGTAGCAACAGTATTCCGTTTTTTATGCAGGCCCGTAGGCACAGGTGGGGCTACGGGATGGGATAAGCCCCAAATGTTGGCCAAAAATATCGAATTTTCCTCATTTTACATAGAAAATTGAAGAAAAGGCCAATTTAGCCCTTAAGATGTTCAGACACTAACCCGGACAGAGTTTTGAGCCCTTCCCCTTATCAAATTGCTTCCTACGGGCCTGAGAGCAGTTTTACATTCTACTGCTTAGGAAAGGTTAAACTTTGCACGATGAAAAATATTAATATTATGACGGGAAAATTTCTGAGCAAAATTCAGAATGAGGAATGAAGTTAAATTTAATATGGTTCACAAAAGTGGCATGAGAACTGACCAGATTTAGATAATTAAATTTACAATATAGCACACTGTAAATAATGGTAAAGGTTAGACCACAAACATTGATCAACAGTTCTAATAATATGTGTGTTAAACTCAGAATTTGAAAAAAGTGAGCTCGTATTTTCTGCACACAAATCTAGATCTTGCTTTCTTTTTATTTTTGCTGTCCTCTTTGCTTTTCGCATTAGCTTTCACTTTGGATTGTTCTTTCTGTCGTTTGTGAAAGAGATATCTCTATCACCTCTATCATCTGCAGAGACAGAGACCTACAATTAATTCATAAATAGCCTACATCTCAAGCCCAGGTCGAAGAAAGATGATCAAATTCCTGTTAAACCTAAGCCTGGATTAATAAGGATGAATAAAATACGAAAATTACTTTGTATGTACTCAAGACGGCTCAAAGTCCGTCAACGCCGTTACGGTAACACTTCAGTTGGTCAAAGCATAGGAGACTAGCTTTACACCGCGAAGTGTTAACACGTGAGCGTATAACCCCATAAAATGCATGTGTTGTAAAATGCGATTGTGCGCATAGCGATTGAACAAGGAGAAAGACTCGACTAGAGTCAGGATATAAATAGATTTTCCGTGAATCTACGAGTGCTTCACGGAAATGTCCGATTACACGAACTGTGTGGCGCAGTAATTTGGTGTTGAAATTCTCGTCTGCTCTAGTCTGCCACACCAGTTAAAATAGTTCGAATCAACCTTTCCGCCAAAAAGAGAAGTTGGTAGTTTTCGCATTTATGAGCAAACTGCTGCATTGTTTTGATAAGACAATTAGGAAATGAAAGTCTTTACGATGATTATGTTATTTGAGTAATTTTGAATTGTTCAAAGGTAGGTCTACTTTTTCGGCGGACTCAGACATTTTGAGCGACTATGCGGCGACCAAATTATATCGAAAACCTCGTATCTGCAGATTAAAACAAGCGGCAGATACGAGGTTTTCGTAGAAAAGCGTTAGAAGCGTTGGATGGCTATAGGACGTGAAAATCTCAAAGAGATTTCCCGACCTAAAAAGGGCATATAAGTTGTGTGTGTCATATTGTCTTGTTAAACAGATTAGTTCAAGTTATCATTACGCTTTGAAAATAAGCTCTACCATGAGGTTTTCTAGACTTGAAAAAGCGGGAACAGGTTTAAAATTGTCTTAGAATTTCCAAACCTTCTATGGTTTCTAAATATTATAGCACAATGACCTCTTTCCAAAATTAATGCTTCGATTTGTCTATGTGCAATGGAAATTCAGCAATATGTTGTGGATTTTCTGATTTTAGATACAGATATAGTGAAAAATCTTTGACAATCTTTTCTCAGATTGCGCTTTGAAATTAAGTGTGTACCATTGTCATATGACTCCTTTTCAAAATCCTCTTTTCAAAATCCTCGGAGATTTAAAAGGTTTGCTAAAAAGTATGTCTCAGGGCGCTCTAAGGTGAGCGATATAGGACCATCATGGTCCTCTTGTTCATTGTATTCCAGAAGTAAATGTTGACTGGGGTCACTCTCATTTGGATCACCAAGGACAATTCTGTCGAATCATACCTTGGATGCATGTCGTGGATCTACTTTCAGATTATGAATATAATAGAATAGAACAACAACAGAAAACGCTTGTCCGTAACTAATGTCAACAATAAAGCGACAATGATACTGAAATACATTGCATGCAGTTGCAGTGTCCCCTCTTTTTAGAAGGATTTCACCCTGCAAGTCCCGTAAGTTGCCATGGTTGTTCTTCCCCTGGATGACCTCGAAAACTACTTTATGAAGCGTAATAACTTCCGGCTAAGAAATGCGATTTTTTAACATTTCTTCATACACACACATCCGAGTCGATGATTCGATCTTTGATCGACATTATCCGAGGATATCCGAACGGGGTCACTCCATCTCAAAACTGTAAATCTTCCTATATATATTTCTCATCATTTAACCTATAGCAAGTTATCGAGTTGATCAAACGCCAAACAGGATTTCTAGTCATGAATATGATCAAAGACCAGTGCAAGTAAAATATACCTTATATAAGCTTTATTTGATGTTTTAATTGTATTTGCTATTTACCTAGTGTGCCTTGTCACGAGATGTCTACATAAATTTTGTTGATAACGCGTCATGCACCATCGGAAACTAATCCGAGTTTTCTCCGATGAAATTCACTCTTTGATAATTATTGATGTCGCTCATTTACGAAATGAGCGACATCAACATATCAAAGAGCGAATTTCATCAGAGAAAACTAGGATTACATCGAAAACAAAAGACGTTGTCTGTTATTTTCATTTTCCTAAATTTATTTAAAAATTATCATTGTAAATACTTTTAGAAATGTCGTCGGGTCACGGTAGTATGCCACATGCTTACAAGTTTTTGTAGCCGCGGTCATGGCGCAGTTGGTAGCGCATCTGCCTCTCATTCGGGAGGTCCCGGATTCGATACCCGGCCGCGGCAAATACCCTTACTGACAAAAATGTCACCCATCAATGGTTTGATATCATGAACCTATGGGGGCGAAAAGCTGGAGGCTCGGTAAGGGTGTTGTGGTAGTACTGGTATAAGAAACGACAGGAATCCATGGTTGGGTGCTCCAGCCGCCGCGATATGACCTTAGTAGTTGAAAACGGCGTAAAACCCCAATAAACTATAATCTTATGTATCTAAACAACACAATGAAAGTAAATAACAGAAAGAAAAAAAATCATATATATCGTACATGTAAGCAAACTTGAAACTAAACATTGTCGAAATTGCTTCAATGTTACTTAACTGACTTTAAACAGCATAACTGGTGTTATTCTGAAATTGATCGGTCTATTTTCCATGCAATGTCCATCTTCAAATTATCTTTTTTGAAACGATATCGAGTTAAACTGTTCTTATTTTGTTTAACTTTTTTAAGCATTTTTTTAATTGCTCAAAGTTTGGTATGAGCAAATTTAAAACTTCTTATAGTCCAAGATTGCTTATAATATATCGTCGCTTTTCAACAAAAACCTCGTAACTTCAGCTTGTTTTACGAGGTTTTTGATGAAAATCAGCGATTTACATAATACGGTATGTCAAGAAATGTTTTTTAAAAGTTGTATGATAAAACGCCGAACATCACTTAAAATAGCAGCATTTTTCTTTGATTTCTTTGAGAATTAATTGTCTCATTCAATGGTACATTTTAACTCTCCTGAATAAAGGTTTTAAGAAAACACCGAGACAAAAGAATTAAATGCTGATAGCCAGCATTTTATCCCTTTGTGCCAATATTTGTCTTCTTTTTGTACTTTTAGTCTATTTGTATCAATATCCAATTTTGTCTACACTAGTAGCTCTTATATGAACCACACTACAATTTTGATGTTTGGGAAAGGATTGACCAGTATTGAGGAAAGCTAAGCACCGAATATAGCGCGTCTACGCTAAGACACATTGCATATCACAGGATTTCAGATCAAGAGCGAAATCAAAAGAAAAGACAGGACATTTCTTCTACGCAGTTTTTGGAAAGCAAATTTGCAAAATTTGCTTTTCTTTCCAGTCGTGCTTCTCTGCACTTTAACATTCTCTGCATACCACACAACATCTCCCGGTCCTCCTCACTATAAATAGTTCTATCAAAAGCAAAGATCAATGACAAGAACAACCTTTCGAATATTCAATATTGAATTCTATAGTTGTACACAAGATATTCAATTGTGTGACCGATGATAAAACATCCAATTAAACATGTGTTAAAAGAGGAGAAACGATCACGTAGTAATTTGCTTTCATTGCGGTTCAATAGCCAGTCCAATATCTTTCGTTGAAAATGGGTCAGTCAAGTTTACTGAACTATGAAATATGCGACCCACTTCAAGCGCTAAAAATAGGAACTAGGACACGTCTATTTTTAGAATCTTTTTATGCCCAAATTCTTACACGTTTTAATGTCCGAAACTAAAAAATGATATTCGATAAGCCATGCATTTAATCGCGTTCACAATAATTGATTGATCAACTAAGTGGTTATTTTAAGGTTAATGACATAGACATCTTGTCTAATAGGCCTTGCTAGTATTCGCGTGTAGCTATAGGCATTTCAAAGCGAAAGTAGAAATCTGGGAAACCAGAATATGTGATGATATGCTCAAAATGCATAGACATCAGACTAGCAATCCTTTCACCACTTGGTTTAAAAAACGATGTTAACTTTTTAATCTATAGATATCACGGTGGATAACCCATGTGACTTTTGGGAAGCGTTAACACCGAAAAAAATCGTCCGCTTCAAGGTATGTTTGGTTTAATTTCTCAGCTTATACTCTGTTGATTTTGACGAGATAAAGTGCACGGAACGCGCATTTGAGAGGGCTATTCCCGTTTGTAACTCACTCTGCTCCGATCCCGTGATTTCTTCAAACATTCAAGCGAAAGTTTTCTTCGGTGCATGTGAATGCTTCCCACTTTCGTTTTGCACTTACAAACACTTTTGCTCGAATGTTTGAAGAAACCACTGGATTTGGAGCAGAGTGAGTTAGAGCCGGGAATAGCCCTCTCAAGGGCGCGTTCCGTACACTTTATCTCATCAAAATCAATAGGGTATAAGCTGAGAAATTAAACAAAACATACCTTGAAGCGGACGATTTTTTCGGTGTTAACGCTTCCCTAAAGTCATGTGAGTTACCCACCGTGGATTAAGATCTAGATGAATAGGCCTACATAGAATCAAATCAATTTACATTGTTGGTATGTTAACCATTTCCCAAATAGAAACATTTCAGATTGGCCAAAATAAAAAAAAAGCCGTAGCAGACGACAAAATTGGTACATACCTAGATAAAATTAGAGCTATTTGTAGATAATACCAAAGACAATATCGAGGTTAAAGTAGAAAATTCTGATTATCAGCAGTTTCTTCTTTCATCCCAATATTCCCCCGAACATTTTCTTTTCGAGCTGTCAAACCTGGTCTTATTTGGGAAAGGGATAAAGTAGTGACGGAACACATGTTTTAGCAAGTAAGACATGTAGTTTTCAGAGATCAAATGCTTTCTAATAAGGGTATAGACTCCTTTCATTTTAGACTGGTACCCAGCCCCTAGATCTATCGATCGTTAATTCATACATAGAGAAGACGGGGTACCAGTTTACTTTCATTTATGTTTTAGTCCGCAATATCTATCAATAGATGTCGCCACCTGTCGATTACCATCTATCTCTGGTGGGCATTCTGGGTTAACTACTTTCAAGATGTCAGCGCCCATAAAATGCATACACGTGGTACTTCCTCATGACTTCCTGTCACGCGGCATATTTGCTTCATATGCTTGCATAGAGTAAAATGAATAATCTAATTTGAATTAATTATTTTATTAGATGAAATTGAGACGAAAATCAAACTTTATTTTGTTGCAAATGTATTTGTAGTTGCAATTTTCTGCTTGCTACTTTTTGGCGACAGGATTTTGGAGTTATGCGCACCGCGTAGTGATTTTTATCCAAAAATGGATAAAGTGATGCGTCAAATGAGTCAGTCCAAAAATAAAAAAAATAGACTGGAAATATTGTAGACTGGCTGCTTAGTCAATGTTTTAGTCCGTACCCGCAGAACACTTCCGGTAATCCGAGACTTCTCTGATGAAAATTCGCTCGATGATACTTGGATGTCGCTATTTACAACGGAACGCTGTCCCAGTCAAACACAAAAGAAAATTCCGACACAGCGACATAACTTGTGTCGGAATTTTCTTTTGTTTTTGAATTGGACAGCGCTCTGATGTAAATAGCGACATCCAAATATCGAAGAGCGAATTTTCATCAGAGAAGACTCTGATTAACTTCCGGAGGCAAACAATGGGTTTATGGGAAATTAACATTGTATACATGTGAATTGTTACTAAAAATAGTAACAAATCGACATTTTCAAAACGAGGCTCCCACAAAATGCGGAGAAATCGATGACGACGCACGTGCATTCAATATACAGCGATTAAGCACACGTGCATTCAATATACAGTGATAAAGAGAAGTTTTAAGTGGAACAAAAACTACGAAATTGAATGAATTCGTTGATAGCCGGTAAGATGGTTATTTTATTTGATTTACAGTCAAGAAAATTCGGCATTTTTGGCCAACATTGGAGGGGCTTAGCCCCCCCCCCCCCCTAGCCCCCCCCCCCCTGTTCCTACGGGCCTGTACATCAAATAGATTTATGAACCGTGACCTGTCGCACTAGTCTATTATACAAGAAAACCTACTTCAGAACATGACATTGGGTATAGGAGAACATATAGAGTGCTAGAATGCCTTATAGTCGTTTTCGGCTGGGAGAATTCGACATTTTAAATTCCCTATTTGTTTATGTCAAAGGGGGGTAATTCACATATTTTAGAGCTTGCTACAAGTGATAAGAGAGATGTTTTGTGGTTTTTTTTTGGGGGGGGGGGGGGGTTATGACCAATTCCGTAAAAATAATGAATCGTTTATCGCGCGTATGTGGCATTAGATGAAATTAGCTGTAAATGCATTAAGGGCCGTAACTCTGACTTTAAAGGAGACAAGGCAATGAAACTTCGACAAAACGATTGCCGAATGCCATGGAAATATTGTAAAAATAAAATCAGGCTTTTAGTTCGATACTTTTTCAGAAACAAGAAATCTTGCAGCGTAAAGTTTTCTCTTTTGTTCAGTATATTTTGCTGATATGGAACAGACATTATCCTTTCATAATTTGTATTTTGTAACTTTCTAAAGAATCAAATTCAATTAATTACTTTTATCCAACTCCGTGTAATTCATATTGCTAACAACTAGAAAGGCCTTTAGACATAATCAGCAAATTTGCTTTCCAACAGTACTTTCAGTACTTTGATTACTTATAGTGTTCTTTAAAGAGACGTTTCGTCAAATGTTGATGTGTAGCATTGCTGGATAACATACAATGTAGACATGAAAAGTTGCTCCCGCCTCGGAAATATACCTGAACTATGGTCTAGAGTAGAGAAAAGCATTGTCGCGTTGATGAAAAAAATAATGCATGAAATAAATCTTATTGAAAATGTAATTATTAATTTGATCAAACATTACGTTATTTCTTTTGAAGAACATTATTATAGAGAACGAGACAAAAACTACTTGCTTAATATTTAATATATTGCGCCGTGTCACGAAATGTCAGGTAAAATTCTGATGACAAAGCGCCAGGCTCTCTGAAAATATGTGAGTGTTCTCTAATTTGTTACACAGTTAATTGTCTCGTCTAAAATAATAAAGCTTCAATATGCGTAAATTACAATGTATATTCCGAACATTTGGCTCTGAACATGGTATAATTATAGTTTATCTACAACAGTGCATCACAATGCACAGAGTTCTAGCCATGAGCTAGATTAAAGGGGAACGACTTGTTGTATTCTGTCACGAAATGTCTCATAAAATTTTGATGATAAGCTTTCAAGGATCACTGAAAATAGAATGTTGTTCTTTGATTTGATCGACAGTTATATTGTCTCATTAAATAGAATGAAGTTTAATTAGAGTTGATGACAGTGCATCTTCCTAACTTTTCGCACTTACGCTTTCCCAAATTGACAATATTTTGGGCAATCTAATTAGAAAGCTGCTTCAGAAGTAGAAAAAATGGTTGTTGGTAGTGATATGCCTTTTTAGCTCACCTGAGCACGAAGTGCTCATGGGGAGCTATTGTGGTCACTCACCGTCCGTCGTCCGTCCGTCCGTCCGTCCGTCTGTCCGTTCCCATTTCTTTAAACATCTTCTCCTCCGAAACCATTTGGTCAATTTTGACCAAACTTGGCAGGAATGTTCCTTGGGTGACCCTTTTCAAAACTTGTTCGCAGATTTTTGATTCGTCAAAAAATGTGGGCGTGGCAGGGTGTAGCTTATCGGACTTAGAGAAATCCTAAGAAAATTCTTTAAAAATCAACCATTGGGCCAATTTAAACCCATCTTCGCAAGCCAAGGGTTACTACCTCCACTTTGTTCCTTACGAACCCTTGGTCGCTCGCCTCTATGGAAATCGAAAGTACCACCGTGCGATTTCATTGGACGCGATAACTTTCCCATTATCCAATCAAAACACACTAAACAAGCCGTCTTTGTCAAAACGAAAACGTCACGGCTGACGTGAAAATCGATATCCGTATTTGATGCATCGCCTAACACGTTTTAGTACGAGGCTTTTGATTGGCCAGAAATAGCAACTGCAAAGGGCCGCGACTCTTTATCGCCGAAAGGTGGCATGGTGGTACTTTCGATTTCCATAGAGGCGAGCGGCCAAGGGTTCGTAAGGAACAAAGTGGAGGTAGTAACCCTTGGCTTGCGAAGATGATTTAAACCTAACTTGGCAGAAATGTTCCTTTGAAGACCCTTTTCAAAAATTGTTTGCAAATTCCTGATTCGTCAAAAAAAGTGGGCGTGGCAGGGCGTGGCTTATTGGACTTGGGGAAATCCTAAGAAAATTCTTTAAAAATCAACCATTGGCCCAATTTGAACCAAACTTGGCAGAAATGTTCCTTGGGTGACACTCTTTAACATTTGGTGGTGAATTTTTGATTTGTCAGGAAAAGTGGGCGTGGCAGGGCGTGGCTTATCAGACTTAGAGAAATGCTAAGAAAATTCTTTAAAAATCAACCATTGGCCCAATTTGAACCAAACTTGGCAGAAATGTTCCTTGGGTGACACTCTTCAAAATTTGTTGTTGAATTTTTGGTTTGTCTGGAAAAGTGGGCGTGGCAGGGCGTGGCTTATCGGACTTAGAGAAATGCTAAGAAAATTCTTTAAAAATCAACTATTGGCCCAATTTGAAGCTAACTTGGCAGAAATGTTCCTTGGGTGACGCTCTTCAAAATGTGTTGGTGAATTTTTTATTTGTCAGGAAAAGTGGGCGTGGCAGGGCGTGACTTATTGGACTTGGAGAAATTCTAAGAAAATTCCTTAAAAATCAACTGTTGGCCCAATTTGAACCAAACTTGGCAGGAATGTTCCTTGGGTGACTCTTTTCAATTTTTTTTGCGAATTTTTTATTCGTCAAAAAATGTGGGCGTGGCAGGGCGTGGCTTATCGGACTTAGAGAAATCCTAAGAAAATTCTTTAAAAATCAACCATTGGGCCAATTTGAACCTAACTTGGCAGAAATGTTCCTTGGGTGACCCTTTTCAAAACATTTTCGCAAATTTTTGATTCATCAAAAAAGTGGGCGTGGCAAGGCGTGGCTTATCGGACTTAGAGAAATGCTTAGAAAATTCTTTAAAAATCAACCATTGGCCCAATTTGAACCAAACTTGGCAGTAATGTTCCCTTGGTGACTATTTTCAAAACTTGTTCGCAAATTTTTGATTCGTCAGAAAAAGTGGGCGTGGCAGGACATGGCTTCTCTGACTTAAAGAAATCCTAAGAAAATTCTTCAAAAATCAACCGTTGGCCCAATTTGAACCAAACTTAATAGAATTATTCTTTGGGTGACTCTTTTTAAAATTTGTTTGCAGATTTTGATTTGTCAGATAAAGCGGGCGTGGCAGGGCGTGGCAGGGCGTGGCTTATCGAAGTTACAGACACCCTAAGAAAATTCTTATAAAAACACATTGGGCCAATTTGAACAAAACTTAGCAAGAATTTTCCTTGAGTGACTTTTAAAAATGCATACACAAATTTTCTTTGTCGTCTAAAAATGTGGGTGTGGAAGGGCAGTGTTATCAGACTTGGAGAAATCATACGAAAACTCTTTAAAAATGAAGCATTGGGCCAATTTGAACCAAACTTGACAACAATGTTCCTTGAGTGACCCTTTTCAAGAATTTTTGATTTGTAAAAAAAAGTGGGCGTGTCACAAACTTCTTTCAGGTGAGCGATATAGGGCCATTCTGGCCCTCTTGTTTCAATTAATCTGAGAAAACATCGGAGAACATATTGAGGCAAATGGAGAAAATGCTGATTATAAGCTGTTTCTGCTTTTGTCTTAATTAATTCAGGCTTTCTATTAGGGCCGCCAAATCAAAGTATTGTTTGGGAAAAGCTTAAACACGATACATCTGATCTATTGCATCGTATAAAACAAAATTTCTAGCTAAGAGTTATATCAAAGACCAATGCAACAAGAAGGTGCGACGTATTCTTTACTTATTGTGGTATGTCACGAAATGTCTCGTAAAAGTTTCATGAAAAACTTTCAAGCATCACTGAAAATAGAGTGTTGTTCTTTGATTTGAGTGACAGTTAATTATTAATTAAATGAAATGAGGCTTTACCAGGGTCTATGGCAGTACATATTACTAACTTTTGATATACGGAATTATGCATCTGATCTAAGGCGCATTACAAAAATGAAATTTACAGCCATGAGCCAGATCAAAGACTAATGCAAGAAGGTGCGACATATTCTTTACTTATTGTTCTGTGTCACGAAATGCCTCGTTAAATTTTGATGATACACTTTCAATTACTACTGAAAATAAACTGTTTTCCTTTGACATGTTCGTGAATAAATTGTGTCATTTAACCCATCACCAAACGACAAAATTGTGAGCTGCTCCAGATTGAAAGATTTTGCAGACGATAATTTCAAGTGTACGAAATTTAAAATGTTTTGATCTTTTTGGATAGAAAACACTGTGGTAAATGAAGAAATTGCTTGTCACAAGCAATTTCTTCATTTTCCACATTGTTTTCCAAAGCCATTATCTTGTTTGGAGTAAAACAGAGTGATTGTGTGGTAATGGGTTAAACAAAATGAAGTTTGATTAGGGTTGAGGACAGTGTATCTTCGTAAATTATCGTTTTAACCCTTTCCCGAACGACAATATCTCTGGGCGATCTAATTAGAAAACTGCTGCAGAAAACAAAACGGATGTTGTAGAGATACAATTTGTCTTCAGTTTAGCTAAGAAAAAATTGAGGCAAAGGGAGAAAATGCTGGTTATCAGCATTTTCTTCTTGTATCATTTTTGTCCAGACTTTTTATATTAGGGTCGTCAAGTCAAAGTTTTCTTTGGCAAATGCTGAAACACGATGTATCTGATCTATTGTGCATCGCAAACGTAAATGATTTCTAGCGAAGAGCTAGATCAAAGACCTATAAAGAAGAAGGTGCGACATGCATGTATTCTTTGCTTATTGTTCGGTATCACGAAATGTCTCGTAAAAATTTGATGAAAAGTTATCGAGCATTACTGCAATCGTGAAATCTGTCTTTGATGTCTTTGATAATTAAATGTCTCATTAAAAGTTCAATCAAGGACTGGGTCGAATAAACATGTTGTTCAACGAGGTAGAATATTTATAGCGATAGGTACATTGTCATGGCTTGCGATAAATGACCTGGCAGAGCATAATAACTAGAGATGCTTTGTCAGGTCATTTATCGTAAGCTATAAAGAAGATGAGCCCGAGTCTCGATTTAATCCTAGCCTAACTTCGCGATTTTTTATGTTTCTGATGGCACTATTGTCGGTTTTCTGTCTAATTTAAAAACAAGTTTTCCAAATATACTTAGTTCCAAAAGAAAGTGTGCACTTTCGATTTTTGCTTTTACATGATTTTTTTACAAAGTTTATGGCAGTTTAGGGTGTAAAAGTGAAATCATACTCCAGATCAGACCATACAGAAAACAGACACCAAAACAGATGTCAATAGAATAGCACATACTGCATACACGCAGTCAGATCATAATGGTGTTGATGGTGTTGAGATTTGAACTCCTTACAGCTTCTTCTGCGGAAAGAATTACACGCTTATATGCCATTGTAGGGTTAGACCATGTCTTCAAAGCAATTTCCACGCTAAAGTTTGAACTTTCTTGTAGACATTAAGTGTGCGTCAACGTTGGTAATCGCTACGTAAGCAGTCTAGTAAATCTTCTTCGAACGGTGCGACAGCGTTCTAAAACAAATTTGTATGCCTTTAAGACGCCATACAAATGGACATTTGCCATTAGAACATAAATACCGTACACATTCAAATTGGTTGAGGGCTTTTGTTTTCACCAGGTTCAGTCTTGTTCACCGACGTTAATTGTAATTCGTTTCTCTCCAATGCGCTATGTACACATGTAATGAAAACGTGATTTTATGCTAAGATATGCCAAAAGGATTCCAATAAGTTCAATTTCAGATCGATAACTTGGCAAGCACGTGCGGCATACGTAAAACATTAAAAATGCAAAGTTGCAACCAAGCCGAATATGTGCGCGTGCTGTGTGATTTCTTTATCAATATATCGTTTGTCAATAGTCTTGAGATGAGTCGTGCAAAATTTCCTGACGGTAGACGGTATAGTTTTCGAGATATTCAAAGTTAAAAAGTGCAAACTTTCTTTTGGAACTGAGTATATAATGATATAGCTGCGAGCGCACCAAAGCAACATTGCATGTCTGTTAAAGACCATCTGAACCAAATACACCAAGCAAAACATTTCCATGTCAATATCAATGTTACATTATATCTCTAATTTATAATAATTGAGGTCTCATATAGCCAGACTGTAACGGAAAACATATGATGTAATTCTAGTACAAAACTTTCAAATAGTAAAACCGTCTCCGCCTCATGTTGAAGGAAATCCAAGGAAAAATAGAACATAATTATTTTTATACATTTAGTAGTGCGCGCCATTTGAAGCAACCGTGTCGGTTGCCTGTCTAATGAAGATCATCCTTTAAGGTAAGACTTGGGTAATGCACTTCCGGTATAATCGTTATATTCAGTGACGCCCGTAAGTCCAAGCATTTTTAAAGTGCCGTTAGATGCAATATCGCCTGATTCGGTAAAAACAGAAATAAAATGAGTGTGCTCAGATTTTGAGGGAATATTCTAAACAATTTATGTGAAAATGGTTCTAAATTGTATGAAGAGTAGGCAAAAAATCCCCAATAAAAGCCCAAAATTACAAATTTGAGAGCAATGAAAATAATTTCCCTTGAAATCGTCTATTCGCACAATACAGATTTCGTTCCATAACTGGTCACATAGCCCATTACCCAGGTCTTACCTTAAACCAAATATACTCGGTATAACATCATGTTATATTATATATGAAAGAGATTAGTTCAGGACTAACCACAACAAGCACCAACTCATTAACCAGAGACTGCGGCACAACGCCTAGCTATTCATGTCATACACAGCAATATAAAGAAGAATCCCATTCTCAATAGAGAAATGTTCATCTTCTATTACATACATTGTAAATTCACGAATAGTTATGATATTTACATACATAAGTCATTTTATCTACAATGCATAGATGCCATATTTTTATGGTCTATCATATCATATTATATCTATAGTTTATAATATTTGAATGTCTGAAATAATCAGACTGTAACGGGGAATATCTGAATGTAATTCTAGTACAAACTATCAAACAATTAAAATAAACTTAAATTAACTTCATATTGAAAAAAAACTCTAGGAAATATATTGGTACAGATTGTTTTATATTTGGTTGAGCGCACCAAACCAACACTGTCGGTAATATAACATTACCACGTCTATATCAATGTTATATCATATCTATATTTATAGTAATTGAACGTATCGAATAGCCAGACTGTATCGGGGAACATATGATGAAATTCTTGTACAAAACAGTCACCCGTCCCCACTTCATATTGAAGAAAACCCAGCGAAATGGATAGAGATAGATAAACAAATACATATTATTTACGTTTAGTTTTCACGGTGGATAACCCACGTGACTTTTGGGAAGCGTTAACACCGAAAAAATCGTCCGGTTCACGGTATGTTTTGTTCAATTTCTCAGCTTCTACTCTATTGATTTTGACGAGATAAAGTGCACGGAACGTGCATTTGAGAGGGCTATCTCCGTTTGTAACTCACTCTGCTCTGAATGCCATGGTTTTTTCAAACATTCAAGCGAAAGTTTTTTTTGTGCATGTGAACGCTTCCCACTCTCGTTTTGCACTTACAAACACTTTGACTCGAATGTTTGAAGAAACCATTGGATTTGGAGCAGAGTGAGTTAGGGCCGGGAATAGCCCTCTCAAAGGCGCATTCCGTGCACTTTATCTCGTCAAAAACAATAGAGTATAAGCTGAGAAATTGAACAAAACATACCTTGTAGCGGACGGTTTTTCCGTGAGGACGCTTTCCAAAAGTCACGTGGGTTACCCACCGTGGTTTTACACACTGGTCAAAGCAACTGTGTCTAGTACACGTCTAATAAGGAACGTCTTTAACCAAATATACTGAATATAATGTTACCACGTCTATATCAATGCTATATTATATATATCTATATAGTTTATAGTGATTTGACGTCTCAAATAGCCAGACTGTAACGGAAAACATATGATGTAATTCTAGTACAAAACAGTCAAATAGTTTAACCGTCTTGACTTCATATTGAAGGAAATCTAAGGAGTTTGAGTGGTAAATATCGTTCAACAATATAATTGCGTTCACCAAAGCAACAATATCGGCTGCCCGTCTATCAAAAATCATCTCAACCACTCAATATAATGTTACTATGTCTATATAAATGCAATACATCTATAGTTTATTGCAATTGAATGTCTCGAATGGCCAGACTGTAATGAGATACATCTGATGTAATTCTAGTACAAAACTATCAAGTAGTTATACAGCCTTGACTTCATATTTAACCCATTATCAGACAACAGAATTTTGGTGTTGTCCAATTTGAAAGAAGTTGCAGACGACATTTTAGATTTCGTGAAATTCTAGAATTGCATAACGTTTTGGATAGAAAACATTGTGGGAAATGCAGAAATTGCTTGTCACAAGCAATTTCTTCATTTTCCACAATGGTTTCCAAATAATTTATCTAATGGGGAGTCAAAAGGCGTCTCTGTGTGGTAATGGGTTAAGAAAGTCTAAAGACATAGATTGGTACAGGTTTTTCTACATTTAGTTGTGCTCACCAAGGCAACCTTGTCGGCTGGCAGTCTAATAAAGATCCTTAAATCTAAAATATCGAATATAACGTTACGTATGTCTATATTAGTGCTACATTATATCTATAGATTATAGTAATTGGACGTCTCGAATTGGCAGACTGTAACGGAAAACATCTAATGTAATTCTAGTACAAAACGGTCAAATATCCAAATCTTTCGTAAACAAATAATAATGTTCCAATATTTGAGCCTTAAGAACATATGCATTATACATACATCGTATATGATCATTTGATATCAAATCATGTAGCACTCTGTGTTAAATTAAGAAATATTTTTTACCTCTGTTTATGGTTTATTTAACCACGGTTCAGAGTTAGGCGGCACAATAAATAATCCACGAGGCCGGAATAATTCCCTTTGATTCTTTCCAACTTCCGGTGATCGAACATCCCCAATTTTTCTTGACCAGTTGTATCATTAAAACAACCTTCACCATAAATAGGAAGTATTCAACTTAAAAAAAAACAATTTAAACTGCCTTATTTCAAACATTTGTAGTTCAATTTTAACCAAGAATACTACTGGAATTCTAATACCATTGAAACCCTGATCACCAAGGATAAAAATGGACTCGTCTGGTGTCCGAGTTTTCAATTCACAAAATATCATGAAATTTACTTAAAAAATGTAGTACTTGCACAGCTTTTACTCGAATAGCGTACTTTTAAACTAATGCGTGCATGAATATACTCAAAACTTTCTATGAATAAGGTCTATCTACTCTTCTGTCCATGCAAAATGATACAAGAAAACGAAAATGGCATCCTTCAGGTTCATTGAATTTTCTTTGAAGGAAGGTCGTAGCTCTATGACGTCATTACTATATCGTGGCGTCACAATTCTTAGAACACGTCATAAACGCGCGGCTTATTTCACTTGTATGTAAGAATTTTAAATAAAAGTACGTGTATAGACGTCAAAAGTTGCGGACCAACGTTGTAAAATAAATTGTCCCTTTTCCGGCGTTAACGTTACGCGAAGGTGTAAAGAAAGTTATAACTCTCCCCAAAACATGAGAAATGACAAATTATCAATGTTTTACCAACTCAACTCAACTCAATTCAACATTTTTTATTCGGTATTTCGGCACGCCCTGTACCTCTGGCCAATCTATCTGATATAAGCTAAAATATCCATATCGCGAGCCCTTATCTTCCAAACCTCGTAACTGAATTTAAAACAAGCTGCAGTTACGAGGTTTTTGAAGAAAATCGACGATTTTATTTATCCCAACTATCGCAGTTTTTCAACAAAAACCTCGTAACTGCAGCTTAAAACAAGCCGCAGTTACGAGGTTTTTGAAGAAAAGCGACGATATAATATCCATAATATACAGTAATTTGATGTCTCAGATTTCCAGACCGAAACAGAATATTTCTGGGGTAATTCCAGTACAAAAGAATCAAATGGTTGAATACTTCCATTTTCCATTATGGAACGATGGAATGAAATATTGAGGCTACTTTGGTAATCTTCGACACTTTCGGTACAAAACTTTCAAATATTCCGATCATTCGGACTTTATCGCAAAAAATGTCGAGATAATATGAACAACCTTAGATTTTCCCGGTGCTAAATATCAAATATTGCAACCTCATGAAATGTAGAACATAATTCAATTGTAAATTATATACCGTTAGTGTAATGTTCGTGCAAGTGCAAGTTTTTATATTCTATTGGAAATGTTATACAATGGCCATATTTGAGTAGAAGCAATGCTGTCGAAATATACACTCAATTTGGATCCAAACTCCGAAACCATTATAGAATATTTCATGAAAGAGTTCTAAATGTTTCATATGTCCTGAAATCAGGTATTGTACACATGGTTCACGATTATATTTGGGACAAAAGAAATAAAAAGAATAATGCAAATCCCAAAAAAAGAAGAAAATTACTATAACTTCGCAAAATGATTTGAAATATGTAGAAAAATTAGTCACTCTGGTGATTATTTTAAGGTAGTCTACCCGTAATGATATTCGAGCGGCGTCGGAATTATTCGGGCAAAGTCGTAAACATTCGGCGGTGGACCTTTCCAACGCCGAATGTGTACGACCGCGCCCGAATAGGTTCGGATACGTAACGACGCCGCTCGAAATATCCGATGTTTTAGGAATCTGAAAATGGCCACATTACGGGTATTCTACCTAAAGATACGTTGACTTCGAATAAAAATGCTTTAATCATTAACATTTAATTGCCAATATTTTATTTTTCCAAAATTTCAACAATTGAATATCTAAATTGCAGTGATGAAAGTGTTCGAACACGCACGGAAATTGCGTAATATGTCGAAACACGCAAGCGTAGAATTCGAGTGAGATGTTGAAGAGGCGTTCTTCAAATCAATTCATCGTAAACTTTGAATTGTGGTTTCATGTCAAAAGCAAATCACAAAATATATTGCTATCTTTTCGTCAATTTCGTTCGAAAACGCCGTAACTACTAACTTATTTAAACTGTAGCTACGATATTTTGGAACGTAGCCGAAATTGTTTCTATGCGCCTCTGATTTCCTGCAAATGAAAAAAAAAAAAAACTATTGTAAAAAACTATTATTACTTTTGATTTATTTTAGGTAATCCCGTTTGGAAACAAGCTACTTCCTTTTCATAGTTCATGTCTACAGTTGGAAGTAGGATCGATTCTATTTTGAGAACATTTGTGATAGGCACTCTTTCAAACATGGAAGAATCATTTCTGCCGATCCAACATGTAGTCGCTTTTCAACGAAAACCTCGTATCTGCAGCTTAAAACAAGCTGCAGATACGAGGTTTTCGTTGAAAAGCAGCGATGCATAGACAAACTCATCTAGAAAGTCTGCGATACATAAACCTGTTTTCTTCATCAGTGTTCGACCTACTTTTTGGACCAATGAAATTGCAGTATATTCTAAAATTTCGCTCGCATAAACGAGCTGCCGGCTAGTTTATATGACGTCTATACATAGCCACGCCCCCGTCTCTAATACACTTCTAGTGAACACTGACTGACATATAGATTCTATATAGTAGAATCTACTATACAGCCTCTATCTAATTCCTAGTAATTTGGGAATCGTTATATAGCATACGTAGGTGGAATACTGGAAGCTTAGGTTTCAACATACTTTTTTCAAGTATGGTCTTTCTGAGAGAATTTATGAAAACAGACTCCACACACGATGCCAAAGACTTTCGCGGGGAAACACGAACTCCCTTTCCAAAATGGCAAAATTCTAGACCGGTCTATACAAATTCAAAAAGATGTTGCAGACGATAATTTCAATGGAATTATATTGAAAATTTTGTTAGTGTTCTTGATAGAAATATTGTGGAAAACGAAAAAAATCATTGTCACATGCAATTGTTCATATTCCACACTGTTTTTCCAAACGCTTTTTAGCTAACCTGAGCACGAAGTGCTCAAGGTGAGCTATTGTGGTCACTCAATGTCCATCGTCCATCCGTCCGTCTGTCCGTTTGTCCGTCCGTCTGTCAACAATTTGGTGTTTACACTCTAGCATCCACAAAAGTTGGCCAATCTTGATCAAAACTTGGTCAAAGTGAGAATGGTCATAGGTTCTCGAAAGAGTTCGATTATGGGCCAGATCGGACCTGGAAGTCTGTAGTTATTCGCCCTTGAACATAGAAAATAGTTAGTTTTGACTTTGTTTACACTCTAGCATCTACAATTATTGATCAATCAAGACAAAACTTGGGGATTATGTTGGAGACCATAAGATCTCGGAAGAGTTTGATTTTTCAGTCTGATTTGATAAAAAAGACTAGAGTTATATGCCCTTGAATTCGACAAAATTACCATTTTCGGCTGTTTTCGACCTTGTTTACGCTCTAGAATCTACAATTATTATTCAATCTAGACAAAACTTGGATACAATGTTGGGTACTATAACATCTTGCATGAGTTCGATTTTCAGTCTGATCTGGAATTCGAGAGTTACGTGCCCTTGAATTTGACAAAATTGCGATTTTCGGCTGGTTTCGACCTTGTTAACACTCTAGAATCTACAATTATTTATCAATCAAGACAAAACTTGGGCACAATGTTGGGCACTTTGAGATCTCGGATGAGTTCGATTTTCACAACGTTATTGACCATAAGTTCGTCTTCAGTCTTAAAGTCATAAATATTAATTGAATTGAACAAAAGTGTTGCTCATATCATTTTGGTTCAGGTGAGCGATATAGGACCATTATGGTCCTCTTGTTCGAATAAGGACATCAAAACCCTATCCTGTGTGGCAAAGGTACTTTAAAAGCCCTTCGGTTCCAACGTTGCAACATTCCTGGGTACGCCCCTGTATAAAATACGGAAACGTGTAAGCTTAGACAGGTTGGTAAATTAACCCTTTTCTAAATAGAATCTGGTTTTGACGTCCCCAGTAGAAAAGGTTTGTGAAAATATTAAGACAAAAGAAGAAACTGCTGATAACCAGCAGTTTCTCCTTTTATCTCAATATTAACTGTGCTATGATGTTCATAATCTCTTCCTTTTTAACATCAATTTTGTCATCTGCGGCAGCTTTTAAATAGGGCCATCCTAATATTGTGTCGTTAGGGAAAGGATTAACGATTGGTTCTTCCAATAAACCGATCGTTACCTTTGGATGGTGGTATTATGCCGAAGTATCATAAATCCTTATAAATTTCACGATCTACAGATCATATTTCACAAACAAAGGAACGTTTGATGAAAAGAAAGCCACGAAACAAATGTTCTTCAGCAAATCGATCTTCACTTGTTTTAGAAGTAGAATTCCACGCTTCCATGCCTTTACGAGGGCTTTCCATATAACTTCAAATCTACTTGGATCTACCTTTAGAACTTAATAATTCGTCGGCTATGTTCATAAATGTTGTAACTACAGCTTTAAGGTATCCCACCCCTCATTAGCACCAAAGAGCCGGAGGCGAAATTTGAAAAGTGCCTGAAATTCCTAAACTGTGCTAGGGCCTATTATATTTCCAGTCTAAATTCAAACACAAGCATTTTGTACGGTTTAGAATTATGAATTTATGAATACTTCTGGAAATATTTGACAAAAATTTCAAAATTTCCTCCCTTGCATATGAATATAGAGTAAACTAATATTTTAAATTATTTTTTTCTTGAAGGTTAATCTTGAAATCCGGCACAGTGAATCAACTTATTTGAAGTGTATTTACAAGTGCGTGTAATCTGGTGCATTTCGCATGGCTAGAAAGTGGTGTTGTTAATGAGGGGATGTACAAAACATTAAAATGTTTCGGCCTTTCGGACTTCATTGCGAACGCAATGTTGAGTTTATATTGCCAATCTTAAAAAAGTCCGGGTACAAAACTATCAAATTTTGTAACCCCAGGAAATATAGAGCATAATTCAATAATAATTATTGTAAATTGTATGAGTAATATTCATGCAAGCATTATATTTTATTTGCAATTGTTTACAATTCCAGTACAAACAAGGCTGTTGAAGTATAAAATGAATTTGTATTAAAATCAAAAACTTGATACAATATACAAACTATACAGTCTCAGCTTTGTGCGTGCTCTTTAATGAGGAGTGACAGTTAAAATGCTTTCTTGTGTTTCATATACTCTGAAATCAAGATGATATACACGTGACTCTAGATAGCATTAATTTTTGGACAAAAAAAAAAAAAAAAATAAAAAAAAAGAATTGCAAAAAATCAGATAATGATAGTTTGTTAAGTTACCGGTATTTGAAACATGCAGATGATATCAAAAATTATTATTCTGATATTTATCAAAACTTTGATAATGAACATTTTATTCAGCAAATTCAACAGAGAGCATATGTTCATCGATGTAACATTTAAAACGGTTGCCATTTGCTTCATTCTTTATACGCGTAATTTTGAAAATTGAATCTCTAATTGCAGTGATGAATGAGTGCAAGCACGCACGTAAATTGCGTAATGTGTGAAAACATGCAAGTGTATAATGTCGAGGGAGATACTGAAGATCCGTTCTTAAATTAATTCACCGTAAACTTTGAACAAAGGTATCATGCCAAGAACAAATCATAAAAATTGATTTATCTCATCGTCGAATCTGTTGTTAATAACAGTAGTTACAGCTGTAGTTAAGACAGTTTCGACGATATTACCCGCCTCTGATTTCCTACAAGTGAAAGAATTTTGATGTGAGGCTGGTATTATATATTATAATATTCGACCCGTCACGCTAAAATGGATCTTTTAGGAAGTGTGAAAAATATCAACCCTAGTCAGTCTGCGCAGTCCGCGCAGCCAGACTAGGGCCGACACTTTTCACTTTTAAGTAATTTTCTAAATGCAGAATTGTTTTCCATATCTTACTAAAATTATGTTCATTTGTTGTATACAATAACTAGTTGATCTGTGCTTAATCTGACAAGTCTGTCAAAATTTGGATTTTTGGAGTTCGGATAAGGTCCCTTTTAAGCGTGACGGGTTATATATTTCAGTTTATCCGAACGTTTAGAAAAGCCTAATACCTATTCATAGCTCAGGCCTAAGCTAAAGCTGGAAGTCAGATCGATTCTTATTTGAGAACAGTCTTGTGGTAGGCACTCTTTCAACAATCGAAGAATCACTTTCGCCAATCGAACATGTATTAGACAAACCCATCTAGAAATTCTATGATACATAAACCTGTTTTTTTTCATTAGCAGTTGTGAATCGTTGTATAACATACGTAGGAAGGAAGTCAAAACCTCGCAATTTCAGCTTATTCAAGCTGTAGTTACGAGGTTTTTACTCCCCACCAACGATACGTAGGAGGAAGACTGGATGCCTATGCTTCTACATACTTTTTTAAGTATGGTCTTTCTGAGAGAATTTATGAAAAAACAGACTCAACCCACGATGCCAAAGACTTTCTCGGGAAAACACGAACTCCCTTTCCAAAAACGACAAAATTTTGGACCAGTCTATACAGTTTCAAAGATGTTGCAGACGATAATTTTAATGGAATTATACTGAAAATGTTGTTAGCGTTCTGGATAGAAATGTTGTGAAAGCGTTCTGGATAGAAATGTTGTGAAAAACGGAGAAATTCCTTGTCACAAGTTTTTTTCCGTAATTATTCCACACTATTTCCCAAACGTTTTTTTCTAAAAAGGACATCAAACCCCAATCTAGTATTATGGGAGAGGTACTTTAAAAGCCACTAGGCTTCAACATTGCAAAATTCCTGGGTACGCCCCTGTATAAAATACCGAGACATGTAAGCTTAGACAGATCGGTAAATTAACCCTTTCCTAAACTGGGCCTGGTTTTGACGTCCCTAATAGAAACGGCTTGGGAAAACATTGACACAAAAGAAGAAACTGCTGATAACCAGCAGTTTCTCCTTTTGTATCAATATCTTCTGTGCTATATTGTACACAAATCCCTTCCTTTTCAATATGGATTTTGTCATCTGCAGCAGCTTTTAAAAAGGACTACCCTACAATTTTGTTGTTAGGGAAAGGATTAACGATTGGTTGTTCCAATAAACCGATCGTTACCTTTGAATGGTGGTATTATGCCGAAATATCGTAAATCCTGATTAATTTCATAATCTTCTGATCATATTTCACAAACAACGGAACTTTAAAGTTAGCCATAAAACAAACATATTTCCGAAAATCCCATCTTCAATTGTTTTAGAAGTAGATTTCCACGCCTTCATGGCTTTCAAAGTTTTCCATATAACTTCAAGTCTATTTTGTATTGAATTGTTGTACCTTTTCTATATCTGATTTTTTTCATTTTTTTTTATCAAACTGAACGTTTTATTTGTAGGCTCAATTCTAAGCTCTAATAGAAACTAACGATAAAACCTAACCGGTGTTCAGACAAAAACAACAACAACAAAAAAGAAGTTTTACTGTTTCGTAATACAATTGTAAACGTTATTACCTTTTAAGCCTCTCGTACAACCCGTCGTGCGTCTTTTTAAATCGAACGTTTTAAAAATAGCACGATTTATAAAGACGCACGACGGGTTGTAAGAGCGCCTCAAAATATGTTCATTCAAAGCAGGTCAAAAGTATGGTTCTCTTTCGAGAAAAGTACGCATTCTTTGTGAATTTTCTGGAATTTCAGTATATCATTCCCTGCGTCACACCCACGCCTGTCGTACGTGCTCCGTGCTTCTTTCTTGCATGCTCCTGGCGTTTTAAAAGACACAGAATGGTCGTAGCAAAGAATTGTCGGGTCAATTCTTTGCTGCGTGCAGTCTGCGTCGTGGTTGCGTCCACCAAAATTGTACGTTGCACGTGCGTGCATCGCACGACTAAACGTACGTTTTAGACGCAGACCGCACGCAGGAGCACGTACGACCGATTGTAAATTAAGAGAGGCTTTAACTTCTGAAAAAAGCTACCAAAATAATGCCAAAAACCGTCAAAGCCGGAAACCGAAACATTGATACATTGATATACTGTAACATGAATATATGTTAATATATTGTACATGAAAAACAATTTGTCTGATGTGTAAATAAAAGTTCAAAGTTCCTAATAATGAGAACAGTAAGTGTAAAAAATAGTTGTCGATATTTTGAACACTTAATTATAGGCTATGAGAACACGGGGGAATATTCCTGTCGTACTAATGCAATTCTCATAACTCAAATTAATTGTATCTTCCATAAAATCAGCCTATATCAATGTTTTAGTCGATTGGTCGGTTAAAAAAGAAGCAAAAACTGAATGTTTTACGACCACTTTCCCGCAGACCTTTCGAACCTTTGAAACTATAAAAAGTTTGAACCCTGGCGAGTCTTCGCAAATTGCACAGTCTAGCCAGAGCTCAAACTTTTTTTGTCTACAAATTATCGGTATATGACAAAATCAATTTGATAGATACTGCATTTTTTAAATACCAATGAATTTTGTTAAAAAAATAGACTAGGTTTAGCGTTATGTTTTGATAACCCGTCGGTGTTGTTATAGAATCTCGAAACTACGGTTTGAATCAAGCCGTAGTTTCAAGATTTTATAACAGCACCTACGAAATACTATTGTTTGTCCGAAATTACGTCATTGCTTACTTGATAAAATCGTTCCCATTCTCAACATTCAATTCTCCTATTTTACACATATTTGTGTTCATGTTTGGTCTTTGGGACCATAAACTTAGCATGGAAAAGAACGACCTCCAAACATTTTCCCATTAGCTTAGTTCTTAAAAACAAAATGGATGTTGATAAAGATATGATTTGTGTACAATATAGCACAGAAAATATTGAGACAGACGGAGAAAATGCTGATTATCAACATTTTCTTCTTTAGTCTCAATGTTTTTCCAAGCTAATTCTAATAGGGACATCAAAATCAGGTCTTATTTAAGAAAGATTTGAATCATCTGCATAGAAATATGAAGGGATACAGATCTGAGCAGGTTAATTTCGATCCCTATTTCCATTATGTCTCATCAAATGAACGTCCTTAATTTGTTTCGGGATGAAACTGTTTACGTATGAAGGAAGGGGGCAAGTGTAAATGATTATCTGTCGATGTATTTGGAACTCATAATTATAGTATCTTGGAAAATAGGGTATAATTTTATACATATTAAGGCGATTCCCATAACTCAGATCGTTTAGATCTCTCCGTCCATGTTATTGGTTCAATAGTTAGCATCCTTAGACAGCCAGGAAAATAGGGTTCACAATTGAGAGTCCTAAAAACGCCGGGGAATCAAGTGACACAACAGCAATACATCGGAAGAAAATCTTCAATAATTCTGTTATTACGCGACCGGCTTGAAAATGCCGACCAAACAAAACTTCGATTGGTCGTCAAAACTTATTTACAAGGTGCTGTTTAAAAGATAATGCTTCAAAAAGCAAACCCCTCTTGCTCTCCCGCCTTTTTTTGCTTAAAAGTATTTTTTCTCAAACCGGTAATATATACACAGAATTATTGAAAATTACCAAAAATATATTGTCACATGATTCCCAGCCATGAATATGAAAATTTAGGCAAAACATTTCCCAGAATAATATTGTTTCATCCTTAATTATCATTTCTTCGTGCGATTTTCACCCTGTTTTAATGTTTTATTGCTTAGTAGTTATATTTTCTTACCTAATTTCGGTGGCCCATGTGATAGAAGGTTCCATTTTGCCTGATATGTTAGATCTATTTTCAAAACGCGAGTTTCGCAACAAATAATTCAACAATTCTAAAGCATATAGTTTGGCAACCACCCATTTCTTACACCATTTCAACAGATTTATTTTGATAAATAGCTATTTCCAGTGCAAATTATTTGCCAAATATATTTGATGACATATCAAAAGGAATCTGTGATTTATTGCCAAAATGCACCAAAATGATATGCCATAGAGCAATTCCATAGTTGATGTAATCAATGCGATTTTTTTATTTAGTAATCTTTGATGATGGTATATTACAAACTGTTATGTACAAAAATACAGAAAGAAATAACTCCTTCAATAAATTCACATTGATGTCTTTTACCATGTGACACAGAATTTCTTTGGCGACGTCGTTAACACGTTGTGACTGTTGGAAATGGCGATTTTCCACACCGAGGTTAGAGAGATCGTACCTTTTTGTCGTCAAATGTTTACGGCATCGCCAGAACTATTTTTCACGTCACATGAATATCAAAATACAAGCATAATGGACAGGCTATGGAAGTCTCCTTTTAAGAACAAAAATCCCTTCGTAAACACATCATATTTGTTGATGTATGGGCATATAGTAATGGCTAATGGAAACCAATCAAGAAATGGCCCCCAGAAACTTTTCTCATGTTATTATTTGTGAGTTATGGAGGTAGTAGCCATTTAGGTAGTCCACCTCTAATGTGATTCACGCGACGTCGGAATTATTCGGGCAACGTCGTAAACATTCGGCGGTGCAACGTTCCACCGCCGAATGTTTAAGACATTGCCCGAATAGGTGCGGATACGTTCCGAACAAAAATTCCTTCACAAACAAATCGTATTTATTGATGTATGGACATATTGTAATGGCTAATGGAAACCAATCAAGAAATGGTCCTCTGAAACTTTTCACACGTTATTCTTTGTGAGTTATAGAGACAGTAACCATTAAGGTAGCTCTTCCTTAATGTGAACACGTGACGTCGGAATTATTCGGGCGACGTCGTAAACATTCGGCGATGGAACGTTTCACCGTCAAATGTTTACGACGTTGCTGGGATAGTTTCGGATACGTGCCGAAGAAAAATACCTACGTAAACGAATCATATTTGTTGATGTATGGACATATAGTAATGGCTAATGGAAACCAATCAAGAAATGGCCCTAGAAACATTTTTTACACGTTAGTCTTCTTGAGTTATAGATACAATATGCCTAGCCATTAAGTCCATCTATAATGAGATTCACGCGACGTCGGAATTATTCGGGCAACTTCGTAAAACTTCGGCGGTGGAACTTCCACCGTCGAATGATTACGACGTTGCCCGAATAAGTTCGGATACGTACAGAACAAAAATCCTACGTAAACAAATCATATTTGTTGATGTATGGGCATATAGTAATGGCTAATGGAATCAAGAAATGGCCCTCCGAAACTTTTCACACGTTAGTTTTGGTAAATTATAGTGGCAGTAGCCATTAAGGAAGTCAATCCTTAATACGATTCACGCGACGTCGGAATTATTCGGGCGAAGTAGTAAACATTTGGCGGTGGAATGTTCCACCGCCGAATGTTTACGATGTTGCTCGAATAGGTTCGTACGTACCGAACAAAAATCCGTACGTAAACAAATAATATTTGTTGATGTATGGACATGTAGTCATGGCTAATGGAAACCAATCAAGAAATGGCTCTCTGAAACTTTTCACACGTTTGTCTTCGTAAGTTATGGATACAGTAGCCATTAATTTGTTCAGACTAACTTTGTTATATACACGAAAACACAGAAAGAAATAACTCATTCAGTAAAAGCATATTTCTGTCTATTTTGTATATAAAGAATATCTACAAGTGCTGAATTCCTCCTCTTCATATCATTTATATACATTTATTGTCTGAGGAGGTTTATTTACATTTATACGTAAAAAATGTCTTTGTAAATGATCAATGAATAGCTGCATTCTTAAAAGGCTCTTTGACACTTTGTTTATCTCGTCACACGAACCTTCACTCTGCATGGTGAGTGCCTGACAGAGCCCATTCGAATATTTTCGGATCTTTTTGTTTCTCAACCGGTTTTTTGTTGCAAACAGTCTCGAGGGTCGCGATTGTGACAGAGCCCTGTTGTCAAATTAAGTCCAATAAGGTCAAATATGAAAACCGGACAACTAGGAATTCTAACCAAAGTGTGGCATCCGTTAATGTTATAATGTACTTCTCTGAGAAACCGTTGATGTACAAATGGTCGGATTTCCGACGCTGTCATTCATTGTGTGTCAGTAGAAATCCCAGGAAGGTTTGGTTTATTGGAGTTTTACGCCATTTTCAACTGCTGTGGTCATATCGCACAGGCTGGAACACATAATCATGGATTCCTGTTGTTTTTCATACCAACTGGTACTACCACAGCACCCTAACCGAGTCTCCAGCTGCTCCCCCACATAAGTTCACGATATCAAACCATTGAAAATCCCAAAAATGGGTGATACTAAAAATTGTGCTAATACCCGACCTATATTTCAACGAATTGATTCGATGAATAGTACATTTTTATGGATTGGTTGTTATCTGTAAAAATATCAATATATCATGACATCTGATACAATTAATTGAAAATAAGTGATTATATAAACCATATTTCCTATATTCCAAAATTACCATAACTTATGGCCTTCCTCATAATTCTCTCTTCTGACATAAGAAGAATATATCGTCGTTCTTTTAATCTTTAAGATTATGATGTTACGAGGCTTTTACAGAAAAGGCAGCGATATGGCACAATCCCCCCAAAAGGTATGAATATCTAGCGGGAGATACTGGTAATGAACATCCTTTATGGTAACCCGGCTATTCAACGAATGTGCATTTGTTACATATTCAATGTTACCGTAAGAATTTCTAAATGAAGAATCATTGTGTTTATTGGCCGTATTTCCTGTATTGATCACGTCAAGAAATAGGTCGATTTCTATGAGGTGTAAGTGTGATCCGGTCAGTTTTGAACACATAAATGAGGCGTGACTTGGAATAGGTCACTTTAAGCATTCAAGACCAAGTTTTCAGATCAGTTCGAGGTAAAATGACCTTTAACAAGGATCCATTCTGCTCACTCTAATTTGCTAACGTTAATGACGAAGCTATTAGAGAACAATATGGATCTAGGTCAGACTGTGCGTATGCACAGGCTGACCTAGATCCATGTTGTTCTCAAATGTCATAAGGGACGTTTCTCTAGATTCAAGCTCAAATGTATATTGCCGAAGTCACGATAGTTTTTAAGAAACGAGTGGTTCTTTGTTACATATTCAATAATAAACACCATTTATGGTAACTCGGTTATCCAACGAATGAGTCTTTGTTACATATTCAATGTTACTGTAAGAATTTCCGGAACATTATAAATGAAGAATCATTGTGAATATGGGCCGCATTTCCTGTATTGATCACGTCATGGGATGGGTTGGTGTTTTGTGGAGTTTTTGTATGATCCATCCTTTAAATATTCAAACATAGCGCTGCTGTTCTATAAAAACTTCGTCACTACTTTATTCACGAAAGTTTGAAGCAAAGTGGTACTTCTTCAGTGTAAATGCATTTGAGCCTGAATCTATTAAAGGGCCCTCATATTATTTTGGGACTAGGTATTGATTTTTTAAATTGACCGCGGAATGACCTGCTTCATTTGCATACTTACTTGGACGAGTTTATCCGATAAAAGGTATGTCGGGATTTTTCAGATAACCTGCACGAGGTTCTCTACTCTCAAAGTGTACGATGATAGTTGACTGCTCGATAGCTCAACTGGTAGAGTCACTGGTTTAGCAATTAAGATGTCCGAGGTTCGAACCCCCTCTGAACCAATGCGTTCATATTTTGCTTTTCATCTTTTTTCTTCAATTTACTATTCAATTCATCTCCTATTCCCTCGTTTGTGACACGAAGACGATTTTCCGAGCTCCTTCTTTATTTTATGATAGGTCATGGTTTAATTGATCTCATCTAGCCTTCTGGACAACGTTTGGTCTACAAAGGCCGAATATAGCTTTCTATAGTACTTCTGCTGCTACTTCACAGATTAACTTGGTACATTCGAAACTTTTTCTTTTGCTCTTGGTCCATAGGCCTGTGTTTTTCATTGTTTTTTTTTTTTTTTTTTTTGTGACATTGGTCGTCCATGGAGGTTCTTTGCACGTCTATCTACCACTGCCAACATTTAAGTCAATATTTATAAATTATGCTCTCTTTATAGAGCAAAAGCATAACAAAATGTGATCCTTGTGGTTCCAATAGGGTAATATGCACAGGAAATGTAAAATAGAAGTCCTTCGAATAGGTAGAAGAAAGAATCTTACTTGGGATTCGAACCTGGGTCCGTTAGGTTTTCGAGCCAACGCGCAACCCATTGAGCTATCCAGATTGGTGAAAGTTAGGTTTCATTTTACACTTTTAACATAACGTTATTCGATAATTACGTGTTCAACCTGATTTACCTGTTTTGAAATGGGCAACTATTTAAATGAGGTAGGTCATTCCGGGGTCAATATAAATTTATAATATTATGTTTTCAAATCAACCCTTACCTAAGTGCAGATTTATCTGGCTTCATGCTGCACTCAGAGATTTTTTCCACAAATTCTGAAGAAACCACTAGAGTGCCAGTCTTTAAACACAGGCTATTCGGGATCTGTATATGTCTTAAATTCTTTATTCGCCCCTTTTCCAGAGCCTTTCTCATTGATTACATGTATACCCCACGTGAATCTTGACAGGCTTTGGTTTACGCGTTCTCTGTCAGTTATTCTTTCTCGGAGTATCATGTGATGACACATATTAGATAGTATGAGGATTCAGCAAGAGATATAAGTAATGAACAATATACCGGCGCTTTTCTTTGATGAAAATGTAATTACAGCCTGTTGATAGCTGTAGTTACGAGGTTTGTTTTACAAAGAAAGAAAAGAGAAAACTCGGCGATTTATCGTAACTGTGGGTATTCAATGAATCCTTTATGCTACATATCTATTGTGAACTATTATGATATATATTCACTTTTCTTAAAAAAACACCCTATATTAATTAATAACTACAGCTTGTTGAAAGCCCTGATTACGAGATTTTGGAAGCAAAGCGGAGATATGCCGACCAAGAAATCTGATATAGCTAATGGAAAATAGATGTGGTTATGATCCGCATTTCCTACATATGACGGCACACACGACTTTATATACTTTTTGTCATACCGCTGCTTTTCAATGAAAACCTCGTAACTGCAACTTAAAAAAAAGCTGCAGTTACGAGTTTTTCGTTGAAAAGCGACGATATGTATCCTGCCTCAGATTCACTGTTGGAAATCCCTGATATTTGGATTGTAAATAATTATCAATGGAAGATAAATTTGCTTATGATGAGTTTTTTTCTACCCGCTGACTATACACGTGGCTTTGTATACTATTTGTGATAACTACGTATCCTGCTTCAAGTTCACAAGAGCATCTACCAGATATGTGCGGTGTAAATATTGTAAGCAATATTGGAATATGAGCATTTTTGAAACTGCTTATTCCCATTTTTAAGCTTATCAAAAATATGTATACGAAAAAGAACTGTTACGAATGATTACAGTTGTTAAAATGGGTTTATAGATAAAAGAACATCATATTATCTTTTTAATTTTGTCGAATTCTTTTTAAACTTTAAGCTAGATCAACTTCCACTTAGACCCTGCTGTGCCATTCTGATATCCATCTACTTTCTATGATCATTATTTTTGTTATTGAAAGTCGAAATCGTCCGTTCCCAAATTCTATAACCAATAATAACCATGTTTCTATAGAAACGTTTTATATTCTTTTTATTGAGGTCACAGATTCCCGGACACATCTTCGTTTACCCGTTCCCTTTTGGTAAACGTTTAGACTACTACAGATTGAAAGCTGAACATGCATGCGACGAAATGAATGTTTACAAAATAGGATTAAAGGTTCATACCATAGAAGGTATTGAGACAAAAGAAGAAAATGCTGTTGAACAGCATTTTCTTGTGTTGTCTCAATATTTTCCCGAATCCCTTCTACAAGTGACATAAATAAGAAAATTCGGACTTGGTTATGAAAAGGTTAAAGAAACCATAAGTCATTCACATTTACGATTGACAGACAGACCCAAACTTTAATTTTCCCCAAGGAAACGCTAGGCCGATTAGTTGTCTGTCTGTTGACCTTCTTTGTAAATCCTTTGATTTGTGGCGTTCCAATTAGGTTGTTTTTCTCATTTATAAACGTGATCTGATGAGCTTAAAGGAACATTCTTGTACTTTTGTTCTCCAATTTTGTCAAACGAAATGGGCGAAAAAAACACGCTTTTCCCATATATATTCACATAAAGCACGGGGTTCATGATTTAACCAGATTGTGACTTTTTTCAGAAGATCTTGGTCAACCCTTGTAAGAACTCTTTTGAAAAAAATATGTTTGTAAAAATCCATGTTTTTGTTTACATACGCATAATATGAAAAATTAATAATTTCAAGCCTTACTATCGAAAGATCGGAGTAATATTATTTACTCGTGTCTGTCTGTCCGTCTGTCTGTCAGTCCGTGTTTCTGTCCGAAAACTTGACATTGCCATTTCGGGGGAATTTGTGTTTCACAATCGCATCTTGTTCTAAATGAATAATGTCTGTATCTCTAATTTTGACTTTGTATCTGTAAGCACAAATTACGTATTTTTCAGGCATTTTGTAAACGAAGTCAGAGAGTTTATGCGAAATATGCAGGCGGCGAAAGTCAGTATTGCAAGCGGCAGAAGTTCTATTGTGGCGTGACATGTCATATTAATCTATCTTTGACTTGTCACGAGAAATTGGACTTTCTTGTATATTTGAGATCTAAGAATTTGCCAGGCCAAATGCAGAAAGTAATCTAATGCTACAACGTAGTTACTTAGCATGTATACAGTAATAGTGGTTTTGAATATCAAAATATTTGTATATTTGGTTTTTAACTTAGGACTTGCTGACTACGGACGATATTTCAGAGAAGGCCTTTTTCCGTAATACGTAAATCACCGTGTCCAATCGTTACCGGGGGATGTGGTTTTCGTAACGCTGAAAGCGTGGTGTATAACGCCGGTTTGTGGTGCAAAACAGAGGCAGGACACCACCAAGGTAAGAAAATTGAAAAATTGAATCGATGAAGTTCTTTCTTTGGGAATGAGACTAGGCCGAGGCTCATCTCAAATGATTTCTTGACCCCTAGCAATGTCTGTTTTCTTCGAGAAAGTTGCAGTTTTCTCTATCATTCCGTGAATGTAAGGCATTTCAGGCGAAATCTACTCAGCTTGCCCGTAAAATATGAATTATATACAAGCATAACCAGTTATGAACCCCAAAAAAGCATGCACTTCGTACTTACACATGTATTGCACAAAATCACATTGAGATTTGCACCCTCTGCATCTTACAAGAGTCATGGAAACGATTTTTATTTTCATTTACAAGTAACAATGGTGGATGTGGTGCACACAAAGAAATATTTTGTAACGTATGTGGCATGGTGATTTAAAAGCTTTGCGTTTTCCCTTATTTAAGCAGGCCTAGCAGATATAGTGACACTTTCCCTTACTTCAGATGCAACACACGTCCTATTCGAATGATCCTAGCAATTGTGCAATAATTTTGTGTAAAGAATATGTGCTTTTTCGACATCAGCATTTTTAAACCCTATTAACCGGATTGTATAATTGATTTAGAAATTGTGCAACCCGAACGTTACATTTAAGGCGTACAAAATACAGCTTATCTGTCAATATAGGGTTAATTCACGTTTTTGAGGTCGTTAACATTCGCAGAGGCCCAAGAAATATGTTAACGGCCGAGTGCGAAGCACGAGGGTTGTCTACGTAATTTGCGGGCCTCTGCGGATGTTAACGGTAGAAAAATACGTGAATTGACGCTATTATTTCATAAAAGCTATAAAATTCCAATGAATACTTACCCCAAAGCCATTGATATGTGCGAAAAATGAACCGAGGTGACATAAGAAAATGTCAGCCAATGTTGTTTTGTTCTGATAAATCTTCCGAGGAATTTTTTGTTATGCGTGACGTCGGAAAAAAACTCAGTTGTTGAAAGCGGCGTTAAAATCCCACACTATCAATCAATTAGGTCCTTTCACTTATGTTTTAGTCTGTACCCGCAGAACACACTTCCGGAGGCAAAAAATGGGTTTATGGGAAATCAACATTGTATACATGAAAATTGTCACTAAAAATAGTCCCAAATCGGCATTTTCAAAACGAGGCTCCCTAAATATGCAGAGAAAACAACATTTGACGACGCACGTGTATTAAGGACAGATCCTCCATTTATTTCCCACGGTAAGATTTTTTTTTATTTTTTCTGTACTGATATTTAAATATATGAGAAGTAAAAAAATGACTTACAAACTATAGGTCACCAAGCGAATTAAAAAGTTATTGAATTTCAAGGGAGACTACTCTTGTCTAAAATTGCAAAAATGAGGTGTCACTTAAATACCCACAAAAAGGTGTTCGAAATGACTAGGATTACATAAATAAGTCTTTATTGTGTTCAATATGTTTTATTCTGTCTAAATGAGTATCAATTTGGGAAAATTTAGTGATGATTTTGAAATTTTTAGTAAAACATTCTTTCAAAAGTAGCTGAAATTGCTCTTTTTTCTCAACGTTTCTGATAATAAAAAAAATTCCAGCGGTAAGAATTTTTCTTTTTTGGTATAGACGTAGTGCTTGGTCATACCTACAAAAACAAAAAAAGAAAAAATATATCAAACCAAGCGTTTTTCTTAGTTATAAGTAAAATTTGGCTTACTTTTTATAGCTCTGTCCGAAATTGTTTCACTACTTTTATCCTTTTTCTTCCTTATTACCAGCTTTAGATGATAAAACGTGTCATCGTTTGTGTCCATCTGCAGCGGACTATCTCATAAAAACACCACGTTGCTTTTGTTGCTCCATTTCCTATCGTTAACGCCACATTTTGAACGCGCAACAGAAAGCGAAATGTATCATCCGAGTACTATTACACTTTAATTGTCCAATCAGAGAAAATTGAAATAACCGAAAAGGGCCTTGTCATTTATCAACCAAACATTAACTTAATGTAAGAAATACATTTGCTGAAAAAGTCCAATTACTGAAACAGCTTTATTTCGTTATTTAGGATATGCGCCGTAAGTTGCACAGTAACAACTGGAGGATCTGTCCTTAAATATACAGCGATAAAGAGCACGTGCATTCAACATACAGCGATAAAGCGAAGTTTAAAGTGGAACAAATACTCTGAAATTGAATGTATTCTTTAATAGCCGGTAAGATGGTTATTTTATTGGATTTACAGTCAATCCTTCCCAGTTTCATTGTTGATTTCGTATGCACGCCATGCTTTGGGTTCGAGAGTATCGTTAACTAAAACGCTTTGGGTTCGAGAGTATTGTTACCAAAACGCTTTGGGATTGAGTGTATTGTTATTAAAAATAACAAATACTAAACGTTTGAGCGGCGTTTTAAGACTCCAAGGACGACTTCCGGAGGCTGTTGTGTGCGGGGGGGGGGGGTCTTAGATGAAATAACCTAATTAATGTTAACCAGGTAACATGCAACTTCCGTCACCAACACTGCAAAAAAGTTACTGTTCTGACCCTTTGCTTGTAGTAGGCCTATACAGATATAACAACTATTCACTTTCGTCTGCACTTAGATATTTTTAAAAGAATGTTACAATGAATGAGGCTGGGGAAGTGAACTTGCGTAAAATTAAAAATATCTAAGTGCAGACGAAAGTGAATAGTTGTTATACCTGTATAGGCCTACTACTGAACCTCGGTTCATTTTTCGCACATATCAATGGCTTTGGGGTAAGTATTCATTGGAATTCTATAGCTTAAATTGTGCAATAATAGCGTCAATTCACGTATTTTTCGGCCGAAACATCCACAGAGGCCCGCAAATTACGTAAACAACCCCCGCGCTTCGCACTCGACCGTTAACATATTTCTTGGGCCTCTGCGAATGTTAACGACCTCAAAAACGTGAAATAACCCTATATTGACAGATAAGTTGTATTTTGTACGCCTTAAATGTAACGTTCGGGTTGCACAATTTCTAAATCCATTATACAATCCGGTTAATAGGGTTTAAAAATGCTGATGTCGAAAAATCACATATTCTTTACACAAAATTATTGCACAATTGCTAGGATTATTCGAATAGGACGTGTGTTACATCTGAAGTAAGGGAAAGTGTCACTATATATGCTAGGCCTGCTTAAATAAGGAAAAACGCAAAGCTTTAAAATCACCATGCCACATACGTTACAAAATATTTCTTTGTGTGCACCACATCCACCATTGTTACTTGTAAATTAAAATAAAAATCGTTTCCATGGCTTCTGTAAGATGCAGAGGGTGCAAACCTCAATGTGATTTTGTGCAATACATGTGTAAGTACGAAGTGCATGCTTTTTTGGGGTTCATAACTGGTTATGCTTTCAGCGTTACGAAAACCACATCCACCGGTAACGATTGGACACGGTGTAAATGACAAAAATAAACCAATCCTACATGGACAAGGCGAGCAGTAAATAAATAATTCACATTGATTTGCTTCAACAAAAACAAATAAATGTTCGCAAGTGGCACACCTTATGCAGTTTACCGGAACGCTGACCCTAATTTACATAATCCTATATGGAATACTTATACGGTGTAATATTCTAAAATGATAATATCACATATCGCGTCATGGTATAAAGTTGTCGTTCTTGTTGTCCTTTCTTGCATAGCATCGTTTTTCACCAAAATTCCCATAATTACAGCTTAAAACAAGCTCAAATTATGAGGTTTTATTGGAAATCATCGATAACGGGTGCGAGCATTTGATTGTTTTGTTGAAGCATACAACTGGGAATTATTTATTTTCTGCTCGGCATGTCCATTTAGGGTTGTTATTTTTTTTGTCATATTGCACAATCCTACAGCAGCTTAAAATATGCTATATTTTCTCCTGTTGCCTCGAATCTTTTCCAAACGTTTTCCTTTTAGATGCACCAAAAGCCAGATATCGTTTTGTCCAGATAAGGAATGATTAAAAATAGATTAAATCAACAAAACTTGCTAACAGTCAACAAAGTGTAACGCAAATTGTTTAAAATCAATTTGGTTCTACAAATAGTATGAGATGTAAGAATGTGACTTGATTAAAGGGGGAATAACACTTAACATCTTACAAATTTTCCGAGAACTTCGTGCAAAGAAATAAATATATAGTATGAAAATATGGCCTTTAAATTGCATCTATGCCAAATCTTAGCTTTCTATCTTGTGTAATGGCTAGGATGTTGACGGATTTAAAACCCCATATGCTCCATTATTGTAAATACTATCCCCCCGATTTAAAATCATGGGGTTTTAAATCCGTCGACATCTAAGCCAATACACAAGGTAGAAAGCTAAGATTTGGCATATATGCAATTTAAAGACCATATTTTAATAATATATATTTATTTTTTGTACGAAGTTCTCGGAATATTTGTAAAATGTTAAGTGTTATTCCCCCTTTAATAGTTCAAGAGTTTGTCTCTCAATATGACAAAATAAACCTCTCTGTTTTGTTATTTGTAGGGGTTTCTATAAACATCTTAAGGTAAAGGACCCATCATTAAAAACACCACTTTCTAGCTATACAAATTGCATCAAATTACACATAATTGTAAATACACTTCACATAAGTTGATTCAGCGTGCCGGATTTCAAGATTATGCCCCAAGAAGAAAATAATTTACAAATATAATTTTACTCTATATTAATATGCAAGGGAGGTACTTTTGAACATTTTTGTCAAATATTTCCATAAGTATGCATTTATTCAAAATTCTAAACCGTTCAAAATGCTTATGTTCGTATTTTGAATGGAAATGTAACACAGTTTAGGAATAACTGGCACTTTTCAAATTTCGTCTCTGGCTCTTGGTGCCAATGATGGGTCGTATACCTTGAGATTTGTCGTGACAACCGGAGAGTTTTTGTCCTCCGAATAGCGAAGGGTGTTCTTATTTGAAGAGAACGATGTTTGGGTAGAATATAGTCAGAAAATATTGAGACAAGAGGAGAAAGTGCTGGTCAACAGCATTTTCTTCTTTTGTCTCGAGCTTTTCCCAAGCATTTCAAATACATGACGTCGGAACAAGGAATGGTTCGAAACAGGTTAAATCAACAAACCTCGATCGTAATAGTATCATTATAGTCAACAAAGTGTAACGTAGATTGTTTAGAATCAATTTGGTTCTACAAATAGTATGAGATCTAAGAGTGTGACTCGATTAATAATTCAAGGGCTTGTCTCTCAATATGAGAAAATAAACCTCTCTGTTTTGTTATTTATAGGAGTTTCTATAAACATCTTAAAATTTGTCGTGACAGCCGAAGAGTTTTTGTCTTCGGAATACCGAAGGAATTTCACACTATAGTCCTTGGGCCAGGACCAGGAAAATGGGGTAAGTATTACCAGAAAAAAGGACAAAAGGACACCTATATATATTTGTAGATATACATCTGACGGATGTTTTTCAGTGATGATATCCTACATGAAGAGTAGCTAAATATGTTTTACCCTTACCTTTATATAGGTACCCTTCACGACGTGAATGACAATCTAGTTTGAGGTAAGGGAAAGGGAAAAAATTAATAAAAAATATCAAATGAATGTTTAAATCTATTTATTTGAATCCATATGTATGAGCATGTATTACACTACTTATGAATCATGATTTTTTAAATTATGTAATTATTATGACGTCATTACTCCTCTTCAAAATATGCTTTATGTGCAATCAAGTATAAGAACTGGCCGAAATATTCGAAAAAGTATTTTTCTATAATTATCATTTATTTCTAATGCAAGAAGACATGGTTTTTCATAAAGTACATTATCTTAGAAACATTTTGAGCGTTGTTTGCACTCTGGCCACCGGGGCTTTTGACTGTAACCCTTATCTTAAACCCTTAACCCTATCATTTTTTGCATTCAAATTTATAACACTTATTTGGTCATATTTCCATTGAATATTGACCTACAGGTATCAAAATGGTATCAAATGAAAGCTTCTGACTCGCTCTTTTGTTTGTAGTTATCTTATTTAAATTATCTCATTTGCATATTCATGAATATTATGATTTCCCTTAAAAATTCCTTTTTTTTTTGCGAAAATTTTGATAAATACTTTCCAAAACAAGGCGTTTCTTTTCAGGGGGAATTTTGAAAACATGATTTTTCTTAAAGAAAATTTTATTAGAAACATTTTGAGCCTTGTTTACACTCTGGTGGTTTGGGCTTTTTGCCGTAACCCTTATCTAAACCCTTAGCCCCATCAAATTACTTATGTAAATTTTGAAAATGAATTCGGCCATATCTTCATTGAATATTTGCACACAGTTGTCAGAATGATATCAAATGAAAACTTGTGACTTATTCTTTCATTTTAGTTATGTTATGCAAATTAGCTCATTTGCATATTCAGGATTTTTTTGGGGTCATAAATTTTATCTAAACCCTTAATCCTATAAAATTGTTTAGTCATTTCAAAACGTTTTTTGGTCATGTCTTGGTTGAATATTGACATGAAGATGTAAGAATGGTATCAAATTCTTGCTCAATAATTTACCATAAATTTTATGCAAATTACCTTATTTGCATATTCGCGAATATTAATGACACTACTTAAAACTGTGACCCTTTTTGCGAATTAGGTTTTTGTTTGGTAAAAGTGTCATATCTCTGTTTTACTAACGCCATTACTCTAAAACTTTGCACATACCTCTATGAACATGGTACCAACCTCAAGACAGATATCTATTGCTCTAGCATTTAATGTCGAGCAATTTTTACCTTTTTGTTGCCTAGAAATTCTTCATCAAACTTTAATGAGCATCTTTCAAACATCTGTCACAAATAAGTTTGTTTCTGACATAACTATTGCTTTCAAACTTGGCATTTGCTCTTGCTTCTAAGATCAGCATCTGTTATGTTATCTAGTAACAGTTAATGTTCATTCGTTTGGGCATATTCACTCATTTTCATGCAAGATTCAATCATTTTTTAGCATCCGTAATTTTGCATCTTACTGTAAATCTGCTTAAATATAAGGGCTAAACAACCCTTTTGAACGTAAAATAATACACCCTAAATCCAACATCAAATAGAAAATAATGTCCCTAAAGTTTAGGAAAACACTGATACAGTAAACTGAATACATAATTATAAATAATTGTTAAATATCTTAACACTTTCTTTGCACAATTTAAACTAATGATTGAATGATTATGATGATGAACAGAACTGATTAGATGGTTCAAATGATCTCGTTTGATACTTTTAGAATTCAAAGTAGAATCAAAACACATGGAATAACAAAAAGGGCAACTGCAATACATGTATATTGAAATTTTATTGACATTAAAATTAAGGTTGTAGGTCGTATACATGTATAGCAGATTCTTTAGGGGATAACTAGATCTATGACAGAAGGTATAAATTTTGCAATTATAGTGTTTTCATTATTATTATACAGCGTTCTTTGGATGATATGTGCGCTTCCGAGGAGTATTATCTTCTGCAGTTCCTCGATAACTGGTGCACTAGGGATTTGTTTGAATATTTTGTCAAGTCCCTTCTTAATGAGACCAAGTGCACCTACAACGACTTATACAGTTGTCGTCTCCATACCCCACATTCTGGCTACTTCCATCTCAAGGTCTTTGTATTTTGCTAGTTTCTCAAGTGCCTGGACGGAGACATTTCTTTCAGAAGGAACCGTCATGTCAATTATGATGAACGTCTTGTCCAATTTGTTCTTGATGATGATGTCTGGTCTGTTAGCCTTGATCTCTGTACCATTATTCACTGATATGTCCCTCTACGACAGTTTTTGGTTGATGTTCATAAAAGTTTTTGTTTGCTGGGAGTCCAAATTGCTTGCAGATTTTCCAACGAATGTACCCTGCTGCCTTGTCATGTCTTTGAATGTACTATGTTGGCACTAATGTTGGACAGCCCGAGACAATTTCATCATATTGGTTGCATAGTCTACACTTTGGATCTGTACTATCTTTGATGATCTTGTTGTGATATGCTCTTGTAGCCAAACTCTGATCTTGTGCTGCTATCACCATTCCCTCTGTTTCTGCATTGAGACCTGCACTAGAGAGCCACTTATGTGTCTGATCTTGGTCAACATCTGGTTTGTCAAACCTTACGGGTATTGCCCATGCATTGGTTTGGCTTTCCATGTTTGTGTCATCCCCTTTTGGGCATTTGCCTTTGTCCGTCTTGTTCTTTTGGCATTCTCTGTGACGGATTCTTCTCCATTTCTTGTCGTTTGTGCAATGTTCAGTTCTTGAATGAATTTTCTGGCTTGCTCTGAGATTGAGTAAAGTTTCTTGTTACGTTCATGTTCCCGGATCAGATGTAGCAGATTGTCTTGTGTTGTCTCCAAATACGTGTTTATGCCATCTCAATCTATGAGAGGCCCCTACCACCGATCATTCGTGGTAGGTACAATCTTTCAACGTCAACATTTGGGTGGTGCATTCTTTCTGTTGTTAGTAACTGTCTGGTCTTTGTGTCAAGTTTTCCTTTTTTCTTGCATTTGCCAGTTTATGATATTGAAATTGTATTTGACAACTGGGACTGCCAGGGTGTTTATGGCTTCATTCTTATCTGCAGCTTTTAGCTCACTCTTGATGGCAAGCCTTAACTCTTCTGTAATACTCTTTTCTGATCTTTTCCCTCATTGCTGCATGTTGAATTCCGTCACCTTCATTAACACAAGGTATTTGTATTTAGAGTCTTGGTCTAGTTTCTTGATGATGTTGTCTCTTTCTAGCTGTATGTCAGATGTTGATGTTAGTTTTCCTTTTTTGAAGGTGGCTTTTAGACACTTGTCCAGTTCAAATTGCATACACATGTCATCACTAAAGACCTTTACTGTCTCGAGCAGTTGTTTTTTGCTGGTGATCGTTCTTGGCAAAGGTCTTTAGGTCATCCATGTAGAAAAGATGGTTGATCTTCTTGCCTTGGATGTCATGTCCATGTCCAGTGTCATTCAGCATGGTATTGAGAGGGGCAAGAAACAAACAGAAGTGGAAGGGTGATAGTTATGAGACTTTGCATGCAGATGGTTAAGTCTTGAACTTCTTTGGCCTTGGTTTGAAACCTTCCGGAAGAGGACTCCCACCACGCCCATTTATTTGGTACCATAACCTTTGATCTAGTTACCCTGACCTTTGAGTTTGACCTACTTTTAAAAAACTTAAACTTTAAAGGGCTTACAACAGGAATCGTTCCTTAACCCCAAATGCTGTCAAAACACTGTGTACTGAGTCCCCCGTCTCTTTTTTGTCTCCTTTTAGATCTACATGCAGTTTACCCATAATTGTCCATAATTTGCCAACGAAGTAATAATTGATTTATTTGTGTTATTTTACCTTTTGAATTACGGTATAAAACACACATCACATTTACATTGCAACTAGAAATGTCTCATTTCAGCAATCTAAAACCGCAGGAGCATATTGTTTTACTCTTGTCTGTCTGTCTGTCCATCCATCTGTCTGTATGAAAACTTAAAACTGACCTTTTCTCCAAAAATATTTGACATACAAAGCTATAATTTTGTATGTACCATTCTTTTGAACAATGATATTTATCTGTTCGTGCAATATCAATATGACCTTCCTCAAGGTCATTCATTAACCCTTATCAATCCTTACCTCGAAAACTTAGCATAAAAACTTAACATTGCCATTCCTTGGGCATTTGTGTTTCACGATCTTGTTATTAAAGTTCTTATTAATATCCATAAGCATACTAATTAGTTTTGTGTAAGAGATGTCTTAACTAAATAACATTTCAAAACTAAAATGTATGTTTTATTACTATAATAGTTTTAAAATGTTTTTTAGCGATAAGTTGAAGCTAATGCTGAAACTTCTATAAGAAGACAGTTGCCATGGAAACAAGAAGGTTGTTAAATTTTGCTTATCCGGCACTTTGAAATGGAACAACAGTCAGAATTCATAAACAGGTTCAAGAAAATACAGAGGGTTTTCATATTTGGCTTATGACATAATAATGCCATACTCCATATTGAAAAGCACGTAATTTGCTTGGCTTATTACCTCCCTTTATGGATATACATGTTGTGATTTTTTCCATATACATGCTGTGTAGGACAAATTATTCAACATGAATTGTATTTCTATGCGTCTGGTTTATATATGCAGTGTATGCTTAGTATAGAAAGCAGTAAAGCCACATTATTTTAAACATTTTAAAACCTTGCACTGATTTTCAACTATCCAAACCCTATCAAATTTCAAATGCACATTCTGAGGTATAGCTACTCTGCAGAGTGGATATCATTGCATTTTTGTTCTTCCTTTGGATAGGTCTTTCAAGATATATAGGTGTCCCTTTGTCCATTTTAGTGGTAACTCCAACCATATCTGGCCCAAGGACTACTATTCTTTGTCATTGGTATACAATGATACATGTGCTTAATATAGAAAGCCTTGGTAAATATTGGTTTTTGTACAATATAACATAGAAAACATTGAGACAAACGGAGAAAATGCTGGTTATAGTCAACACATTGTAACGTAAATTGTTAAGAATAAATTTGGTCCTACAAAATAGTATGAGATGTACGAGAGCGACTCGATTAATAATTCAAGGGATTGTCTCTTAAGATAGTAAATAAACTTCTCTGTTTTGTTATTTATAGAAGTTTCTATTAACATCTTAAAATTTGTCTTGACAGCAGGGAATGTTTTTGTCGTCAGAAAAACGAAGGAATTTCATATTTAAGGAGCACAACAATTGTGTTAAATTTAGCACAGGAAAATATTTAGACAAAAGGAGAATCATTGGTTCGAAAAAGGTTAAATCAACAAACTTCGATCTTAATAGTATTATTATAGTCAACACAGTGTAACGTAAATTGTTTAGAATCAATTTGGCTCTACAAATAGTATGAGATGTAAGAGTTCGACTCGATTAATAATTCAAGGGTTTGTCTCTCAAGATAGAAAATAAACTTCTCTATTTTGATATTTATAGGGGTTTCAATAAACATCTTAAAATTTGTTTAGACAGCCGGGAATGTTTTTGTCGTCAGAAAAACGAAAGAAGTTCATCTGGTATTTTCATTCAAAAAATTCTGTGCTTAAGCGGCGTGCTTTAACAGCACCTAGTTATGGACACAAAATCAGGAGAAACTGATACGCCTAATTATTCATAAGTTACAGTAAAATGCATTTTGTTGGTTCTCTATTAACCATTTACAAATGGCAAGTTTTGGTTTGGTTAGGATGCTGAGGCAGATGATAAATTGGAAGATGCGAAGGACAGCATTTTTGTACTATAAAGTGCAAAAATATATGGAAAACGGATAAAATGCCGGTCATTTGTATTTTCTTCTTTTGTCTCAATGTTTTCCCAAACCTTTTAAAAAAGGTACTTTAAAATAAGACCTTAAGGACAGATCCTCCAGTTGTTACTGCGCAACTTACGGCGCATATCCTAAATAACGAAATAAAGCTGTTTCAGTAATTGGACTTTTTCAGCAAATGTATTTCTTACATTAAGTTAATGTTTGGTTGATAAATGACAAGGCCCTTTTCGGTTATTTCAATTTTCTCTGTTTGGACAATTAAAGTGTAATAGTACTCGGATGGTACATTTCGCTTTCTGTTGCGCGTTCAAAATGTGGCGTTAGCGATAGGAAATGGAGCAACAAAAGCAACGTGGTGTTTTTATGAGATAGTCCGCTGCAGATGGACACAAACGATGACACGTTTTATCATCTAAAGCTGGTAATAAGGAAGAAAAAGGATAAAAGTAGTGAAACAATTTCGGACAGAGCTGTAAAAAGTAAGCCAAATTTTACTTATAACTAAGAAAAACGCTTGGTTTGATATATTTTTTCTTTTTTTGTTTTTGTAGGTATGACCAAGCACTACGTCTATACCAAAAAAGAAAAAAATTCTTACCGCTGGAATTTTTTTTATTATCAGAAACGTTGAGAAAAAAGAGCAATTTCAGCTACTTTTGAAAGAATGTTTCACTAAAAATTTCAAAATCATCACTAAATTTTCCCAAATTGATACTCATTTAGACAGAATAAAACATATTGAACACAATAAAGACTTATTTATGTAATCCTAGTCATTTCGAACACCTTTTTGTGGGTATTTAAGTGACACCTCATTTTTGCAATTTTAGACAAGAGTAGTCTCCCTTGAAATTCAATAACTTTTTAATTCGCTTGGTGACCTTTAGTTTGTAAGTCATTTTTTTACTTCTCATATATTTAAATATCAGTACAGAAAAAATAAAAAAATTCTTACCGTGGGAAATAAATGGAGGATCTGTCCTTAAGTTGATATGATTAAATCAACAAATCTTGATCGTAATATTATGGTCAACAAAGTGTAACGTAAATTGTTTACAATCAATGTGGTTCTACAAATATATAGTATAAGATGTAAAAGTGAGACTCGATTAATAATTCATGGACTTGTCTCTCAAGATGAAAAATAAACTTCTCTGTTTTGTTATTTTCATGAGTTTCTCTAAATATCTTGAAATGTGTCGTGACGATCGGAGGGTTTTTGTCCTCGGTGTAACGTTAGCAGAGACGTTGACACGATTGTCTGTTAAATCAACAAATTGTTATCGTTATATTACAATGAACATAGTGTAACGTAAATTGTTTAGAATCAATTTGTTTCTACATTTGTTTGTTTAAGATGTAAGAGTGCAACTCGATTAATAATTCAAGGACTTGTCCCTCAAGATGAAAAATTAACTTCTCTGTTTTGTTATTTATAGGCGTTTCTATAAACATCTTAAAATGTGTCCTGACAGTCGGGGAAAGTTTGCCCTCGGAATAACGAAGTGTGATCGCAAGGACTTGGTTTAGAGTCAATTCGGTTGTATCGCGATCGTACTGTTACAGTCAACACATTGTAACGTAATATTTTCAGACTCAATTTGTTTCTACAAATAGTATGAGTTGTAAAAGTGCGACTCGAATAATAATTCAAGGACTTGTCCCTCAAGATGAAAAAAAACTTCTCTGTTTTGTTAGTTATAGGAGTTACTATAAACATCTTAAAATTTGTCTTGACAGTCGGAGAGTTTTTGTCCTCGGAACAGACCAAATTGTGTTCACACTATTTTTGTCGTTGATATACACCTTCTTTCTTTTTTTCCATCCCCATATACCATGAACAAACATTTACGCATGTTTTATTCTCCTTAATGTTTCTAATAACATCTAAAGAAATTATCTTGACTGCCGGAGACACTGTATAGAATTAAAATATACCTGCATTTTGCTTTGACCCTTAAAGTGTCATTTCACATTTATGTTTGTTAAATTTTGCTTTATTGTTATTTGAAAGAGCATTTTTTAATGGCAATTCTGAAAATTTCAAGTCAAAATATTGAATCGTTTACGAGAAATATATATTTTAGTACTAAAATTAAAAAAAATTGTTGTGGACAACAGTTCAGATTTATATGGAATTTGTCATTTCTGTCTCAACTTTAAAGACGTATTTTTCGCTTATAAATAATAACTTCAAAAATCTGATATAATTTCTATGCATTAAATTAGAATAATCAATCTTTGCATCAAGACATACTTTGACAAAAAAATGAAATCGGAATGTTATGTCCCTTTAAACGTTAATGACACATTAAATTTTGACGAGACTCTCTCGAACTCTCAAATGTTTTATATCTTGGTAGCTCTTTCTCTACCCATACTAGTCTTAATGTCTTAAACGCATACTACTATGCATTAGATAGAGGCTATATAGTAGATTCTACGCGATATAAACGTTCAAAAGGCGCATGACGTTTATGTCGCGTAGAATCTACTATACAGACTCTATCTGACTTAGTGTTCGTCAACCAATGAAAACATACGCTCTTCAAACCACGCCTCCGATCGGAGCTACTATCAAGCAGATCTTACTGGAGTTACATCACTTTCCTAAAAATTACATCATTTTTCATAACTGCACAGGAAACGGGGCCGTGGCTATGTATATATATCCGTGACATAAACTGACCGACAGTGCGTTTATGTGAAATATAGCACCGAAATTTTCAAATGTACTGCAATTTCAATGGTCCAAAACTAGGGCGAACACTAACTACTTTTGATATTGTTTCAAAGTTAGCCAGATATTCATCTTTATCTCCCGGTTCTAGACAAATTCTCAATATAAAATAAGCAGCTTGATTTTAAATAAGAATTATTATATTGCTGTATGCTTGTAGTTGTCGAATACATTGTTTTTTTTAAAACGTAGAACAGGAAATCTAATTACAGAAACTGTATAGGCTTAACCTTTCATCCGTACACTATATATGTAACAGAACGTTGATGTATAGAAACCAAATGTAACTTTTTATGGAGATAATCGACAAGTCAATGAAAAAAGACAATAATCAAACTACATGTAAATTAAGCTAATGTCCGGCCTGACATTTACGTGTTTATTCATATCTTGAAGAGACGTGAGAACTAGTTCTTGTGAGGTCATAAACTTATGGTTGGTGCAGTCGTACTTGATATCATGCATTCATTACTGTTGTATACATTTTCTTCAGGCTGTCAGTATTAAGATTTCAAATGGAAACTTTCTATATCTAACATGACTGGCAAGTCAATAAAAAAGACAATAACCATACCACATGTAAATTAAGCTACTGTCCGGTTTGACATTTACGAGTGTATTCATATCATGAAGAAAAATTAGTAATATTTCTTGTGAGGTCATTAACTTATGGTTGTCCGGGAAATGATACAGTCGTACTCTATAATATCATGAAATCTTTACCATTCTATTCTTTTCTCCGAACTATTAGTATAGTCTATTAAGACTAACCAACCCATCTGCATACTATTGTGTAATGACCCCACATCAGCTATGTTGAATTCTTAGGACGTTGAACTAACGGACTTTGTCGACGAAAATTAGGTTATTCCATGTTAATTTTGGTATACTATAAACGTATTTGATAGAGGCTGTATACTAGATTCTACGCGAAATAAACATTCAAATGCGCGCAGCTATCTGACTTAGTGTTCGCTAGTGGTTCATTGCAGACGGGGGCGTGGCTATGTATAGACGTCATATAAACTAGCCGGCAGTCTTGTTTATGCGAAATATAGCGGCGAAATTTTAAAATGTACAGCAATTTAATTGTTCCAAAAAGTAGGTCGAACACTTAATAATCAAAAAGTTCAAATGGAACCACCTTCTTGTAAGATGAATGACATGCCGCTATACAAGACAAAAATCTTCCTACATGAAAATTAAGTCAATGTCCGTCTTGTCATTTTACGAGCTATATCATATTCATATCATGAGGATAATATGATATAAGTCATAAATAGGTCTAGTGAGGTCGATGACTTAGGAAAATCCGAGAAATAACGAAATCGTACTGTAAGATATTTGGTGATGTTTATCGTTGGCTAGGTTTGATAGGACCCACTGTAAAAAAGGCTGGGTTTGATAGGACCCACTGTAGATATTTCAGACATCAGGGCAACATGGGGACAGTGGGGGTTTGTTTATTTTTGTGGTGCATCTCATTATCTAAGGCCAAAAAGAATGCAATTTAATAGCGTTTGTAGGAAGTTTTTTACTTTCTATCGAGGATCAGTGCCCTTTTTATAAATGTTAAAAGAAATGACCTATGTGGGTAGGCAAAGTTAAAAACAGAGTTGACTATGAAAAAATAAATGAGCTTGATAGATTTTCCATCGGAAGCAATTAAATACCCATACGGATTGGCCAATCCATACGATCGTTTTTTGAAAATAGTTTATCGCATGTTTGTTTACTCCATAATCTTGTACGGGTCCCTTTAACCCTTTCCCAAACGACAAAATGTTAGGGTGATCCACTTCAAAAACTGTCACAAATGTCAAAATGGATGTTATTAAAAGATAGGATTTGTGTAAAATATGGCACAGAAAATATTGAGATAAAAGGAGAAACTGCTGGTTATCAGCAGTTTCTTCTTTTTTCTCAATGTTTTCCCAAGCCTTTTCTATTAGAGACATCAAAACCAGGTCCTGTTTGGGAAAGGGTTAAAAAAGAATCCTATTCGTTTTCTAGGGTCGAACACGTAATATTGTCGCCTGATTTCAAGTATTTTGCATTCATTAAGTTTGAAAATTTCCGATATAGTACAAAAAGAAAGCAGAAATGATTACATGTATATATAACAGATCAAAGTATTGAATATGATGTAAGTAACAAATTCCTCATAAATAACATAATTTGTTTCGTCTTATTGAAGATAAATATTCTCCATAAAGTCAATATTGTTAATATATCTCTTGGGAATTTAATAGATATTTTGGAGACCATTTTAAAGACATACATTTGGCAGATTTGATAGACTTTATGCAGTGAATGATACTATATTTGGGCAACTGCCATTTTCATTTTTATCTTTCCATACGTTGCCTGTTCAAACCAGTAAAATGTTGTACCTAACAACCAAACACTGATATTTATAACATTGTTTTAAGTTTTTTTCTACTTTTCTTATGAAGATGATAAACAAATAATTGTGATAAAATGTGTCTGATTTACTAAAGCGAGCTGTGTATTTTTGTCCTCCGCCCTCCGTGGAACTATCGGACCCCCTCTGAAAAATATGGCGAAATTAAATCTTGACTTACAAAAAAAACTAAAGCAAATTCAAAAATACGGAATATAATCACAGAAAGAAAAAAATGTACGGGTTTAATACTGTGTTGTTATAAAATCTTCAATCAATGCCTCGTACCATACACAAATCTGCTTCCACATCATACCCGGTGCATATCCAAAAGGGTCAGCTGTGCAGCATATTTTTGGACGCAATATGGACGTGGAGTGGACGCAGACTTGTATGTGACCGAACCTTAAGTTCTGTGGAGCAATGACTTTATGGTAATTGCATATGCCGCCAGGATTAGAGGATAAGTTGTGTGAACTCATTTTCATTAGAGAGTAGTTTGTCAAGTGCAGAAATATTGGACGTATTTATATAGTTGTTCAGTAACGTTTTTATAGCTGGGAGTCAGGTGACACAACAACAACAACATCATCATCAACAACAACAACAACAACAACTGTTTTTGCAAATGTACAATAATTTTGGTAATATCTGATCGAGTTGAATTTTGGTTGAAGCGGAAAATGTGTAAAAATGTCATGGTTTTCGCAATGCGGTTGATCTTTTAAAGACGTATTTAGGCGTTATTAACGATCAAACAAAATTTTGATTGTTCGTCAATAACTTTTTATCGGGTGATATTTAAAATATCCTTGGCATTCAGCAAAGCAATGTTTACAGCTCTGCTTCAAATCTTCTGAAATTCATTCTTATATTGAGCGGAATCATTGATAAATCATCGAAACTGTTGTCACGTGATTCCCCTCTCCATGATGTATGTTGTTTCCTTTCTGTGTTTATCTTTTATATCTAGTAAAGGGGCAAAGAATTTCAGCAGGGAATCTGAACACTCAATAGATTATGACATAACCATTATTTACTCCTTTCAATAAAGAATAGATCTAGCTTGCCAGTACAAGAAATATTGAACCAATAATCTCTGGCGTGTTACGTGACTTTTTGTTAAGCCTACACCAATGGAAATTGGTTCGAAAACTCAATTTGTAATAGAGTTGTAGCAGCTACGTGATTGTGTGATATAGGTAGAGGATTGTGTTGTGGTGGTGATTGAATTTGGACAGCTACTCTACGGTTTTGTGTCTTTTTTACAAAGGATAATTCTGGAGTATTCAATATGTGACTTTACTTTGTATTCATTTTTATAAAATATTGAATTATTGAAAATGGTCGAAAACGTTGTGTTACGTAATTCCCCACCGTCATTGTCTCTTTCTGCTGGTTATTTTTTTCAAATCTGATAAAGGGATAAAATATTCCAGGATAGAATCTAAGCACTTAATCAAATAGATTATGACATAATCATTGTTAACTCCTTTCAATAATGCAGTATCTTGTCGATAGGCTAAAAGAATATTGGGTCAATATTCTCTGGTATGTTACGTGACTTTTTGTTAAGACCAACGCCAGCAGAAATTGGTTCGAAAAATCAGTTTGTAATTGAGCTGTAGAGAACTTCGTGATTACGGAGAATAGGTAGAGGATTATGCTGTGGTGGTGTTTTGATTTTTGGACAGCTACGCTTTTCAAATGTCAGCTTACTCTATAAGCGCGAGTCTTATAAATGTGTGTGCTTTTTCTAAAATGGAAAATTTCTGACAATTTTTTTACCGTAAGTTTTTCTTCAAAACACTTTTTTTCTTAATTTCTTGTTTGCTTATTAATATTGTTTTATTTACATGGTTATCTAATAAAAGAATGCAGTATTTCAGCAGAGAATCTGAGCACTCAATATATTATGACATAATCATTGTTTACTCCTTTCAATAAGGAAGTATCTTGTCGATAGGCTAAAAGAATATTGGGCCAATATTCTCTGGTCTGTTACGTGACTTTTTGTTAAGACCCACGCCAGCAGAAATTGGTTCGAAAACTCAATTTGTAATTGAGCTGTAGAGAACTTCGTGATTACGGAGAATAGGTACATGTAGAGGATTATGCTGTGGTGGTGTTTTGATTTTTGGACAGCTACGCTTTTCAAATGACAGCTCTCTCTATGAAGTCACTTGTCAGTATGAACAATGTTGGTTTAATATTCTCTGATACTCTATTATAAAATACTCAATTCAATATTTCGGCAAAATTTGCCTTTTTCAAGAGTTTCAATCTCTTGAAAAAGGCAAATTTTGCCGAAATATTGAATTGAGTATTTTATAATAGTGTTTTATTGTATTCCCTGAGGAATAATATTGTGATATTGTATTCTCTGATATGTTACCTGATTTTTATTAAGCCTAACGTCAGAGGAAATTGGTTCGAAACTCAATTTGTAATTGAGCTGTAGAGAACTTCGTGATTGTGTGATACAGGAAGATGATTATGGTGAAGTGGTGATTTGATTTTTTGGACGGACTACACTTTTCAAATGTCAGCTCGTTCTTGAAATAGTCTGAGAAATTGAATAAGAGATTTATTTTATACTCATTTTCATAAAAAAAAACTCATGGTAATAATTGACACACCCTCCCCCTCATATGGGAAATAAAGTATTTAATAGAACATTAAATGAAAGTGCATGTTTGTTTACAAAACTAACAGAAATTATATCATGAGAATGCCTAATGACCATCCCTCGTGAGTTCGTCAAGACTAAATCTGTGTATGAATTACGTTACTTGATTATTCTTCGACGTGTTTCGTGACATTTTGTTAAGCCCAGTGCCAGTCGAGATTGGTTAGAAAATTCAATTTGTAATTGATATGTAGAGCACTGCGTGATTGTGTTTGATAGATAGTGGATTACATTGTCGTGGTTACTCCGGTATTCAAAGTGAGCTAGCTTTCAATTGTGATAATAAAAAGCAAGGTAGGGTACAGATTTTTGAAATCTGGAAATCCTCGTCAATTTCTATTGTCACAGAAAACAGCGAACTTTGACACGAATGGTTTGGTATCTTATGATTGGTAGCGTACCTTAAGCCCGGCGCCACTCGTGTTCGACTAGAAAACTCAATTTGTATAATTTGTATAATACAGCGTGCATTGTAGAATAGGTAGATGAACTGTGTGGCGGTGATTGGATTTTTGAGTAGCTTTAGTTTTTCAATGGGGTACGTCTCTCAATTGTGAGTTTAATTAGAGTTTGAGTTTTTTATTGAACACGAAATAACTCTTGGCGATATTTTCAATGCGTTATGTGACTCAACTGTGAGTTTGATAATATTTTCAATTTAACACGGAATTCTGGTTGGGTGCGATCAAAAGTTATTTTTGATTCTGTTTTTGAACAATTTCCTTTTTCAATGGATGCTTATTCTGCTAGCGTGAAAATTAATTAAGTTATGTGTTTTTCTTTTTATGGAATAATTTTTAAAAAATTAGAAAGTGCGTCATGTGAAAACTCTGGAATATGCCATACTTTTAATTCTCTTGGAATTTGTGCTTAACTATATAATTCTAGGAATATTGGCTCATGCAATAATTCTGACGAATGTTCATGGTTAAGTGTTTTCTTGTAAGTTTTTATGATAATTGAAATTTTAATTCCTCGTGTTTCAGGTTAGTGGTTAACATTAGTGGAAATGTTTGAAGGTCAGGGGCAAATAGCTTTGGTATTTTACACTAAATTCGACTCAAAGTTTATGTGTGTTTAGCTTAATTATATTGGATCATGTTAAGAAAATATCATGATAACCAATACAAAAATAATTGCTGTACAAAAAGTTTCGTAGCTATTACATAAAAAAATCTGAGATTGACAGAAGAACGAATACAAAAAAATCAGCAAACTGATAAAAATGATTGATAAAACCTACAAACATTATGTCCTTGGATCACTTAGACTTAATGAAAAAATTCATTTAGACCTGATCTATACAGAAAAAAAAATTATTCAACTTCAAACTAAAAAATGCTTCTTGGGTCAAAAGACCCCATAAAAAAAGAAAGGAAAAAAAAAAAAAAAAAACAAAAAAACAAAAAAAAAACCAACAGAAACTCTTATTCTTCGAAATTTTCACTTTCTTAAAAAAATGTTACATGTAAGAAACTTGCGTCTTTGTCATAAGCTACCGTGCAGACACCGCACTCTAACCGTGATGAATAAATCAGGTTTCGTTTCAAAAGCCCGTTCTTAATTGAAAAGACATATTATATAATTATTGTCTCGCAACTTCGACCAAGAACTCATAAATATAACACCAATTACATACATGTACGAGTATAATGTTCTTGTGAAGTTGAAAGGGTCTAGATTATGCAGTCATTATTGCATGGGGCCTTCAAAAGAACTGTCAGATTTGATAAATTAGCTTCAATATAGAACATTTGAATCGTGTATGATGTCCTTCTGTGATAAAAGAGGCGTCATACGACAGCATAGTAATATCTACGCATCTCTTGTAATAATGTAAGAAATGTAAGTTTTTGTCATTTTGTGCAAACAGTACACTCTAACTGAGATTAAAAAATCGGTTTTCATTTCAAAATCCGCTTCTTAATTGATGAGAAATACTAGTCTGTCCTGCGAGTACGTTCAAGAATATCATAAATATAACGTCAATTACATGTACGTATGATATTCTTGGGAAATTGAAAGGGTCTAGAAAATGCAGCCATTATTGCACCAAGCCATCAAAAGAACTGTCAGAATTGATAAATTACCTTCGATATAGGACATTTAAACCATACACGATATCCGCTTCTGATAAAAGGGTCACCGTGTCGCATTAAAGTAAAGTGAAATTTGTGAAACTGATGCGTTGATTCATTGTCAGCAATTTATTAATACAAAACTTTAAAGTGCAACATATCTTATAAGTTTGAGTCTAGCGAATAGTTTTGGATCACAAGGACATTAATTTTGGAAGCTATATATACAATCGTCGTTAAATAGATCAATATTCATCAAGATGGTTCGATATATTGGATTATTGTTAATCCTTTCCGTAAGAGACAAAATGCCTGAACATTACAACATTATATCATGAAGAAATGGTCCTCAAGAAATAAAAGGGTCTAGAATATGCAGTCATTATTGCTGCGCAACTTCAAAAGAACTGTCAGAATTGATAAATTACCTACAATACCAAAACCGAACATTTCGATGACTTAAATGCAAAACAATCGTAAGCTCATAATACATTCATTAGCTTTTGAAGCAGTTTTTAGCTAACCTTCGAATTAAACATACATTATGCATTATCTACGCAAAATGGTGCAGAATCGAAGAAATTTGAGATATGCAAAGAAATTCAAAACAAATGCACTATTGTATTTAGCTCGTTTGTGTTCTCGTTTTTGTTTTACTCCTTTTTTCTAAGTTATGTATTGCGTCATTTAATCAAAGCGCTGAAAGCGCTGAAGGCCTTGAAGAATTTGAACACATGTAGATCATTTATATAGACCAAGAAAAGAAATGGACAGAGCACTGAACCCTTAGGGACGCCTAAGAGAACGGGTAGAGTAGTTGATCATCAATACCTACTCTTTGAGAACGATCCTTTCAGAAGGATTATATCCATCTTGAGATCAGTGGAAGGACGCTCAGCTTATTCAATTTGGATATTTAATTGCTGTGATCAACCTTCTTCTTCTTCCAGTTTAGGTCAGGGTTCTTCATAGAATGTATATTTGACCTACGATGGGATGAGACAATCACCACTTCCATTGGTTATGTACAGCTAAAAGTCTATACGGTACAGTTAAAACTATGTACACCCATCAACCGGTTACTTGCTACTGGGTAGGGCCGCAACATGCTGTGGTAGGGCGACCCTGAGCCCCTGAGCGTAGTAGCATCTTAGACGGCTATAGGAAGGTGGTTCCAAATCAAATGCCTTACTAAAATCCATTTCAAGTATATATCCGTTTGTCGACCATTTTCAAGATTGTCGTATGCTTCTTGGGTAAGGCTAATCGATTTAGATTCACAGGCAAGTTTTGCTCTGAGAGAGTAGATTATTCTTATCAAACTGGCCCATGATGTTTGTTATCAGGATGCGCGCCATAATTGTTGATGCAGATTAAAGAGATTGGCCTATAGTTGCTGGCTTTATACTTTGGACAGCTTTTTATAGACGGGTACTACTGTTTTACTTCTCTAATCTTTGGGGACAATACCTGTTTCTGGAGAAAGATTGGAGATGACCTTGACAATAGATCAACTGTATATCTTGTAATATTTCTTTACACCTCTGGTAAAATATGTTTTTGGAAAACAATGCGGCATAATTAGAAAATGTACGTTCTGCTCTGTATTTTTTTGCTATATTGAGCACAATTTCCAAACTTATTAATGCCCATTATGTCGTCAGCATTAGCTTTTGAATTTGACAAGTCAAAAGTTTTTACATTTTGGAATGGGTGAGATAATGGTAAATTCCATATTTCATATCTTGTTCAAACAATCAAGATGAAGTAATGGGTTGGATAACGATTTATTAAATGAAGTTAAATCATTGCCGACAAATCGTGATGTTATTTCTATATATCTTCATAATATATCATTAAGAACCTTATTAAATCATGAATCTGCCTATTAAAACATAACTATCTAACACATACAAATACATAGATATATAAATAACAAATTTTTAAGACAGATTAAAGAATAACAAATCGTTACTATTACCTACGGTATTGGAAAACCAAATATTTCAAGTGTGTATCGGTAATCACCGACGCGTTCCGTGTGTTCCGGTAATTACTATGCGTTCCATGGTATTACGGTATTTCTATAGACCCAATAGTTCTTTCGCGGGGGAAAAACGAATATTTACGGAAAATTTTGCAATGAACGAGTTTCTTGAGATATAAACAAGGTGTCAAACTGTCACAGGATACGCCCGTAACACTGCTTTATGTCGACAGGAGGAGCAGGTTGGTAAAAAGTTCACGGTCCTAGCTATTATACTTTTCGAGATATGCCCTGGACAAAAATGAAGTATGAAAAATAACAAAGGGCAATAACTGAAAAATTAGGCCAGGTAGAATTATGGTTCTTTTGAACTGCACTCCCCTTTGATAAGATCTATACACCCATGAAGTTTCATGATCCTAGCTATTATACTTTTAGAGACATACTCCGGACAAGATTCAAGTATGAAAACAACAAAGGGCAATAACTCAAAGAATATGCCAGGTAGAATTAGGGTTCTTGTGCACTGCACTCCCTCTTGTTGAGATCTATACACCCATGAAGTTTCATGATCCTAGCTATTATACTTTTAGAGATATACTCCGGACAAGATTCAAGTATGAAAAACAACAAAGGGCAATAACTCAAAGAATAGGCCAGGTAGAGTTATGGTTCTTGTGCACTGCACTCCCCCTTGTTGAGATCTATAAACCCATGATGTTTCATGATCCTAGCTACTATACTTTTAGAGATATACTCCGGACGAGATTCAAGTATGAAAAACAACAAAGGACAATAACTCACAAAATAAGCCAGGTAGAGTTATGGTTCTTGTGCACTGCACACCCCCATGATCAGATCTATACACCCATGAAGTTTCATGATCCTAGCTTTTATACTTTTAGAGATATACTCCGGACGAGATTCAAGTATGAAAAACAACAAAGGGCAATAACTCAAAGAATAGGCCAGATAGAATTATGGTTTTTGTACACTGCACTCTTTCTTGTTGAGATCTATACACCCATGAAATTTCATGATCCTAGCTATTATACTTTTAGAGATATACTCCGGACAAGATTCAAATATGAAAAACAACAAAGGGCAATAACTCACAAAATAAGCCAGGTAGAGTTATGGTTCTTGTGCACTGCACTCCCCCTTGTTGAGATCTATACACCCATGAAATTTCATGATCCTAGCTATTATACTTTTAGAGATATACTCCGGACAAGATTCAAGTATGAAAAACAACAAAGGGCAATAACAAAAATAAGCCAGGTAGAGTTATGGTTCTTGTGCACTGCACTCCGTAATGATGAGAAGAATATAACTGCTAAGTTTAAAGTCAATCGGACTTAAGGTGACAGAGTTATGCTCCGGACAAAGAAGTGGACGCCGCCGGACGCCGGACGTCACGGGTGATCCCATAATACGTCCCGTCTTCGGCGGGCGTATAATTAGCATAGTAAGAGATTACAATATGCCGCAATACGTTGAGTGTTTTAAAAATGCATTTGGTTGAATGACAAATTGCCATACCCATATAAGCATTACAAAGCAAACCCCCAGTGCTTAGAACTATACATTTCCGTAATTGATCTTACGGGAAGATTCATCGTCTTCAGTCGATCTACGCGTATTAATATACAAGTGCGGAATCGGGGACTTTTCCAAGGGGGGGGGGGGGGGTTAACCCATGCGCAGATCGAGACGGGGATAAAAAAATCATGAAAATCATTTCATCGCCGCTTGTTTGTATTTACTTATTTTGTAATGTACATGGGTCGAAATTTACAAAATCTGCATAAAGTAGTATAGATCTAATCCAGTTCCGATCTACTTTTCATCGCGCAAGAACACTATCTATCTGCGTTCAACGTTTTCACAAGATAAGGCCGACAAGTGATTCTGCACGCCCTGAGAAAAACGGCATGCTAAATTTGGCCTTCTTCAAGGCCAAAAACCATACACATTTATAATAAAAACTGTTTTTAAACATGTAATTCAAGGGAATATAAATCAGATTATACATTTTTAGCCCATATCCAAACAAAACAATTTTTGAAAGTCCCAATTTGATAGCTAATGCAAACGGCATAAATAGATCCCGCTAATGATAGAATTTGTTAACAATGTAGCAAGGAAAGTATTTAGGAAAAAGAAGAAAAAGCTGATAATGAGCATTTTCTTCTTTTGTCCCATTGTATCCCAAGCCTTCTCTTCCATGAACGTCAAAATGGGAAGTCTTGTTTGGAAGCAGTTTAGGTAATTTACAGAAAGTCTAGATCTATGTATAAAAAAGACCTGCACTTCTTTACTCGCCCAGTCCTTCTTGAGTTAATTTATTTCAAATTTAAAGAGACATTTCAGATTTTTTTGTCATAAATTTTACTTTTATTTTTATCTGAAAGAGCATATTTCCTTATTACAATTCTGAAAATTTTAAGCCAAAATATTGCGCCGTTTACGAGAAATTTATATTTTTGTGTTAAAATTGAACAAATTGTTGTGGACAACAGTTCGGATTTATATGCAATTTATCGATTATGTCTCAACTTTAAATGCGTGTTTCTCGCTTATTGGCAACAGCTTCAAATCAAAGTACTGAAAGTACTGTTAGAGAGCGTATTTGTCACAACATAAAATTGCAAATTGTGACAATACCGCATGCTTACATAATTGGGAACTGTCAAAGCCATCCTCGAATTTAGGTGGAGTTGTGTCAGGCCCGTAGTAAGCAATTTCATGTTGTTGGAGCCCATGTGTCTGAATATTGAGGGGGGGAGGGCTAAATTTGATTTTCCCTATATTTTCCGTGCAAAATACGGAAAGTTCAGCACTTTTGGCCATGCATTCAACCATAAATGGAGGAATGTGCTTACTATTGACAAAAGAATTGAAACCCCTTTTCCTGTGATGCAGCATAATGTCACCATACCACAAAAAATTCTTAACAACAATTTTTGAAGTGGTCCATTTCAAAAGCTGATGCAAATGACAAAATATTATTAAAGTTTAGAATTGTGCACAATATTGTTCAGAAAATATTGAGGCAAAAGGAGAAAATGCCTCAATGTTTTCAAAAACTTTCTCTTAGAGACACATTTTGATTGGGAAATGTAAATTCAAATCAACCCATTCACAAATGTATGAGAAGTTGGGTTGATAAGGAAATTTGCTCTAATGACCCTTTATCCATGGCACAACATACTATGGCTTTACTACTCATTACCTAGATAGACACTCACTACGCCCTAGAACAAATTATACATCTCTGTGGAATGTGATTCTATTTTTAGACTGTTTGCATTTTCCAAAATTTAGGCCACATGGCTTGACTGAATGACCTGCATGACCCAATTGTGAATGGCAAATTACTACACTGATCTATTTTCTATTTAAGACTTAATTGTTTACTTGAAGTTTTTTTGCATAGATCATACAAGTCATATATTTTATATAATGACATGTGTAATTGTACACTATTCCAATTGTTATTTGGATCTTTTTGGCTTGATTGGAAGGAACTATTTTCGTTGTGCGGTTTGCAAAATACCGGTATTGGCTTGTGGCTGCAATAGAGAGACTACGCTCTCTAAAAACTAATAGTATTTATACTCATTAGAATGACCAATCTTGGCATCAAGACATACTTTAAAAAATTGAAATTGGAATGAAATGTCCCTTTAAACATCCTAACCATTTAATATTTTCTTGCAAATGAAATATTTCATCTTCAACAGCATGAAATTTATAGCCAGCCATAATATTTTCCTGAATTAATAAGCAAAGAAATATTAATGCCCCTCTCCCCGTAAATCATAGAAAACCCATTACTGCACAGTGACGCCTTTTGGCTCCCTTACAAGAAAAGGCTTTGGAAAACATTGTGGAAAATGAAGAAATTGCTTGTGACAAGCAATCTCTTCTTTTTCCACAATGTTTTAAACCCGAAAAGACAACTAAAATTTAAATTTCATTCATTTGAAAATGTCGTCTGCAACATCTTTGAATTTGGACAAGCTGAAAATTATGTCGTCTGGTAATGGGATAAGTGACATTTGCTTGCATTACACAAGATACATTCTAGATTAACCCTTTTCCAAACGACAAAGTCTTTTTGGATGGAATAGATTGTGGGAAATGAAGACGTTGCTTGTCACAAGAAATTTCTTCATTTTCCACAATGTTTTCCAAAGACTTCATTTTGAAGGGCTTCAAAAAGCGTCAATGTTTGCTAATGGGTTAACCCTTTCCCAAACAAGACCTGGTTTTGACGCCCTTAATAGAAAAGGCTTGGGAAAACATTGATACAAAAGAAGAAACTGCTGATAACCAACAGTTTCTCCTTTTGTCTCAATATTTTCTGTGCCTTATTTTACACAAATTCTATCTTTAATAACATCCATTTTGTCATTTGTGGCAGTTTTTGAAGTGGATCACCCTAAAATTTTGTCGTTTGGTTAAGGGTTAAGGAAGAACAATTTTTGGAATTCAAAATTTCAAGGGACTAAAACATAGACTGATTCAATAAAAATGTCGATGACAAAATACTTTATTTCAAAAGCAGAAAGTGTGTAAGGGCGGATCCAGGATTTATTTCCAGGGGGGGGGGGGGGGTTAAAGCCCAAATGATGGCATTTAATTTGAAGTTATATAGTCAAAATTCAATTTTCGGCCAATTCCAGGGGGGGGGGGGGGTCATGACCCCCTGACCCCACCCCTAGATCCGCCCTTGGTGTGTATGCTGTAGCTTCACAACCATCGATTTCTTCTTTTACATCAAATTTTCCCCAACTTTTTTCTTCTTGGAAAGTCACAACCAGTTCAAGTTTTGGAAAGGCTAAACAAAGAATTGCTGATATATTAATCTATAAATACAATTGAGATTCTCATAACTAGTCTCTAGTTAAAAATATCCAAATGAAAACCTACAACATATTGCTTGCATGTAAAAGAATGACATTAGAATGTAAGCCTTCTCACCTAACCAAAGCTCAGAAAAATCGTAAATTGTGCAGTTCATTGACTTGGTATTTGATAGTATCTTTATCCCATTCAACCCTTATCCAAACGACAAGATTTAAGATTCTTCCAATTTCATTTCGACCAAGAGTATGTTAATAAATCTTGAATTTGTGGACAATATGGCACAAAAAATATAGAGGCAAAAAGAGAAATGGCTGATTATCAGCAATTTCTTCTTTTGTCTCAATAATTTCCCAAGCCATTTCTACAAGGGACATCAAAGCGTCTTGTTTGGGAAAGGGTTAATCAAAGAAATTATTCTTGTTTACTGCTGATAAGCCTTAGGCTGCGATGTTTCAGGAAATTTTATGTATGTCTTGCTTCCATTGTAATACATGAGAGGGCGCCTGTTAAATCTTAATGATTTCGTTTTTATTGTCTTAACATTTTTTACTGAAAATTAATAATAGGGCGCATAGGACTTCAAATTATTTCACTTCACTGAATAATAATTCTAAGGTCCATTTTAGTTTGTATATTTTTATAGTATGGTCCAGTCATGATATTATGACGATTGTTTACAAATTTTTCTGATGTAATGAATAGAGACGCGTTATCAATATCCAATACAATTTGGCATGCATTCGTTCGAACATTGCAGATGTCTAGCACTAGCAAGATTACACAATTATGTATTTTATATTGTGTTGTTTATCCGGATATTTTTGAAAACATTTATCATAATATTGTTAAACCGACGTTATTACCGTGCGCTGTGAATATTTATATACAAACGTAATCGTTTGCAATATTGATAATAATGTAACTTCGGTTCAACAATATCGTAACCGGACCATATAACAGTTACAATATGTGTGTAAATCAAACATTCGCAAAAGTTCATTGGCTTGAGATTTTATATAGAATCTTATCCGATTTAATTAAAGAGACTCCCTGGTTTTTCTTCAGATAAGCCTTAGGCTGCAATATTTCAGGAACTTTTATGTCTGTTTTAGTTCCATTGTAATACATGAGGGGGCGCCTGTTAAATCTTAATGATTTCATTTTTATTATCTTAACATCTTTGACTGAAAATTAATTAAAAGGCGCAGATGACTTCAATGCATCTTTATTTTCTATCCGAAACCTCGTTACTACAGATTTATAAAACCTGTAGTTACGAGGTTTTGAAGAAAAAACGAGGACATTTTATTCCACTGAAAAAGTATTATGGAAAGGCATACAGGAATTCAAAAGATCTCATTTCATAATCATACAATATATTTTAATGTTCATTATCTTTTGTTTACGGTCACAAATAAATTTCTATGTAAAGTATACAAGTATAGCACATACACTTCAAATTCGCGTTAACCGTTCAGTGACTTCTTTCTATCTTTTTAACCCTTTCCCAGGCAGCATTTTTTGTGGTAAGCAGATTTCATATCTGCTGCTGATAACAAAATTGGTGTTTAATCAGATATATAAAATTTGTGAACAACAAAGCAAAAGTAAATATTAAGACAAATTGAGGAAACGCCCTTCTTTTTTCTCTCAATGTTTTCTACGTCCTTTCTACCAGCTACGTCAAAACCAGATCTTGCTTAAGGGGGAATGCTCCAGTTTTTCGGAACACTCGGTCATTACGGTAGTAAATTAAATGTTTCGTACCGATAATGTTTCGCTACCATACTTTCAATAATATAATACATCATTACAATTTACCATTTTCGACAATAAAAGTGTATTTATTATGGGAAACTGATTTCCTTAAGATGGAAGTGGATTATCTAGAGCAAGACAGTCGTAAGTGTGTATGCAGTTACCACTGTTTTGCGTCATTTTATTCATGTGTAGCTGATAAAAATTGCTGTAATTCACTAATAAGTGCGCTGACCTATACATTTTCTTTTTGAATCATTACCAGGACATGTTGCTTAATGCAATCAGGGAGTTTTATTAAATTCTATTATGTAGAACTTGAAATATTTCCAAAAATATGCAAATTTTGACATAAAACACTCCAGCTTTGTTGATCTAATTGAACACGTGAGCATGTTATTTCATACATTTATGCGTTTATAATAGCACATATTTTGGGGTTTCTGTTCTTATTAAATGTAAGACGACATTAAATCCGTTTTCGGGACTAAACGATAAATATACAGCATTTTATTAGCAGTTTAGTGACCTTGGACAGGTGCAAGAAATTGTGCATTTTTTCGATGTAAGGGTATGTGATACGAATGCCTATAAAATTCAAACAAGATCGCTGACCATCCATTTTTAGCTCACCTGAGCACAAAGTGCTCGAGATGAGCTATTGTGGTCACTCACCGTCCGTCGTCCGTCTGTCCGTCTGTCTGTCTGTCTGTCCGTCCGTCAACAATTTCTTCAAACATCTTCTTCTCCAAAACCAACAGGCCAATTTTGACCAAACTTGGCAGGAATGTTCCTTGAGTGACCCTTCTCAAAACTTGTTCGCAGATTTTTGATTCGTCAAAAAATGTGGGTGTGGCAGGGCGGGGCTTATCGGACTTAGAGAAATCCTAAGAAAATTCATTAAAAATCAACCATTGGGCCAATTTGAACCAAACTTGGCAGAATTGTTCCTTGAGTGACCCTTCTCAAAACTTGTTCGCAGTTTTTTCATTCGTCAAAAAACGTGGCCGTGGCAGGGAGAAAGGGGCTTATCAGACTTAGACAAATCATAAGAAAATTCTTTAAAAATCAACCATTGGGCCAATTTGAACCAGACTTTGCAGGGATGTGCCTTAAGCCATTCTTTTTAAAATTTGTTCACAAATATTTTTATTTGTAAAAAATTGTGGCCGTGGCAGGGTGAAAGGGGCTTATCAGACTTGGAGAAATTATAAGAAAATTCTTTAAAAATTAACCATTGGGCCAATTTGAAGCAGACTTAGCAGGAATGTTCTTTGAGTCTCTCTTTTCAAAATTGATTCACAAATTTTTACATTTGTCAAAAAATGAGGACGTGGCAGGGAGGAAGGGGCTTTACGGCCTTAGCGAAATCCTAAGAAAATTCTTTAAAAATCAACCAATGGGCCAATTTGAACAAACCTTGGCAGAATTTTTCCTTGAGTGACCCTTTTTCAACATTTGTTCATAAATTTATAATTTCGTCAAAAATGTGGGCGTGGCAGGGCGGGGCTTATCTAACCAAGAGAAATTGTTAAAAAATTATTCAAAAATCTTCTTCTCCTTAACCATTGGGCCAATTAGAACCAAATTTAGCAGGAATGTTCCTTGGGTGACCCTTTTTAAGATTTGTTCGCGGATTTTTTATTTGTCCAAAATTGTGGGCGTGGCAGGTCAGCACTTATCAGACTTGGAGAAATAATAAGAAAATTCTTTAAATATCAATCATTGGCCCAATTTGAACCAAACTTGGCAGAAATGTTCCTTTGGTGACTCTTTAAAAAAGAATGTGAATATTTGTTTCATCTGAAAAAGTGGGTGTGGCAGGGGGTGACTTATCAGACTTAGAAAAATTCTAAGAAAACTCTTTAAAAATCAACCATTGGCCCAATTTGAAGCACACTTGGCAGAAATGTTCCTTGGGTGACTCTTCCAATTTTTTATTCGTCAGATAAAGTGGGTGTGGCTTATCGGACCTACAGACATCCTAAGAAAATTCTTTAAAAATCAACCATTGGCCCAATTTTGAAGCAAACTTTACAGAAATGTTCCTTTAGTGACCCTTTCAAAATATGTCTCCAAATTTTGTATTGGACAAAAAAGTGGGCGTGGCAGGGCGTGGCTTATCAGACTTAGAGAAATCATAAGAAAATTCTTTGAAAATCAAGCATTGGGTCAATTTGAAACAAATTTGGCAACGATGTTCCTTGAGTGACCCTTTTCAAATTTTTTTTGCAAATTTTTGATTCGTCCAAAAAGTGGGCGCGTCTTAAACTTCTTTCAGGTGAGCGATATAGGGCCATTCTGGCCCTCTTGTTATTTTATTTTTCAATTGGTAATAACATGTAATTTCAACATACAAAATATAAATAAATTCTATTATTGGGAAAAAATTTAGGAAACTGGGGCATTCCCCCTTAAGAAAAAAAATATCACAATTATTCTTCCGTTTTCTATTGATAAGAAAGCAGCTGTTGTATTTCATGAGCATTCATATCACTTTTACTCTCACTGTAATGCATGTAAGTAAGTCTGTTTTAGTCCACAAACATTAGCCAGAAACAGTTATGACACTACTACGACGTACTAAATGGGTCAGAAGTCTATATAGAGCGTGCACGCATAAAATATACGCGTCGATGCATATAATTTTCAACTGCTCGCGTAAATTTTATGCGTCGATGCGTAGATATGTGCCTCGACGTATAAAATTTAAGCGAGCAGTTGAAAAAATATGCGTCGGCGCGTAATTTTTACGCTAGCAGGAGTAAATCAAAGTACTGAAAGTACTGTTAGAGAGCGTATTTGACACAACATAAATTTCAAACTGTGACAATATTGCATGCTTACATAATTGGGAGCATTCTGTGTGATCGTCATGCAAAACCATCATCGAATATAAGTGGAGTTGTGTCAGGCCCGTAGGAAGCAATTTCATATTGTTGAAGCCCATGTGTCTGAATTATTGCGGGGGGGGGGGGGGGGCTAAATTGGTTTCCCTAAATTTTCATTGTAAAATAAGGAGAGTTCAGCACTTTTGGCTATGCATTCAACCATGAATGGAGGAATGTATTAACTATTGACAATATAATTGAAGCCTCTTTTTCTGTGATGCAGCATAGTGTCACCATACAACAAAAAATTCCGAACAACAATTTTTGAAGTGGTCCACTTCAAAAGCTGATGCAAATGACAAAATATTTTTAAAGTTTAGAATTGTGCATAATATTGTTCAGAAAATATTGAGGCAAAAGGAGAAAGTGCCTCAATGTTTTCAAAACTTTCTCTTGGAGACACGTTTGATTGGGAAAGGGAAATTCAAATCAACCCATTCATAAATGTATGAGAAGTTGAGTTGATAAGGAAATTTGCTCTAATGACCCTTTTATCCACGGCATAACGTACTACGGCTTTACTACACTATGGCTTTACTACACATTACCCAGATAGACACTCACTATGCACTAGAATCTGTCTGTGGAATGTGATTCTATTTTTAGACTGTTTGCATCGTCCAAAATTTAGGTTACATGACTTGACTGAATGACCTGCATGACCCAATTGTAAATGACAAATTACTACACTGATCTTTTTTCTATTTAATTAAGACTTGTTTACTTGAATTTTTTGCATAGATCATACAAGTCATATATTTTTATATAATAACATGTATGGTTGTAGACTATTCCAATTGTTGTTTAGATCTATTTTGTCTTTATTGGAAGGAACTATTTCTGTTGTTCGGTTTGCAAAATATTGGCTTGTGGCCTCTGGCTGCTAATAGAGAGACTACGCTCTCTAAAAATGTGAAACCGAGGCTAGCCAATGGGAGAGGCGGTTAGAAACCTTTCCCTTTTTACCGTAAAATTGATGGATGAAACGAAGGGTCTGATTGGTTAATATACTAACCCAAAGAGCCAACGCAACACGAACTTTGAATTACAATATTTTGATTATTAAAAATGTGAATTCGTTGATATTGACTTCATTTTGACTGATGACCATTTTGAGATCACCAGGAAATCAAAGTACTGAAAGTACTGTTAGAGAGCGTATTTGACACAACATAAATTTCAAACTGTGACAATATTGCATGCTTACATAATTGGGAGCATTCTGTGTGATCGTCATGCAAAACCATCATCGAATATAAGTGGAGTTGTGTCAGGCCCGTAGGAAGCAATTTCATATTGTTGAAGCCCATGTGTCTGAATTATTGAGGGGGGGGCTAAATTGGATTTTCCCTAAATTTTCATTGTAAAATAAGGAGAGTTCAGCACTTTTGGCTATGCATTCAACCATGAATGGAGGAGACAACATAATTGAAGCCTCTTTTTTTCTGCGATGCAGCATAGTGTCACCATACAACAAAAAATTCCGAACAACAATTTTTGAAGTGGTCCACTTCAAAAGCTGATGCAAATGACAAAATATTTTTAAAGTTTAGAATTGTGCATAATATTGTTCAGAAAATATTGAGGCAAAAGGAGAAAGTGCCTCAATGTTTTCAAAACTTTCTCTTGGAGACACGTTTGATTGGGAAAGGGAAATTCAAATCAACCCATTCATAAAATGTATGAGAAGTTGAGTTGATAAGGAAATTTGCTCTAATGACCCTTTTATCCACGGCATAACATACTACGGCTTTACTACCTTATGGCTTTACTACACATTACCCAGATAGACACTCACTATGCACTAGAATCTGTCTGTGGAATGTGATTCTATTTTTAGACTGTTTGCATTGTCCAAAATTAGGTTACATGACTTGACTGAATGACCTGCATGACCCAATTGTAAATGACAAATTACTACACTGATCTTTTTTCTATTTAATTAAGACTTGTTTACTTGAATTTTTTGCATAGATCATACAAGTCATATATTTTTATATAATGACATGTATGGTTGTAGACTATTCCAATTGTTGTTTAGATCTATTTTGTCTTAATTGGAAGGAACTATTTCTGTTGTTCGGTTTGCAAAATATTGGCTTGTGGCCTCTGGCTGCTAATAGAGAGACTACGCTCTCTAAAAACAAATGTGTCTAAATCGATTCCGTAACGCAAATAACATTACACACGTAATGCAGGGGTGTGTTTCAAAAATGAAACCAAGATCAGTATCTCGTGTGTCCTCCTTTAGCATTGAACACAGCAAATCATCTCTGTGACATCGAACGTAACAAACGTCGAGAAACGTTTACAGGAATATTCTGTCACTCTTGAATTAATGTTTGCCCCATTTGACGCAAGGTCTGTGGTTGGACGGGGTGTTGACGTAAACGCATGACAAGCAGGTTCCATATTTGCTCAGATGGTCAGATTACCACTTTTGGTAGTTGCACCACTGGAGACAGACTTAAGTGTGCATAGGTAGTAAATTGGGACCCACATAAGGACGTCGAGGTCGGAACCCATGTTTACGTAACCTGTTACGTGTCTGTTCACTTGTACGGCGACCGTGGTTCCCAGCAGTAACTCTTGCAGCAACCTTTTGTTGCTAGCCGAAACTGGTCTCTGGGATTTTGGGTTCTCAACCTATTGTCCTGTACCTTGGTAGTTACTCGACTTCTGAAGGCTCTTGGCATGTCATAAACAATACCGGAAACGTCAAAACAAACGTAAACAAGAAAAGTAAATGACATTAAAATGAACAAAAAAATGGAATTATTAACCCAAAATGTAACCTCTAACACATTCAGACATGATTAATGAGTGAGATTAATTGAACATACTGGTTTGCCGAAACTTCCGCTATAGTCATGCTATCGTAGACTGCGCAAAGTCCAATATGCGCGTTAACAACAGTCAGTCAGGAGCAATCTAATCACCTGCGCTTTTCGGGGAATGCTAAATTGTGGTATTTTTGTCTATTGCTAGACATTTTTTTACCTAATCTTACCGGGTTATCTTGTGACTTGCCAAAAATGCACGTGCGCTGGTTTATTACACGCACTTTTGCACGTGCAGCGCGGATAAAGGGTTTTGAACCAAGGACTCTGTGTTCAGCGAAGCATAACAATTCTTACATTCCTTTTATGCGGACAATAAAATTACTCTATGGAATAATAAAATCTGAAGTTTCGTTGTTTTATCATATCTCATTAAAAGGTTACAACAAAAAATCTTGTTGCGTTGGCAGTTTGGGTTAGTATAGATAAAATAAGCGTCGACACGTATATTTACGCGAGCAGTTGAAGATATACGCGATGCGTAAATATACGCGTCGAGGCATAAAAATTACGCGTCGACCCGTATATTTTATGCGTGCACGCTCTAAATATACTTTTGACCCATTTGGTACGCCATACACTACTTCGTCAGTGTTTCTGTAAATGATCAACTAACGTACAGTTTAGCAAACAAAAATTAAATTGGCCCGGTTGATTTTGGTGGACTTTATTTCTGATTTTTGCGGTTTTGAGGAACGCAAAATTAATCGCCCAAAAGTAATTCCAAAGGGTTTAGAGGGACAAGAAAATTGTATTTTACAATAATGATTGTGTTCTTATTATTTCGTGTTTGTTTGGTTAATATCTATTCAATACTATTTTAAAAGTAAAACCAAAAGGACCATGATTTTGCAGTTTACCTTTCATTTTCACCTTTCTATTTTTATACAGATTAATCTCGGTAGTTTCTCAGCTGATATGCCCGGGGCTGCGATGTTTCGAGAGGTTTTATATCTGTTTTATTTCTGCTGTAATGCATGGTATGCTGTCTGATTAAAATGAAAGTCAGTGTACTATTCTAGGATAACATGCTTTCTATGAAGTTGTCTGACCTTACATTTATACCCGTTAGAATTGATGCAATTCTTATAAAAAACAAACTAGAACGATTTTGAATCATAAATGAATGAATGACCACCAAACGAGCATTTTATTGACATACTTTGCAATAAGAGTCACATTGGCTGCATTCGAAAACGCAGTAAAAATAGCGTGTTCTTGAAAGCTGTAGTTACTACATTTTCAGGCATAGGTAACAATTTATTGTAGTGTTTGTGATTGTGAGAGGCGCAAAAGGTTGTGTGAAAATTCGCTGCGGTTGTTTTTATCTGTGTGCTATTTCCTATGCACAAAGTAGACCAACAATATCCAGATACATGAAATCAGAAGTGGCATTACTTTTAATGTATACATATTACCCGTCATTAGATACCAAGCACTTCGTGCAACTTCGCTGTTATTCGTGATGACGGAAATTCACAAGGTTACACGGATTTTGAAATTCTGTTAATCTCGTCAATATCTGTTCTTATGGATTACGTCGAAAATGCAAAAGTGTTTGGTATCTTATGATTGATTGAATATCTTAGAAAAATGGCCCTCTCTGCTCACCAGTGTATGATTTTGTCCTTCAACAATAAAGAAAATATATTTTCTTACGTTCAGTGTATTCAATGAAGCGGAAACTAATTCTATAAATAGACTATGATTGGAATAACCTGAGACCACGTGGTGCACCATGCGTGGAATGCTCGTGATCACCTATAACACGAGCTTTGAAGAAGTAAATAGTGACGAAGACTTTGACAAAATAGAAGTTTTATCTTCAACAATTGAAAATTCGGACGAGTTTTTTCTCGCCCCGATCTCGAACCTAACTGATGACGAATACGAGGAATTGGAGCGGAAGGAGCGTGAACGGAAGCGCATAGCGCGTGTTGTCGCGGTGGTGTCTGGGATATTGTTTTTAGTGAGTGTTGCCTTGGTAACCGTTTCTCTGTACCTGTCAAAGGATATAGACGAACTGGGTATGTGTCAAATTTTGACTTTTATATATAAATAATTTTGGTAAGAGTTAAGATATACATACATTTATACTGAAAGACTGAATCTAGAATTAGCTTATTTCCACTTAGACCCCCCACACACAACAACCACCGGAAGTCGTCCTAAGAGCCAAAAGGCGAAATTCATCCCTGTTCACTGCCTTTATCCATGCTCTGCACTTGCGTTGATCTTGTGGAAATCGGAAAAAGTGAAGATTATATTTACTTCCGTCATTTATCTTTCGATTCTTGCATTGATAAACGATGCAGTTAAAAGCCATTTCGATTCCCTATAGATCTAATACAATGTTAATTTCCCATAAACCCATTGTTTGCCACCGAAAGTTAATCCGAGTCTTCTCTGGTGAAAATTCGCTCGTTGATATTAAGATGTTTACCATGTCGCTATTTACATCAGAGCGCTGAAAAGAAAATTTCGACACAAGCTATGTCGCTTGTTCAAGCGACATAACTTGTGTCGGACTTTTCTTTTGCTTTTGAATGGGACAGCGCTCTGATACAAATAGCAACATCCGAATATCAACGAGCGAATTTTCATCAGAGAAGACTCGGATTACTGGAAGTGTTCTGCGGGTACGGACTAAAACGATAATGGAGAGGGGTTAATTTAGTAAACACCAGTATGCTAGCGTTTGTGAGCGATTTATGTATGTATGGTTACCTTTAATTAAATGGAAGGCATTACATTTAGTGTATTTTTGTACAAGGCCAATTTGTCTTTTAACTGGTAAAACAATAAACAATAGTTACGCTAATAGTGAAGCATCGATTCAAACATAATATAAACATTTATTCTATTTCCGTAATGTAAAGACAGCACTTTCAGATAATGTTTGTTTTGTGTTTAATCGAAACCAAGGCGTCAAATTTCGCATTTTTCTTGCTATTCCAGCGTCGTGCAATAGTATGTTCGTCCATTCTTCCTAAACTGTTTGTTTTATCGTTGATCTAATCCATGGCGTCGAATTTGACGTATTTCTTGCTATGACAACGTTGTGCAGCTATAACAGTATGTTCTTACATATTTAATAAAATATGTAGCTAAAGCCAACATGAAAAATATTATGTCTCTACTACACGTATGAAGAGACACTTTAAACATGACGTCTTAATCTGATTTTTTTGTCGGTGACACATTGACAGATATGATACCAATTATGTATCTTGTGTACATCTGGCATAATTGTATTCTAGTCCGATTTAATAGTGTGGCGAGAGATTTAACAAGCGATCCCTGCGTTTCAAGTCCAGCGCATTTCTACTACAACAAATCCGCCTCAAATTTATTCAGACGAAAAACTCGCTAAAATGCGAAATGACCATCTTAAAAATGAAAAACCATTTGTAAAGTGTCTGGTTGATTTTCAATCAATACAATAAGAGCATGTTGCACTACATATTATAGACTATTATGCATAAAGAGAAAATATATTGAACGAAATCACAACCATTCTTTTGCATAATAAAGCATTTGTTTATTCTAAAATAAAAGCTCTTCAAAAGTAACCAGAAACTATTAGTAGAATATCTGGTCCGCTTTGCAATCAATTTAAAGTGGCAATGTTGCATGTGTTCTACGTGTCTTGTCGAAGACTTTTTACGAGATCTTAAAACATTTAACAAATATGAAAATGAAAAATGCAAGATCTTTCCACTACGTATTCATTTAACAAAACCAAACATATACATAAAAAAAACCCTATGCAAAAATCAAATGAAAACTATTTGCTGCATGTCTGGCTGCTTTTCAATCAATTAGACAAGACAATCTTGCACTTGTTCCATACTGTAAGGTCTCGTCTTTTCATTATTTTGACAAATAGAAACCCTTTAACGTAACTGGTTTGGGAATAAGGTACTTCAAATCTTTATGGAAAATGATCCCCTCTTTTCCGTTGATCTGTCTAAGGAAAGAAATTGACATCATGAATGTATTTGGGAACCGAAACATCCAATGAGTAATTGTTAACTAAATCGTGTAGGATATAAACATGCATTTAGGAGTATTTGTTAAAGACTATTCGATACTTTCGTTGAAGCAGTAGCTAGTAAAGACCATAAATATTAGATTTACTTTGTGGCAGATTCAGGATTTCTTTGAAGGGGTTCGAACATACGAAGAGGGGGTTCGTTTCCCTAGTACTACACAATTTTGGCTAAATTTCTTTATAAAACATAAAATAATCAGGCTACAGGGGTAAGTTCACTTGGACTCCCTGACTCCCCTCTTGACCCACCAATGATACTATACTATATATTTTTTCTGACATGTTTCTTTAGAAATTTTAAAACAGTGTCTGTGCATATTGATTTACAAGGCTCTCCAAAAGATTGCAAGAAATATGAAAAGAAAAACTTCAAGACGCTTCAAAAACGTATTCATGTAACAAAGCCGAAACGCCTATACAAAATACCATGCAAAAGCAAATAGAGCATACCACTGCTTTAAGAAAAACTAGCAACTGCATCTTAAAACAAGCTACAGTTACTAGGTTTTTGTTGAAAAGCGACGATGTTTGTCGAGCGTCTGGCTCACTTTTCAATCAATTAAACTAGACAATGTTGCACTTGTTCTTTATTGAGTAGACATGTCTTGCCATATATTATTTTTGACAAATAGGAACTGTTTAACGTAATTGGTCTGGAAGTAAGGCAAACTGATTTTTTGCTTCCAGTCTATCCTAGCGGGGAAGCGTTCCTCTTTTCGACAAATAGACTAAGAGAATTGTTTTCACGAATTTATCAGAGAGACAAACCCGTTGTAGAATGAAATGCATCTTTCTAACTAGTATGTAGATCGTCCACCCACCAAAAAAAACTTTTACTTGTGGTTTAAATTTTATTGTGGGAGACGGTAAGAATTGTAAAGTCAAATTATTGAACCAGGACTATAACTATTAAACATGTGTAGGCCTATGATATATATCTAATTCTATCCAAGAATATATTAGTGGAAGGATTCTTGGATAGTCATTCTCGTACCCGTCCTGCCTTACTACTTTCTTATCTAGGTTTGTATCTAAAAACTTCAATAAAATCAAGCACCGTAACAACTGAGAAAGGACAATAAACAGACAATTACTGTAAGACTAATCAAATTGAATTCTAGAATATTTTCACCAGCGTAAGAGTCGCGCTGAGTGATTTACAGAATATCGATGTTACTATCCTTGAAGACATTATACATGTATGTTTGGAGCACTATGACTGCCACTTTCCCAAGCAAGACCTGGTTTTGACGTCTATAATCGAAATAGCTTGGGAAAACATTGAAACAAAAGAAGAAACTGCTGATAACCAGCAGTTTCTCCTCTTGTCTCAATATTTTCTATGCCATATTTTACACTAATTCTATCTATAATAAAATCCATTTTGTCATTTGTGGCAGTTTTTGAAAAGAATCACTCTAAAATTTTGTTGTTTGGTAAAGGGTTAAGTTTATTTCTTTAACTTTCTATTGATACAACTTTTAAAAAATGCTTTATAGTCAAACGTTCATTCCCTTCCGTTCTATAGGAACTAGAAAGCCTACACATAATTAACATATGAACGATTGAGATTGTAACGCCTGCGTATTTAGCTTCGACCAGAGCCATGTTATCAATGTATGGCAAATCAAATTAAATCCCAGAATATTTTCACCACCGTAGGCGTCATGTCGAGTGATTTACCGAATATCGATAATTACACTTAGGCATTATCCTTCTTGTAATAAAAGTATGGTTCCTGTCTTGTTATTATCTGTTTACATGACGCTCTTTCTAAACATTTAGTTTTGAGATCATAATGAATTATATCAATTATAGCGTCACTGTATCAATGCAACTTTTTTTTTTTTACAGTTTTCTTGCAAAATGTCCTAATTGTATTCTGTCTTAATATGTTTCTGTATTCGTAAATAAAACTAGAACAATGGAATTGGTCGTGAATCTTTTTTTGTATTGTTCATGTCTCGTATCACTTATTCCATAATGGCATTACATTTATCAAATGCTAAATCTCGGTAAGGTTAAAAACTTACTTTCGAAATCGGAAAGTGGTGATTATTAACGACTAGGCATTCTAATATTAGGATTTTCACATTTTGAGAAATAGACTAGAGAAATAAATAAATTACGTAGCTGTGTAACACAAACTTATACACATGAAAAATTTTCAAGCTGATTTAAGGTGATAATGATTCTCGGAAACCTTTCTACAGGATTGCACCTCAGATCTGGAGGGTTTGCGATTATTTGACTTTGGGAAACAAATACGTCCAAAGATGAGTATCGATCTGAAACAGCCTTCTAATATAATTTTCAAAATAAGTTGACGTAAAGTAAACAAATTTCTGTCGTGATATATCGTTCCAAAATGGGCACGTTCAATGTTTGATAAAAGAAATCTCCAAATTCTTGTATGATGGTACTTGATCTGGATGCATTGCCAAAGATATGTTTGTGAACGAGATGATTTATTAATCTTGATATCACTCGGAAGACCATGTACCAATGTTTTGATACATCTATGATAACAACAATGCTTTGTCTGGCATGCAATAACGGATTTTACTGCGAACGAACAGAACGCCATGGAAACTTTTTGAGTAGATCTTCTTAGAACGCAGAATTGTAAATGTTGCAATTACACGACCGGATCCGAAATTTCTCGCATGCACGAGGGGTATCAAACAGTTTAGAGCCTTTCATAGAAAGAACCAGATATTTGTTTTTAAACTGCTCTTTCGTTAACGTAGACTTCTTCCAACTCCACGATTTTCTTCCATCTAGTTTGCCAATCGTCGATAACCGATCTATAGAAGTGAACGTCTAACCATCCCTCCTCTGTAGCAGTCTTTTCGCCATTTTCGTCTACTTGATTTTCTCTGCATCTCTAGAATCCTTCATCCAAAGTTTTGTTGTCGTGAAAGAAGAATAAGGCTCCATAAACCGCAGTCAAACGCTCTCTAATCTATGTGACAGATCTAGCCAAGACTAGAAACAGTATCACAACTATGTGCCTAGTATTGTTCGTTGTGTCAATGTTTCGGGGGTAGGTTACCAGTCCTTTAAACAAGTTTTTGTGACTTCATCATAACAGGTGACACGATAATCATGCAATTCATCAGCCTTTGAAATAATGGCGTACATACACATGTTAAGTACTATACAATCTGAATGCCAGAAATGCCCGAGGCTTTGAAAAACTTCTATATACTCCCTCGTATTCGTACTCTATGTATGTACACAAAAAAGAAAACAATAGGGATAGTGTCCAAAAAAGTTAAGCATACAATCTTTGTTTTATTTGTCAATGTTTTTCTTCTCAAATCAAATTATCCCAAAGCTCAGTCGGGCTCGAACCTTACATTTGAAATCGGAGACGAGTACTGACTGGGCATTCTAATGTTCCAGTTAAAATAAATATTATTTCATACATTTTTTCTACATTAATCGCACTTGAAGTGAAAAAGGATAACGTTATGACGGCTACAATTTGTGTACACAAATTGTGTTTTTCAGAAGTCATTGATGTTTCCCGTCACGTGCAAAAGATCGATTGCTAGACTTTTTAGAATAAATTCCTTAGAAGTAGGTTGATATCGCATATCGGCCCGTTGCTAAGAATTCACGTGGATATAGATTTTCGGCCCGGCCGATATCTGACCGATTCTAGCTGAAAATGTTACTATTTATAGTAATAGAATGTGATTTAATGAATTACACATTTGGAGAAATAAACTAGAGAGCTAAATAACTAAAATAGCTGTCTAACACAAAAGTACACACGTTACTTAGGTGAATTTCTTGGAAACGTTGATGTGGACTTTGGAATAGGGTAATGACACGTCCAGAGACGACCACCAATCTGAAGCAAATTTCTACCGACATGTTATTTGATATAACTTTGACAATAATTGGACGTTGAATATGAATCAAAGGGCACGTTCAAGGTTTGATAAGTTGATAAAAATTTTCATCTCATTCTTGTTTGCTTTCACTTAGTCTGGATACTTTGCCAAAGATATATTTGTGAACGAGATTTATTGATATTGATATCGATCTGAAGACTATGTATCAATGTTTCGATACATCTATGATAACACAGACTAACAGATAAGAGGGGATGAAGACATTCTATTTTTTTTCTCAAATTCATCCCGTGTTGTAGGTGCTCATTTGAATTGTCTCGAGACGACTCGGATGAGTTCCCATAAAATAGGATTTGATGAACTTTGTATTTTTAAAAGCAAATTTCATCCCTTTTTTTGTAACTGTGACCATGAACCAATGTTTCGATACATCTAAGATAACAATATATTTTCTGACATGCAATAAAGGGGTTTTCCACAATCTAGCAGAACAATGTGATAATAATTTAATTACTTCGAACACAGAATAAGTACATGGTGAAATTACATGTTGGGATTCTAAATTCGTCGTATATATGCCTACGGTATGCACATAAAAACAATTACAAAATGGATACATTGAAATGCTTTTATAATGCGTTATAATCGTTCGTTAGATCTCTCTAAACAATAAGACATTTTGTTTGCTGTCACCATCTGTGTTAAGCCAGCTGAATTACCTGAAAGACGATGAGACACTAAATTTTGTATAATTGGTCTACAAAACCCGGCTGAAGTGACAGATAACTATTCTGTGTGTCCCAAAATAACTTAAGCATACAATCTATGTTCTCTCTGTCAATATTCTTCTCACTTATTGCATTATCTTATTATGATACCCATATTTCCATTTACTTCATCATTTGGTCCCCAATATTTAAAACCTTCCTACGCCTATGTATCGTTAAAGGCACTAATAGACTATTAAACTAAGGACTATCTCATACGTCTACAATGCCCGTTTGAACTGCGACAACCTAAAATTTTGTGTTTTGGAATGGTTAAATTATATGAAACATTTATATAATAATTAAAATGATTGAATTTGTAATTTTTATTGTTTAAATTTGTTTATTTTGTTAAATGTTTCTTCTGTATTTTGGGCCGGTGGCCTTATATACATAATAAAATGTTCAATTTTCAATGTTCAAATGTATCAAATCCTAACTTTAGAACAGTGGGGTTCGATCTCAACTTTTGAAAGCGGTGACGAGTACTGACTAGGCATCCTAATATAAGGAATTACACATTTGGAGAAATAAACTAGAGAAATAACTGAAACAGGTTTTACATTTTGAGAAATAGACTAGGGACACAAAATTATAACCATGGGATATTTTCAAACTCACAAGGTGATAAAATATTTCTTGAAAGCCTTGTGGTAGGCTTAGACCTTAGACCTAGAGATATTTCCGGTGATTTTATATAGGGTAGTGGCACCTCTAAAGATGAGCATCAGTCTGAAGCAGCCTTATACGGATACGTATGTAATATGACTTCGAAAATTGTACACCTAAGTAAATAAAAATACTTCTGTGGTGATATATTGTTCCAAAGAGCACGTTCAATGTTTGATAAGTTGATAAACAGTTTTCTCCAAATTCTTGTTTAATTGTACTGAATCTGGACACATTGCCGAAGATATGTTTGGGAACGAGATTTATTAATATTGATATCAGTCTGAAGACTATGTACCAATGTTTCGATACATCTATGATAACAAAAATGTTTTGTCTAATGTGCAATAACGGGGTTTCCTGCGAACGACCAGAACAAGATGAAAACAATTTAAGTAGCAGTAGCAGAACACAAAATAAAACTACATTTTAGTGTGCTACTTCGTGTGTCCGAAGCTATACGGGCGACGTGGCATGAATCTAGCTAGTGGTAAACTACCTCACCAGTGTATCTTTTTAAGATTGATCTGAAAAAAGACGTTTCATTTATTGTCACTATCTGTTCAAAGTCAATTGTATTTTCTGAGAGACAAAGAGACAATAAAATGAGTATAATAATTATAAAATTGGTCTACAAAACCCGACTGAAGTGACAGATAACGATTCTGTGTGTCCCAAGATAACATCAGCATACAATCTATTATTTCTTTGTCAATAATTCTCAAGCTCAATTTACGGGTGGTAACAATTTTCACTTTCACGGTTTTAGAAAGTTTTGAAAAGGTTGCATTGAAACCCTGCTTACAAATACTGTATATTCTTATGTAGAATATAACACGGATTTTTTCAAAACTTACTGTACAAGACATTATTCTACAAAAGAGTGTTAGACACATACCTTTGTTTACATATTTTAGCTCTATACACAACCTCGGCAGTACTCGTATATTATGAGACAACAAAATACCGTGGACACTTTTTGGAACACATTTCGTCGTTGTAAATGCAAAACCTCGTATCTCGTTTTTGGAAAATTTTAAAGGGGAGGGAAAAAAGTGTAATAACTTTTTCCAAACTGGAATGTTTTACTTGAATTTTGGACATATTGTTCACAAAAAAATTGTCATTAATACTGATCAGTAAACATATCTCAAAACCTGCGAGAATTTTCTAAACTGGGCACACAAGTTTGTACTTTGAAAATTGCACGAATCGACATACGAGGTTTTGCATTTACACCGACGATTTCCTCGTTTACCACCCTTATCAATACGGCCAGGAAATTTCCTAAAGTGTGCATTTATGCTAAATTGATTTTTTCTTCTCTCAAACAGTTATTTTAAATATGTAATTATTTTAATGTACTGATTATGAATATCGATAATAAGCAATCAATTTTACAAATAAAAATAAAGAAATAGCAGGGTTGCCAGAATTGATTAAAGTGTTTCAGACGACAAAATAAAGCTAAGGATACATGATACAGGTACTCGAAGATTATAGAATGTTATAAATAGACATTACTGTTTTAATTATTGATGTTCTGCTGATGTATTTGGGATCCTTAAGGCACGAAAATATCGAGTCATAAAATAAAAAAGGTGTTTCGAGTCATTGTCTTGAAAAGCAAAAATAATACTGGACAGATAGTAAGTCAAATTTGGGTTAATCATTGAAGCGAAAACATGCCAAAAGGTCAAAGACAAAGGGAAGACATTAAAGGTACTTTACGAACTGACTGAAAACCGTAAAGAAAACAAAAAACTAAAGTTCAAAGGGACATTAATTTTGTACGTGTGCTGTTATCGGTGTTAGAACAATGTATTTCTCGGGAGATTTTTAGACACTAAAACGAGTGTAATTGGTCCAAAAACTATTGAAAAGCTCTATTGAATAGACAGATAACGACACAGAATGTCCCAAAATAACTCTTTGTTTTCTTTTTGTCATTATTCCTCTTCATATTGATGACGACATGGAGCATAAGGACCAAAGTCGACAAAGGTCTTATTTAGATACTTTAAAGTATTTTAACGACGTTCGAACTTTTTTGATATGTCATTTCAAATATGAATTTATCATATCAACTTTTCCAAACAAAGCCTGGTTTTGAAGTTCCTGATAGTAAAAAAGAACATGGTTGTGACAATCAATGCCTTTTATCCCAGAACGTCTTATACCAAGAAAGATAAAACATAAAATTGTATTTACTCTAAATTGTCAACTGCAACATGATTGAATTTTGACACGCTTGAAATTTTGTCGTATCGTAATGGGTTTAGTAATCTGCCATTTTTTGCCCGATATCAAGAGTTTCAAAGAAATTTATTAGTACAAGAAGTCATCTCTATCGCTGTCTATGTTGAAACAATATATTTCTCGAGAGACTATTTGACAATTAAATGAGTATAATTGGCCAAGAATTATGTAAGAGCCAGACTGAAGTGACAGATAACGATTGTGGATGTCCAAAAATAACTTGTCTTTGTTTCGTTGTCATTGTTCCACTCCTTACTTATAATATGAAGAATCGAGAGCCATATTTATTGTGGTCAGTAATTACTTTTAGAGTTTTCTTTTGAAGTTAAGTCAATTCTTTTGATTAAGCGTGTCCTCTGTGTTGTCTTACAAATGATCCTACTATTTTAATACAAGATACTAAACAATATTTTTCTTTAAAAAAAATCCTAGATAAATACTCACCGTCATAAAAAAGTAGCCACTTTTCAATTAACCATAATTTTCACAATTCTTAATGTTTTTTTGTTTTTACAAATCCATACGCATACCCAATGTTTCTTTTTCACACCTCAATGGTTAAAGGCTTTCACCATGCCCGTAAACATAATTTAATTGTAATATGGGTTCAAAACAGTGTTTTAAGATACAGAGTTCAATTTCGTTTAATTACATCTGTCATTTTCTGCATAAGTTGACGCTGTTGAAACACAAACAAAAGTCCCATTTCAATTTTACAGTCAATCATTTTGATAAAATAATAGAGGTCTATGAAAATTTAGCACTACTTTATAGCATTTCTCAATATTAGATGTTTGATAATAACCGTAAGTGGTTGGTCGATAAAGTGAAGGAAAACATTTTCTTAATTTGGAACTTGCTAAAGACCATACCGAAAGAAAAATTCAATGAATAGAGCATTCGAGAAGAAATTGGGTGTTGGTTAGGCTAAAAGCGGAAACCACCATTTTGCAAGGGTCTTGGGTGTAATGAAAATCCCTTGTCAGTCACTAATCATTGAATAAAAACAGTATCATAAACAAATATCCTTATTTATTTTCGGTCCGTTTCCGGCCCTATATATGGCCGTGAATTTCAGTTGCGTGATCCGTATCATTTACGGATTTCCTGGAACTACCAGCAAGCTACCATTACTAATAGGGCAATAGAACTGTTTCTGATACTTTCACAGAAGGGTGTTAACTTGCCATGCTTCAATGTTTTGTATTTATTTCGAAACATTTATTAATAATCCTAAAATTGTCCACCATTTACATAAGACAAGTGGATACTTTCTTATGACGGGGAGTATATTTAATGAGGAAAGACATCATCTTTGTGATTTATCGAATAAAGACTAATGAATTACACAAAATTTGTTCTATAAAACGTTTGCAATCTCCCAAGAATAAGAAATTAATCTGATAATGATTCAATAGTCATTATGTATTACAAAATATGACGATATTTTTATCGTTGACTTTGTTGAAACAATATATTTATCGAGGGAGGCAATGATACACTAAAACGAACATAATTGGTAGAGAGTAATTGAAAATCCCGGCTGAAGTGACAGATAACGATTCTGGATGTCCAAAAATGACTCTAGGTTATAAGCTTTGTTTTCATTTGTCAATATTTTCACTCATAACTTATGACGACATGGAAAATAAATTATCGAGTTCAGTAAGTCGGCAAAATTTGATGGAAGACCGTACACACAGAAATGTTTTGACGTTTTTAACACTTTCCCAAACGACAAAATGTTATAGTAATCCAATTCCAAAGCTGCTTTAACCGACAAAATATGTGTTGATAAAGACATTACTTCTGTAAATATTGTACAGAAAATATTAAGGCAAATCTCAATATATTCCCAAGCCTTTTTTAATGGGACGTCAAAACCAGGTCTTGTTTGGGATAAAGTTAAACAAGATATGGTAAATGTGTAATATGTGTCAAATGTGTGTCCTTTGTACCTAACCAGTTAGGTTGCAAAAATATACCATGAAGATAAAATGTGTTTTATGTGAAATAATTCATATGCGTACGAAATAAGGCGTATCATAACTATGACATCCTCTTTCGTCTTTGTTTTACGAAACCTTATTTACAAGTTTAGCATCTTGATATGACTTCTGAAAATTGAAACTTGTCTCCTACTTTCCGTTTAATGATAAAATTACTGTCTCTGCACCTTTGGCATTTTCTACCAATTTTGGAAGACAGTAGAATTTTATTGATATTCTTTCTAATATGGGAACTCCCACATTGTTATATAAAATAGGAAGTGACACAACTACAGTCGACACTCATTGTGTCGAAGTCAGAGGGGCCGTCAAAATACCTCGACATATCCGGAGTTCGACTAATCCGATTTTGATTATTTTTGATGAAACAATATTTAACCATTTTAATGGGCATCATATATGTCCATGATTGAAATATAGTAGGAAAAGGAAAGAAATTGCTCGAGACGAGCAATTTCTATCCTTTTCCTACTAAATTTCAATGGCTGTGTTTGTTTCGGAATTCATTTTGATATCCATATGTTAAGGATCGGACATGACTTTCTCTTCGGCTTAAGCGGAATTTCGACTTATCCGATGTCGAGATAAAGAGTGTCGACTGTACGTCCAGTAATAACAATGTTATACCTCGTCACTTTCCGGGTGTTATCCAATGCAGCGGCAATTGACAAGGTATACCTCGTCACTTTCCGTTGCCATGGATGACGCCCGATGTTGTACGAAGTGTTTGGTATCTAATAATGGATAGAATGTGTTGCATATTCTAAACTTATGTCGCTTTTAAACACAACAATATTTTGATGACATATTCTACGGACTTATATTTACTTTTGGTAAATCTGTAAAGCTTGTTGTTACATCATACATGTATTTAGTAACCCTATAACACCAATTTAATAAAAATCGACGTCTCACAATGTTAATACCAGAACTTTGTATTATAAGCAAGATTACTGACAAACTTTTTACGGATCTATTTTAAAATAATTTGGAAAAAATAGTTCCTTTTCTGGTTTGCCTGATACATAGTCACAAAACTCCTTTCTTAATTTGATAATCAGCTCTGTTCTCGCTAGTTTCAGCCTTGTAGTGTTGACATTGTGGTTATCAGCGCGGTTGCTGCTGCTGCAGCTATTGTTGTTTGTTTTTTTTTTAATCTCACGAATAGATCTATTATATAAGAGAAATGGCTCGTAAGTTGTTCCAAAAAAGTTGTTCGCGTTCTTCGAGGGAAGTCAATTCTGCTATCTGCTCTGGTCGAATTCTCCTCTATCTGATAGTGTGTCTTGTTTCTATTATTTCAGTCTATATTTAGTACCCCGATAATACCAACCCAATAATAATTGACGCATCACAACGTGATCATGTTAATTTCCGGGCTTCGTCTTATAAACAAGATTACTGACGCTCTGGTTATGGATCTATCTTTACATAATTTGAAAGAATAGTTCATTTTTATGCCCCCGCATTGATAGATCGGGTGCATATTGTTTTAACGTTGTCCGTCTGTCTGTTCGTCTGCCCGTCCGTCTGTCCGTCCCTCTGTCAGTCCGAAACTAAACGTGAAAACTTAACATTGGCCTTTTCTCCAAAATTATTCAACATACAAAGCTCAATTTTGGAATGTAATATTCTTTCAATGATATCTATCTGTTCCATGCAATATAACCATCCTTAAGGTCATCCATTAACCCTTAATCAATCCTTAACATGCAAACTTAACGTTAAATTTAACATGAAAACTTAACATTTGCATTTTCTCCAAAAAGCTTTCCGAATACAAAGCTCAAACTTGGTATGTAACCTTCTTTCAATGAGATCTTTCTGTTCCATGCAATATGACCTTTCTCACTGTCTTCCATTAACCCTTATCAACCCTTTACTTGAAAACTTAACGTGTCAACTTAACGTACAACATAACACTGGCTTTTTTCGGGGGCATTCGTGTTTCACAAACACATCTTGTTTTATTGGTCTTGTGCATTGTCACACAACTTCCTTCTTAATTTAATGATCGGCTCTGTTCTCGCCAGTTCCATCCATGTTGTATTTATAATTTAGTTATCAGAGGGTTGCTGCTACTGCTGCTGCTGCTGCGGATATTGTTGGTGCTGCAATCATTTAAAAACTTATAAATAGATCTATTGTGTAAGACAAAAGACACGTCAATTGTTCGAAAACTGTCGTTCTTTGCTCGGCTCGCCTGTGCATTTAACACAGGATGACCGGGACCGTAAATGTTCACTTTCTGTTAAAAATGCATGACTTCATATTAATATGCATACTACCGTATTCTTTTTATATTATATTTGTTTTTTGCGTAACCACATGCCAGCCTATATCTAGAACCCAGATTATACTAGCGTAATAATAACTAACTAACGCCTCACAATATGATCGTTCCTAATTTCCGGAATCCGTATAATAACTCGCAATAGATCTATTTTTTGCCGTCTTGGAGAGAAGTTTATTCTGCTATCTGCTCTGGTCATATTCTCCTCTATCTAAAAGTGTATCTTGTTTCTATTATTCCAGTCTATATTTAGTACCTCGATGATACCAATCCAATAATAATTGACGCCTCACAATATGATCATGTTAATATCCGGACTCCGTCTTATAAACAAGATAAGTTACGTTTTCGTTATATAGATCTGTTTTTGCCTTCTTCAAAAGAGGAATTGCGTCAACCTATTTGCTCCAGTCACTTTCTTCTTTATGTAATAGATGTGTATCTGGTGTCCATGGATCCAGTCTATATTTAGTACCTCGATAAAACCAACCCAATAATAATTGACGCCTCACAACGTGATCACGTTAATTTCCGGAGTCCTTCTTATAAACAAGATTACTGACACTCTCGTTATATAGTTCTATCTTTGCCTTCTTTGAGAGAAAAAACATCATCATATCTCTCTTGTCATAGCCTCCTCTATCTGGTAGATTTGTATCAGAGGCGCGTTCTTTAGAGCGAGATTTTTTAAGATTTCTTAAGATGTTTTGGATACAGCGTCTTTGAGACCGAGATTATAAGTGAGGTGTTCCGAATGCTCCATACTTCATACAAATGACGTCATCATGGCGTCATTTGTATGAAGTATGGATCATTCGGAACTCCGCGGTTTTTTTGAACCATGGAGCATTCGGAACAACTCGGTCAATTCTCGCCCATATAATTTCTACAGAATTAACCGAGGGGTTCCGAAATAAGTATAGAGTAATGGTGGCTCGCAATGATCGTCTTAAAAATCTTGCTCAAAAGAGCGCTTTATCCTAAAACATCCTAAGAAATCTCACGATATCTCAAGAAATCTCGCTCTAAAGAACGCACCTCTGGTGTTCATTATTCTAGTCTATATTTAGTACCCTGGTAATACTAAATCCAATAATAATTGACGCCTCACAACATGATCACGTTAATTTCCGAACTCCTTCCAATAAACAAGATTACTGACGCTCTCCTTATGTCTATTTTAGATAATTTAAAAGATAGTTAGATTCCTTTGACATGATCATCCCTGTTATATAATACACAATGGTCATTCTCTCTTCTGTTATATTCGTTATGATGAATAATATACATATATGTACTTTTTTATACTGCAGTTGTTTGTAATTATACAACTAGCCCAATAAAATATCCTCTTGAAAAAGATATGACATTCTGGTTTTCATATCATAGATTAAAATTGCATACCGTTGGTGGGGAGTCAACACCTCGTAACTACAGTTTGAATAAGCTGGAGTTACGAGTTTTTGACCCCCAACCGACGATATAATCTAGTACATGTATTTAGTATACGAGAAGAAATTATGCATTCCAAATGTATAATTTTCACTGGCGCACTGGGTTTTTGAAAGTTTTTTTTTCTTTAATAAAAGAAGTTGTACTTTGTACATCTTGATTCCACGATGAACAATTTTGAAGAAGTCGGTATTTATGTTTTCATATCCGAGAACTGGTATATAGCACATTGAAAGTGTCAAATCTAAGACAAATTATTTGAAAACTTCTTTCAATGTCAATATTTGGATTCAGATCTCAGCATGATTTCCGCACCTTCAATTCAATAGATCATATATTGGATAACTAATGTCAGATGTCATATCAATAATAGCTGCCATCCCTTCACTTCAATTAACCCTTTCCCAAACACGACCTGGTTTTGACGTCTTTAATATAATATACTTTGGAAAACATTGAGACAAAAGAAGAAACTGTTGATAACCAGCAGTTTCTCCTTTTGTCTCAATATTTTCTGTTATATTTTGTACACATTTTTCATCTTTAAGAACAACAATTTTGTCGTCTGCTGCAGCTTTCAAATTGGAACACCCCATAATCGTGTCGTTTGGGAATGGGTTAAGTTCCCGCAACCAGGCCACGGCCTTATTCACCAACATTATTTTTCTAATCGTACAAACCATCTTATTGAACGAGAATAAGTGTCGGTCAGACGGATGGATTGATGTATAATCTAAAAGATAAACCTGGAACTGAACCAGTTTGTAAATACATGATGATGATGATGTACTACCTCTGACCGTACAACATAGATCATATAGTAAAAATATGTGCTGTTTGAAAACATAATTTGAAATTTATAAGAACTACAATAGACTTTATGAACCAGGACATATGAAACATGTTGGCAAGAATTTCAATCTGTGATGCTAGATTACCCTTGTAAGCTTAACAATGATTCATATTTGATCCCATGTCTTCTGACTTAGCCTTTTTTTATAGCATAATACATTTTTATTAAACAAATTATGGAATCATTAATAATGGATTTTCCTTTGTGTTTTTTATTTATGCGTTTTATCATATTTTTCACCAAAAATAAGCTTGGTGTGCCAGTAGATATGACGACGAAGTTTTTTCTGTCGTTTTACAGTGTATTGTTACCCCCACTTCCTTATTTATTTTAATACAACAAACAAGACTAACCGATGGAAAGAAAATTCAAGCAGCGGAAGTCAATAATGAAAAACATTTTTCGTGTTTTTATTTGAGTTGGTTTAGTGTTTCGCGAATGTTTAATCAAAACAATTAGTAGTTAAAAGATAATAAAGATTCTTCGTTAACCCTTTTCAAAATAGCACATGGATTTGACGTCCATGACAGAAAAGATAAGAGAAAATATAGAGGCAAAAGGAAGAAAATGCTGATAATCAGCATTTTCTGCATTGCGCCTCAATATTTTCCTGACTATCTTATACGCAATTTCTATTTTTAATGGCATCCGTTTTGTAGATTTTGCAGTTTGGAAAAAGGTTAGATGAGAACAATTAGTAGTTAAAAGATAATAAACATTCTTCGTTAAATCATTAAAGTATTGATCACACGGGAGCCTGCAGCGCTAATCGTGGTTTTATATGCTTTACAAGTTAACCGCATTTAACCCTTTCCCAAACAAGACCTGGTTTTGACGTCCCTAATAGAACAGGTTTGGGAAAACACTGAAACAAAAGAAGAAACTGCTGATAACCAGCAGTTTCTCCTTTTGTCTCAATATTTTCTGTGCCATATTTTACTCAAATCCTATCTTTAATAACATCCATTTTGTCATTTGTGGCAGTTTTTGAAGTGGATCACCCTAAAGTTTTGTTGTTTGTGAAAGGGTTAACACTCTCCCAAACGAAAGAAAATTAGACGGTTCCAAACTCATTGAGGTTAGAGACGAAAAGTGGAAGTTGATAAGAGCAATATGATACATGTATGTGCAAACTATAGCATATGGAAATTCGGACGAAAGAAAAAAATGCTGATTATCAGCATTTTCTTCTGTGGTCTTTATATTTTGTCATACTTATTATCTTATGAACGTCAATATAATTGCTTGTTTAAAGAAGGGTTATTGAAAGATTTACAGACAGCTATTAGTCACGCCATTTACAAATGGGTGTATATTGAAAACTAATAGGATGAAATTGGGCCAAATTATTACTCTTATGTTTCTTTCTTGAAGTTCGTATTCATTTATTTCAAATTCTAATGCAAAATAACGTTTGTTCGAACATATTCTAAATACCCCAAACTTCTTATGTGCTTGGTTGTGATTGACATATATCCCAGCCTTAACAAAACCCTAAATTCGGATTTTTTATATATTTTATATTTTTATAAACCTGAACGTTCCATTTTCGATATTAAAGGAATGGTTTAAATTAGTTGAATTATATCCTTTCTTTGGAACTTTTCCCCAAAGCATTAAATCCATAAAACTGAAAAAAGATGCATATTCACTAGCTGCTTTTTTTTCATAGTTATCTATTCGAGTGTTGCTACCCTACGCTATATTTTGGAAACGTACACATGCTGGCTTCTGGGGGTGCACTGAAAAATGCTCACGTTTAAAGGTTTGAGAGTATACCGATGTTGAACGATTTGCGCTCTCAAAAGCGTATACAATGTACACTATCTTTTCAAATTTTGCTTAGTATAGAACCGAGACATTATGGGAAAAAGCTTCCATAAAGCGAGTGGTTTTTGCTTGTGTCCGCTTCCAAAAAGTCATATGGGGTAGTCATCCTGCAACACTTACCAAATTGATTTTTATCAAGAGTCGCTGAAATTCGCTACATTCAAAGCAAGGACTTTGACCAGTCTGAAATTTTGTCATCGAAAAAATGAACATATGGTATTTCATGACGTAGTCTAATCATGTCATTAATTCGATATATTTTTTTCTATTTTCAGTTCGTAATTCCAACGAAATGCTTCGAAAACACGAACACAGAATGTCGAGTGATGCTGACATTCCAGTTACCAACACAACAATCCATTCGTGACGTAGATTATGACGTCATGAAGACGTCATCATATCTACACGTGTTATTAACGTTTTACAAGTCACGTGACAATTATTACTCATCGAATTTTCCTAATTATGCAATCAGGAACAGAGGGCCAAAACAACGTTGTGGAATTATACTTCGTATTGCAATCGTGTAAATATTCTTTTTTCAACGATAAATTGTTTTTGTATCTATGCAATAGTGAAATGAATGCAAACAACTGTGTTGCGAACATAATTTGGACCAATATTGTGGCGGGCGTGTCAATGCAAAGTGTGAATTTCTATCAGAACTTCCATTACATGGTAGACGTGTAATTACACCCGCAGGCAGAATGTACCAACAACTAGATCTACGATTTTTCTTAGTCAGTACTTCTGTACTAGTCTTGTCAACTTTTATTTCACTATCATTGAAGGTGTTAAATTATGTGAACATATATTACACCCATTCTCATTTTTTGGGCCGAAAACGTGTCACAAGCATTCTAACCATTGGAAAGGGACATTGTCAGTGTAAAATATACTTGTTCTGCATGCCATATTTTTGCTTAACCATATATCTGATAAATTCATATCAAACAACGGCGATCTAAACCTCCGTTTGATCTTAACCAGCGATTATAAAACACGACCCCCCGTAAAAATCAGTGTCACAACCCTATTTTCCGAATTTCAAAAGGTTGGTAAATCTCTGTCCAGAAAGCGATATACGCAGAATATGTTTCATTCGACACGTGGTGTATAAGAATATGATAAAATTACCTGGAATCATAAAATAAATTTGCTGTTTTGAAAACAATGTATCTTCTTGCTCTGTCACAACTCAGGCGAATTCTACGTGACTATGTTTTTTGTATGGGCACTAAATTAACAACAGAAGCAAATTCATGCCACTTACCGCTTTTTTAAATCAAGTATCCATATAGCTATTGCCTCAGAACATGTGTATCCAAATAATGGAAGTATTTACTTCATGGTCGCCATTTGAAATAGCTCCACCAAGTGTCGGACTTTTTTGCTTGAATATGTACGTGACAGCGATCTTTCATTTATGGTAAAGACCATGTCTAAATCTTTTTAAGTATATCAAAGCCTTTAGTATATACACACTATTGACACAAAGTACGACAATATATTTTGAAACCACGTTAAGTCATCCTGATTTAAAAGTAAGTTTTAATTTTACGTGACTGAATACAACGTGACACTGAAAAAACAAAAGTGACTATAACTTCGTTTGACAACAACCTAATTATTATTCATGACGTGTACTTGTACTATGGCGTCAAGTTTAAGGTTTTTTCCATTCATTTTGAAATTCAACGACAGTAATCCGAATACGAAGGAAGTTTTTGCTGGATTTACAGCCATGTACATTACTGGTTTAATATCATAATCTCCTGACAGGTGTGATATTTAAAGTTTGCATTTAGACTCAAAAATAGTATTTCTCTGATACACTTGCGTGTTCTGAATGTTTATCCCTTTAAACAGGCCTTTAGCTGCAATCAGGATCGTCACGTAATATTCACTGTCTCGTCAAGTTAAATTACACAACCTTTCAGACATTGAAACAATTTTCACTATTCTTTCCATGAATTCCTTGACATATCTATAGAAAATAAGAATTTGGACAGCTTTAAAGACAGAAATGAGACACAAGAAGCACCAGAGACGGGCAGTATACCCCATACCGTACGTGCTTGTCACAAAAAAACATTTCTATTAGCAGTGACCTGTGATAGAGCCAGCGGTCCACGCTACATGCAAAATTTAAATACATTAACCCAAATGCAGATAGAAGATTCCTGAAGGATCTATATCTTAAAAATTTGAATAGTGATAGACAGTGAATATTACGATAGTAACGCGGGTAGCAGACAAAATATCTTTATCTTTATATCTTGGTATCTATGCCTTTGTTTCTATTTAAAAAACGAGAACCCGTATCATTATGTAAGTTTTCATTGCATAGTGATAATTTGAAATATTATTGTTGGAAGAGGCGATATCGCACACTGAAATCCAAATGGCTTGCTTAATGCTTTAGGAGAAGATTGAATTGGATTTCTTTCTTAACTTCTATGTAAATATCAATAACCCACAATGTAGGGGTAATTTTCATTTCATGTAAATAGTATGTATTTCAAATCAAACAAATGTTTGTCTTTTAATTTTTTAACTAATTTTACTTTCAAATAATACTACTCAATTAAAAAACAGGACTTGATTCTAAAGCAGTTACTTTCACTGAATATTACGTGACAAAGGATCAAATTTCGTTAGGTCGACATATCTTTTTTATTTTTACCAAATACATGCTAATTTGTTTTGAGTTCGATAGAACATATATTGCTTAAAGAAATAATTAGTCTTATAAACTAATTTGTTGCCATCATAAGTTACGAGAGGAATTAGAAGCAAGTGTTTTAAATATTGACTGTTTTTGCACATTAGTTCTAATAAATCCCATACTCGCGGTGCTTCTTGTTCTTACATGACTCGAGTTTATGCAAGTCACTTGACTTTCTAATATACAGCTATATATCGCCTGTTGAATTACCAAAACATTACGTCCTTTGTAACTTACTTTTATGTTTTTTTACCAGATTTGGTATAATGCAGTCGTGTCACGTAAAATTAAATGGAAATTTTGGGGGTTCTTCAAATCATTGATGCAAGTAAAGACAGACACCTTTAAAGGAGTGGCCATTATTTATTTTTCACCATATAGATGTTATACTATCATATTGTAATAAAAATATTGCAATTCTGTAAAGTCAGAATTTTGGAATTTTGCTGGTGGTTTTCGGCCGAAAAAATGAGAATGGGTGATTAGTGCGGAATCCTGTTTCCGCCATCCACTTTTCTACCTGCATACAACACGGAAAGTCGAAATTAGTGGGACTAATCTCTACTTTTCTAACAAAACTTTGCCTAGAAATGTAGAAAACTTGAAGTTTTGTCTGTGACAATTGTCAGAAATTAGTGTGACTAACTTCTACTTTTCTTCCTTTCACAAACCTAGTTTTGGTAGAAAAGTGGAAGTTAGTCGCACTAATTTCGACTTTTCTTTCCATATTGAGTTTGTGAAAAGTCGAAAAGTGGAAGTTAGTCACACTAATTTCTGACAATTGTCACAGACAAAACTTCAAGTTTTCTACATTTCTAGGTAACTATTTTGGTAGAAAAATCGATGTTAGTCGCACTAACAAACTTCCACTTTTCTACCAAAATTGAGTTTGCGAACAGTCGAAAAGTTGAACTTAATCGCACTAACTTCCACTTTTCTACCAAAATTCAGTTTGTGAAAATCGAAAAGTGGAAGTTAGTCTCACTAATTTCTGACAATTGTCACAGACAAAACTTCAAGTTTTCTACATTTCTAGGTAACTATTTTGGTAGAAAAGTGGAAGTTAGCCGCACCAATTTCGACTTTTCTAACACAATTGACTTTTTGAAAAGAAGAAAAGTTGAAGTTAGTCACACTAACTTCTGACGATTGTCATTGACAAAACGTCAACGTTTCTACATTTCACAAACTCAATTTTCCTAGAAAAGTGGACGGCGGAAACAGGATTCCGTTTATTAGGCTACTTATCTGACAAAACATTTTACTCCTCATAGTGAATGTCGCCCTGTTTCGGTAGAAATGCTTATGGTATTCCACCAATTATTAGATACGAACCACTTCGTGCAATTCCGCCTCCATCTCAGGCGTTTTCCGTGAAAACGGAAACTGACGAGGGTATCAAGATTTTCAAAATCCGGATAACTCGTCAATTTCCGTTGCCACAGATGAATTCGGAGTTGTGTGTTGGTATCTAATGTTGGTATCTAATAAGGAACTCGTGTGGGTTATTCTTTTCAGCAAAATTGGTAATGGGTGTACTGGTTTTACGACTGCAATTTGAAAAGGGGTACATAATTTAATGTAGAAGATTGGGTGATTTTATACTATATACTTTTATCAGTATTAATTGTGGTAACGGAAAAACAAATTTTGTAAGAAAATTGAGTAAATTAGTAAACATTGTGTATTTACCATTTATGTATTTGATTTGTTTAGAATTCAATTAGCCTGTTCTAGTCACGTATAGGTCTCCATAAATGACCTGGTAAAGCATCTCTAGGTATTACCTGTGCATGTAGCTAGAGATGCTCTACCAGGTCATTTATCAAGATTATAACAGATGTATTTGTTTCCGATCACATTGCTTTAGCTATCAGCACATCTTTACTTGAGTTAGCGTATTCCATCATTGAATACCAAACTCTTCGCACAAGTTAGCTATTATCCGTGACAACGGAAATTGCGATTATCCGAATTTTGAATGTCTAGAAAAATTTGGATGTCTCGAAGTGTTTGGTATCTTATGCCTTGATATTTTAGTTTTCAAAGCGGGAACAAAACAGCGATTTACGGTCGCATACATCTATCTCCATCATCTTAGCACTTTCCTCTATGCAACCTGGTGTTGAAATCACTAAAGGAATGGACCTTGGGAAAACATTGGTTCAAGGAAAGAAAATAGCATTACGGTAAACATACATTTGCTCCTTTTTCCTCAATACTTTTTGTATAATATCATATACAAAGCTACAGTTTATTTTATCAACATCGATGTTTTGCTCGTCAGCAGCTTTCAAATTGAAACACTGATTTGTCTTTCCAAATGGCCCTTTCCCAAACAGCAAGTTTTAGCCCTCGTCGATTTGGAACATGCAAAATGACTAAAAATGAATGCTGATAAAGATAGGGTTTGTGTACAAAAATTACACAGAAAATTTTCAGCATTTTCTGCTTTGCCACAATGTTTTCCCAAGCTTTACCTTCTAGAAAACGTCTTATTCGAAAAAGGGTTAACTGATAACGCTGTGGTATTCTTTGTTGTTAATCCTTAATAACGATTTTATCCGGTTAACCGCGACGTAATTTCGGACAAACAAATAGTATTTCGTGGGTGTTGTTGCAAAATCTCGTAACTACGGCTTGGTCCAAGCCATAGTTACGAAAGTTTATAACAACACCGACGGTTTATCAAAACATAACGGTAAAGCAAGTCTATTTTAAGCACAAAATTCAATGCTATTGCCTTGTATTGTGAAAGTCAATCGTTGTCAGAATACATGCATTATCCTCATAAAATATCATGATTTATGATTCTATCTCTTTCGTAATTAGTAGTTTGCTTCGTCGAACAATTTCTTTTGCTACAATATTTTTATGAACGTAGAGAGTACTGAAACGCTTAAAACTGAAGAAGAAAATACGAGTCGAACGAATCTTTCTTGGTGATAATTACATAATCGCCTTGTTTTCTGAGAGCCAATATTTGTCAGAATACATGCATTATCTTCATAAAATATCATGATTTATGATTCTATCTCTTTCGTAACTAGTAGTTTGCTTCGTCGAACAATTTCTTTTGCTACAATATTTTTATGAACGTAGAGAGTACTGAAACACGAACAAAAGTGGTTGCATATCATTTCAATCAAAACTGAAGAAAAAAATACGAGTCGAACGAATCTTTCTTGATGATAATTACACAATCGCCTTGTTTTCTGAGAGCCAATATTTGTTACAATACATGCAATATCCTCATAAATATCATGATTTATGCTTCTATCTCTTTCTTAATTAATAGTTTGCGTCGTCGAACAATTTCTTTCCTTTCCTACTATATTTTTATGAACGCAGATTCTATATAAACAGGAACACGGCTGTTTCATATCATTTCAATCGAATCTGAAGAAAAAAGTAGGCTATGAGTCGAACGAGTCTTTCTTGATGATAACAACACAGTCGCCTTGTTTTCTGAGAGCCAACATTGGTAGCAATACATGCAATATCCTCATAAAATATCATTATTTTCACTTCTATCTCTTTCTTAATTAGTAGTTTGCTTCGTCGAACAATTTCTTTTCCTACAATATTTTTATGAACGTAGAGAGTACTGAAACGCGAACAAAAGTGGTTGCATACCATTTCAATCAAAACTGAAGAAAAAAATACGAGTCGAACGAATCGTTCTTGATGATAATTACATAATCGCCTTGTTTTCTGAGAGCCAACATTGTTAGCAATACATGCAATATCCTCATAAATATCATGATTTATGCTTCTATCTCTTTGGTAATTAGTAGTTTGCTTCTTCTGTGAGGCTTCAACCCTTTCCCAAACAATTTCTCAGAGCTACAGATAAAACGGGGTATTGGCCTTTCAAAATACATATTTTATTTGTTGTTTATAAAAGCCTTTATTGAGGGTTCTCATTGGCATCATCTCGTTTAGACGATAATCGTCTCGTTGAGACGATTCAAATGAATACCCACATTATACAGTTTGGATCTAAAATAATATAATTTTACTAATCTAGAATGTCTTACTCCCTCTTATACGTTGCTTTGAATCTATGGTTTTGTACATTATGTAAGGGAATGGCTTAGAAAACATTGCGAGAAGAGTAAAATATGTCGACATAGCATATTTACTATATTCCCCGTTTTCTATACATCATTTTTCCCTAGTTTAACCATTTTCCAAACAAGGCCTGGATTTGGCTATCTGTCCCTATAAGGGACATTGAACATTAGAATATTGATGCTGAAGAAGAAAATACTGATAATCAGCGTTTTCCTCTTTTGCGATGTTTTCTAGCCTTCCTTATTCACAAATGTTACATTTTGAAAAGTTCATTTTGATGTCTGTAGCAGCATTCAGCTTTTGTTGTACTGGAAAGGTTAAAAGTATTTTATTCTTATGGTATGCAACGAATTCCAGTTTCACTGAGAATATTTTAACTTAAATGTCTGGGATCTGAAAAGGGTTAAAGCTGGAGGGTAACAGATGGTCTAATTGCAAAAAATAAATTTTTTTGAAAAAAAAATGCAAAACTTTTGTGTTGTGCACCTCAGAATGGTTAATAATATGCGATTCAGACAGAGATTGAGACGAAATTATAAGAGAGAGAGTCGAATTTAGGGAGAATCCATACCCAAATTCAACTCCGTCACAGATGCGATTGAATTTATTTTTTTAACTGTCACACATGCGCATACAGCGCGGACCAAGATTCAAACGAGATTCATACTTGAATTTCAATATGACGTCATCATGTATGGTGTGACGTCATTCAAGAAAGTCGCATGTCCTACTGTTTTGACCTACTTTCGACATCGCTTCATGAATTTGGTATCAAATTGCGAAAAAATGAGTCGTTGCTTCAATAGTTTGTCGTAATCATTTAATCAGGTCATATAAAGCTTAAAAAGTGTACATTTCGTTTGTTTTTGACAAATTTTCGGTCCAAATAGCAGCTTTAAACACTGTGCAGGAAGATATGAGGGTTATTATCCTTCTTATTTTCTTTCAGTCTTTTGTTTATCCTGATTTATTAAGTATCTTTACGTGTGATGACATTGATATGTATTGTGGATTGTGTGAGTTTGACAGAAAGATAGTATAAAGATAAGATAATTCTTTCTCGGTTTGAATAACTTTATAGAAACTATAATATGGGTAGGCCCCTTATTGTGAAATGGTGAAAAAGAAACACTAAGGAAAATGAGTTAATGCTGGTGGATTTTTAGATATTATATGTAGATATATCGATATTTCGAACAACTTTTCAAGGTATTCGAGTTATTGAAATTTTACTATACAAATGTACAATAAGCACAATGAATGCAGTCTTGTTTTAGCAATAGTTTACACCGTCATTATGACATGTTAGTGTAATAATGTTATTTTTAATTTGTTAGAAATTATTTGGATCGAAATAAAACGATATTTGTTATGCATAGTGGTTTTCGGTGTTTTTATCTCTTATGGTTAATACAGTGGTCCCACGATATTCTGATTCCCCGCCAAACAATAAAAAACATACCCATTTACTAATCATAGGTTATATACATGTATATTCCGTTTTTATTCACCTGAAAGGGTGTGGCTAAGTAAAGAGGTTATTCGACGAGTTTACTTCTCGATACCTTGGTTGATAGAAGAGAAAAAACCGTGCGGCACGAGCATGAGCATATGTCAAATTGAAACAATGCGCGATTGTAAAATGTGTTGCCATAAAACCTCGTAGCTACAGATTGATTCACGCTGTAGTTATAATGTTTTGCAACAATACCGACGAATTGCCGCTAATCGAGAAGGCTGTTTCTCCCCAAGCTTAAATGGAATGAACCGATTACTAAGCTCCGCCCTGTCTCCCGAATAAAAACAGAAGATAATGAAAACGAAACCATATCGATGATTATCAGTATTTTGATGTGATAATGACAAGACGATTCTATAATAATATGTTTTTTTAGCTCACCTGAGCACAAAGTGCTCGAGGTGAGGTATTGTGATCGGTCTGTTGTCCGGCGTCTGTCTGTCTAACTGTCCATCTGTCCATCCGTCAACTTTTCACAAAAAAAATCTTCTCCTCCTAAAGTACTGGGCAGAATTCAATCATATTTCACACATGATCTATGGGTCATGCTTTTTCAAAATACTTCAAAGAATTTGAATCGGGGCCATAATGGGGTCAAAAAGTAGGTCACTAGGTCAAATCTTCTTTCTGCTCTAGGGGCCACATTTGGTGCCCAATCGTTGTGAAAATTGGTCAAAATATTTGTCTTGATGATATTAAGGTCATGTTAAAAAATAGGTCAAGCCAGGTCAAAAACTAGGTCACTAGGTCAATTATTGTAAAATCCATTTTTTTACACTGGAAGTGCCAATTTTGTCCAAACTTTGTAGAAATTGTCATGAAAGTTCATTTTGATGATATCAAGGTCAAGTCAAGAAGTGGGTCATGCTAGGTCATTAACTAGGTCAAGAGGTCAAATCTTATAAAATCCTTTCTTTTGCTCTGGAAGTGCCAATTCTTGTCCAAACTTTGTCAAAATTGTCCTCAATATTTATCTTGATTATATCTATGAAATGATTTGAAGTGGGTCATACAAGGTCAAAAACCAGGTCACAAGGTCAAATCTTCTAAAATCCTTCATTTTGTTCTGGACGTGCCAGTTTTTGCCCAAACTTTCTAAAAATTGACCTGAATGTTTATCTTGATGATATCTAGGTCATGTCAAGAAGTGGATCATGCCAGGTCATAAACTAGGTCACGAGGCCAAATCTTGTAAAATCTTCCCTTTTGCTCTGCAATGCCAATTTTGTTCCAAACTTTTTAAAATTTGTCCTGAATGTTTATCTTGATGATATCTTGGTCTTGATCAAAGGTGGGTCATGCAAGGTCAAAAACTAGGTCACAAGCTCAAATATTGCAGAATCCTTTCTTTTGCTCTAGAGATGCCATTTTTGCCCCAAAACTTTGTCAAAACTATCCTAAATACTTATCTTGATATTTAGGTTATGTACAAAGTGTGGGTCATGTAAGGTCAAAAACTAGGTCATTGGGTCAATTCTTGTTTTTGCTTTAAGAACGGAAATATGTACTCAAACATTGTGAAAATTGTTCAGAATGTTTATCATGATGAAATATGGGTCATTTTAAAAGTGGGTCATGTGAGATCAGAAACTAGGTCACTAGGTCAAATCTTTTTTTCTTTTAAGAACCAAATTATTTACTCAATCATGGTGAAAATATCAGGATGTTTGTATTGATGATATCTTGGTGATATGAATAGCATGTCTTTTGAGGTTAAAAAGTAGGTCACTAGGTCAAATTTTGTTTTTGCGCTAAGAGCCAAAATATTTACTTTATCATTGAGAAAATTGTACAGAATGTGTATCTTGATGATATCTTGGTGATGTGAAAAGTGGGTCATGCAAGGTCTAAAACTAGGTCACTAGGTCAAATCTTGTTTTTGCCCTAGGAAGCAAAATATTTACTTTATGGTTGTGAAAATTGTTCAGAATATTTATCTTGATGATACTGGTCAATGTAAAAATGGGGGCCATGTGAGGTCAGAAACTAGGTCACTAGGTCAAATCTTTTTTTCCTCTAAGAACCAAATTATTTACTCAATCATTGTGAAAATTCCAAATGTTTATCTTGATGATATGAATAGCAGGTCATTCACGGTTAAAAACTAGGTCACTAGGTCAAATTTTGTTTTTGCTCTAAGAACCAAAATATTTACTTTATCATTGTGAAAATTGTTCACAATGTTTATCTTGATGATATTTAGGTGATGTGAAAAGTGGGTCATGCGAGGTCTTAAACTAGGTCACTAGGTCAAATCCTGTTGCTCTAGGAACCAAAATATTTACTTTATGGTTGTGAAAAATGTTCAGAATATTTATCTTGATGATATCTGGTCAATGTAAAAAGGGGGGCCATGTGAGGTCAAAAACTAGGTCACAGGGTCAAATCTTGTTTCTGCATTTAGAACCATAATGATATCTGAATCATTGTGAAAATTGTTCAGAATGTTTATTGTGACAATATCTGGGGCACATATAAAGTGGGTCATGGGAGGTCAAAACCTAGGTCAAATTTTGTTTTTGCTCTAAAAAATCAAAAATGTTATTCATCATTGTGAAAATAGTTCAGAATTGCTTATCTTCATGATAAATGGGTCATGTAGAAAGTGGCTAATGTAAGGTCATAAACTAGGTCAAAAAGTCAAATCTTGTTTTTGCTTTAAGAACCTAAATATTTACTCATCATTGTGAAAATTGTTCAGAATGTTTAACTTGATGATATCTAGGTCATGTAAAAAGTGGGTCATGCGAGTTTTAAGTTTGCAAGTTGTTTGTCTCAAAGTCCTCTCAGGTGAGCGATGCAGGGCCATCTTGGCCCTCTTGTTTATAGGCTAAAGGTTTCTTTATAAACATCAGATTACCTTGGGATCGCTGTAATTTCCAATTAAGGCATTTCATGATTCATATGTCGCCGAAGTATTTTCGGCGACCTCGTAAACGTTCTGCGGCATCCGATCTGTATGGACGTCACTTAATTAAAAATTACCGACCTTGTGTAAATCTTTATTACGGTATTCTGTCTTTTAATCGCCGAGCCCGGATAGCTCAGTCGGTTACGTCGGAGTCAGTTATTCCAGGGGTCTCGAGTTCGAACCCCGGCTCGGCCAGTATCCATTCTGACATTTGACAAAAGTCATTTGTCTCTCACCAATGGGTGTGAATCATCTATGTGAGAGAGCAGCTGGAGGCTCGGTTTGGATATTGTGGTTGTACTGGTGCGAGAAATACCAGGAACCTACGGTTAGGTGCTCCAGCCGCCGCGATATGACCCTGGTAGTTGAAAACGGCGTAAAACCCCAATAAACTCAAACTGTCTTTTAATCTTGTCATAAGCGTCCACCCCGATTCAGAGAGCTGCTTAAGTTATTGAGGAAAAAAAGAAGTGCTGGACTCCATTTCACTGATGATCTAACAACTTTGTTTACGTAAATTCTAGCTTTGATAAAATAATAGCAAAATTGAACTTATGTTAATTAATATGGTTTTCAAAATCAATGTTTCGTTTAGGAAAGGGACAAATCGACACGGTAAAATTGACAAAATCTCAAAAAGGTTTCAGACACCTCTCGAAAGCATGTTTGTAAACATTTAGTTGTTAATGCGCGTGTCAGTCTATTTGTTTATCAAACTCTTCAGACGTGTACTGGTCCGTTTCCAAAACAGAACAATTACATCTTTGAAAACTCTGAAAGATCGACCGTTTGGAGAGAAATATAATCAATTCGTTTTGCAATTCTAGAAAGAATTCGAATTTACTAGTGGTAACTTTGAAGATTTCAGAGACCAGCATGGCTCTTGCACAGACTGATCTAGATCCAGGTTGGTCTAAAATGGCAATGAATTTTGTGCTAAAAATAGACTATGTTTAATGTTATTTTTGATAACCCGTCGGTGTTGTTATAAAATCTCGTAACTACGGCTTGAATCAAGCCGTAGTTACAAGATTTGATAACAACACCCACGAAATATTATCTGTTTGTCAAAAAATCCGTCACGGGTAAATGGAAAAAATCGTTCCCTATTCCTTGAGAGTCTTTTCTCAAGGTCTAAACCCTATCATTTTCATATAAATTGCTCTCATCCTCTCAACAGCTACTCGAATAACGAAATCAAATTATTCCGTAATTTTAGCTAATCGGGGAATCGAGTCCTTGGATATCTCGACTCTTTCGGAGATTTCATGTGGATTACGGTATCGATCTGTGTCGATTCGGTTTCCATTGAACTGCCTCAGTTTCAATACTAGTGACGTCATTCTAACTTTTTGACTTTCACGAATCCGACACGGGATCACCGGCTGCAGTTACTCGGACTCCACGATGACAGGAAAAAAACCAACAACAAAGTGCGATCGCGAAGGGCTTGATTGTACTAAAATATTTCACTTTTTTCTAAAATCTGATTTTAGCTCACCTGAGCACACAGTGCTCAAGGTGAGGTATTGTGTTCGGACTGTTGTCCGGCGACCGTCTGTCCGTCCGTCCGTTCACAATTATTAAAAAGATATTGTCCTTCTCACAGCTTGAGTTGCCAAAAATTAAGGTAATTGAACTTTTGCTATTTAGATTTTTATTTCAAAAAGTAAACTCGGTTTTAGTAATGTTTTAAGAATATGAGATGTCAGATATGAACCCAAACAAAAAATAAAATTAAATTAGAATATTTTCTAACGTCGCTCCGTTTAAATTTCCGCCATCTTAAGGATATCACATGACTATACCATGGTCACGTGATTTATATGTCTTCGGTGATAATGTAAGACATTGTCGATGCGTTGAGTTTGTTCCAGTCTGTGTCATGTTCTGACCAGATAATCGAGAAACTAAATCAAATCAGTACCTAATTATGGTGTGTTCCGTGAGTCGAGTGGTCGATGAACAATGGTGGTGAATTTACTCTCTGACATGCGCATAAATCGTCTGAATAGGGAACGATTTTTACCAATTAATTATGACGTAACTTCGGACAAACAATAGTATTTCGTGGATGTTGTTATTAAATCTCGTAACTGCGGCTTGACTCAAGCCGTAGTTACGATATTTTATAACAGCATCGACGTTTTATCAAAACATAACAGTAAACCCAGTCTATTTTTAGCACAAAACTCATTGCCATTTATAAATGACGATTTTCCTCTCTAGTTTGTCTCATGTTCTGACCAGCTAATCGAGAAACTAAATCAAATCAGTACCTAATTATGGTGTGTTCCGTGAGTCGAGTGGTCGATGAACAATGGTGGCGAATTTACTCTCCGACATGCACATAAATCGTCTGAATAGGCTAGTAACCGTGTACAGATCGAGTGGGGGGATTGGTTTAATGAAGCTAATGTCGTTGTTCTCTTATTCCTTATGTAAAAGAACCTAACTGTCCATACAGCGTTCTTCCTCTCGTTAACGTGTGTCTAAGTTACCTCGGTGGGGAATCACGAGACAAATCATTTTCCATATTTCTTAATGATTTTGTAAGTATATAATCGATTTGAACAAAAAAGGTTGAAGCAGAGAATAAAACCAGGAATTTACTAAATGCAAATGCTTTTAATGATATCAATCAAAATTTTTATTAATCACCAATAACTTTTAATAGTTAAAACGGTTTTTTTTAAAGATTCACCACATCTGGAAAATCCATTGCTTTCCTCTCTGCTCTGCTTAAAACCATTTACAAATCGGTGACGCATTAGGCCCAACAAAACAAAATTGTTTAAGATTTTCCGCAAATGCTGTTGTTCACTTTACCCTCGTCGTAGTTAGGCTCATTTTCTACGCAGCTACTTGAATATCTGAATCAAATCACTCTGTAAGGAAGGCGTTTCCGATATAACCAAAAAAAAAACTGTTGAATACGATTTTAAACTCCAACAAATCAATGCAATAATTGTTGGCCTCGCACTAAACAATTAATAAATGACGATAATCCCCTTCAAATCGTCTCATTTTCTCACCAGCTACTCGAGTATCTAAATCAAATCATTCCGTAATTATATAGGCTAGGTTTTCTGGAGGTCGAGTGGTCGATGAAAAACGGTGCCGAATTTACTCTCCGACATCTATATTGTCGCTTTTCTTCAAAATACCTCGTAACTGCAGCTTGTTTTATGCTGCAGTTACGAGGTTTTTGAAGATAATGGACGATGTATTGTTGTTTTTCTTGACAGACCTCGCAACTGCAGCTTGTTTTAAGCTGCAATTACGATGCTTTAGAAGAAAAGTGACACTATACATGATTGAATCATTATACCATCGGGTTTGACTTAACTATTTACCGATGACAATGAATTTTGTTCTAAAAATAGACTGGGTCTTCTGTTATGTTTTGATAAACCGTCGGTGTTGTTATACAATTTCGAGATTCTATTACAACACCAACGAAATACTATTGCTTGTCCGAAATTACGTCATGTTTAACTGGATAAAACGCTTCCCATTGTCACGAATATCGAGCATTCCAAATTTGAAAGCTATTGTAGACATCAAAATGTATCTTGATAAGGAATGAATTTATGCATGAATAAGACAGAGGAAATGTTGAGACATAGGGAGGAAATTACGATCAACTTATGCTACTGTCACAAATCACTAAATGTGAAACTGCCACCGCGCGATTTTTTTACTTCGGCGAATTCCTAAACTCGAATGCCACCGGGCGATTTTTTTACGATTCGCTGCGAGTGGTCATAAATAACTGCCACTAAAATGCCGCCGGACGGGGCCCGCGCGGCGGCAGGCGGTTTCAAAGGTACAAGGTGCGCGTGTCGTCATCAGGTTGTCGGCCAGTGGCAGTAAGGTGGCATGCAGGTGACAGGCCTGCCACTGTCAGCTTTAAACTGCCACCGCCGGGCGACCTTCAATATTTTACGTGCCACCGGCCGACAATCGCGCGTTCTAACTGCCACCGCCAGGCGCCCGCCCGATAATCTGACGGCGGCAGGCTAGTTTCCAAGGAATTTAAAATCTTGACTGCTCTCAAAAGTTAACATTGTTCTCAAAATAGCTAAAGCCTACAGTAGGAATTGTGAAAATGCCGCATAATAAATGCAACGGAAATAGCAAAAGCAAGGCGCCAGCCTAAAAGCGCCCTAGACAAGATCCCCACGAACACAGTAACAACAGTGAGGACGAGGATATGGAGGATGAATTTATATTCAGGGTCCGAGTCTGCACTCGGTAGATCGCCGTCCTGCCACCTTCCAATACCAACGGCCGCCTTTCTGCTGCCTTTCGATCTCCGCCCTGCCACCGGCAGATATTTAGAAATCGGACGGTGGCATGCCAATGGCATAACGGCGGCAGGTCGGGTGAAGGAAAGTGGCAGTTACGATTTTCGAAGACCTTCAAGCACCAAGACCGAGTAAAAATCGCGCTGCGGCCCGCCTGCCACTTGACAGCCACCGCGCGACTTCGAAATGCACCGGCCGGTGGCAGGGCAACTTGCAAAATTGAAAAAAATCGGGCGGTGGCAGTTAGAATTTTAACTTTTTGTTAAAATTGTAACTGCCACCTAGCGGCGTCCTAAATGCCAACTGCCGCCTGCCGATGTTGCCTGCCGCAGGGCGGCCGCAGGGCTGCCACCGACCGAATTTATACAAAACTGGCAATTATCACGCCGGGCGTTGGCATTTAGTGATTTGTGACCGTAGCATGAGTTTCCGTCTTTTGTCTCGATGTTTTCCTAATTATATTATGTAAGGGACGTCTATGCCAGTTCTTGTTCGGGAAAGGGTTAACATGTAGAAATCATATACGGGAAATCGGCTGGTGGAAATATAATTTCACTTTTCATCTGTATGTTGTCGAAAAATACAAAATGTTGGAAAAAGAGAAAATGCTAATAACTGGGTTATCATTTACTCTGCCATGTATGTCAACAAATAGCTATAACGATGCTTTTCGACAAAAAAGCTCGTAACTGCAGATTTAACAAGCTGCAGTTATGAGGTTTTCGCTGAAAAACGACGATGAACTATTTGATAAACCCCGTGTATAGTAGCATTTAGATTTTTGTTACAAGGGGAACTACTCATGAGATGACAACGTCAACTTATCACATACATGTAGTGATCTCCCTTTCAAAATTAGAATTTTCTCATTTTGCGTTAATATTTTCTGTGTTATGATAACTTTTTTAACATCCATTTTGTCGTCTGTGGCAGTTTTCAAATTGAAAAAGTCTAAGTTTTTACCGTATTGAAAGAAGGCTAAAGAGCACAACAGCAATTTTTTTTATAAACTTATTAGGTTATTGTCTTTGACACTTACAATATTTTCATTTTTTTCTGCTACCACTACATCTGCTTTACAACTTGGCAAGAATAGAATACAAATACTTTTCTTCCAAAAACTCGTAACTACAACTTAAAACAAGCTGAAGTTACGATCTTTTGAAAAAAAATCGACAATACATTTTCACTTTAACCCTTTCCCAAACAACAAAAGTTTCGACTGTTCCAATTTGAAAGCTGCTGCAGACGACAAAATAGATTTTGAAAAAGATTGAATTTGTACAAATTGTAGCACAGAAAACATTGAGACAAAAGGAGAAACTGCTGGTTATCAGCAGTTTCTTCTTTCGTCTCAGTGTTTTCCCTAGCCTTTTCTATTAGGGACGTCAAAACCAGGTCTTGTTTGGGAACGGGTTAAAAGTAGCAAAAGTTACGATTTTTCTTTCATTTTGAATCTGTCAACGTTCATTTCTTTTCGTCTTAAGGTATACAGCCCATCATTAAACACAATTTTTAGCCATATGAAATGCACCAAATGACACAGACTTGTAAATACATTTCAGATAAGTTGATTCACCGTGACGGATTTCAAGATTATGCCTGAAGAAAAAAATAATTTAGAAATATTATTTTACTCTACATGTATATTCATTTAGGTGGGAGGTAATTTTGAACATTTTTGTCAAATATTCCCATAAGTATGCATTAATTCAAAATTCTAAACCGTTCAAATTACTTATGTTTGTATTTGGAATGGAAATGTAACACAGTTTAGGAAGTACTGACACTTTTCTATGGAAGCATATTTGTGCCACAACTTAACCACTCAATATAACGTGAAAATAATGTAGGATTTCTCAAAAAAAAAATTTTTTTCGTAAAAACAGATAAATTTTCACGAATTTTTTTTTATCTAAACACGAATTCATTCCTGTTAATGCTCTAAACTGCCACAACATAAAAATAAAGTTTTCATGAAAATAATGGGGGATTTCACGAAAACAGATTTCTTTTCTCGAAAACAGATAACTTTTTCATGAAAATATTAGAGGATTTCAAAAACAATAGGGTACCTCCTTGGGTCAAGGGCAACAACTGTGTGAAGTATGATGATCCTAAGTCAACCGCGGTTCTCGAGTTAGAGCACGGAAACGGATTTTTTCGGTTTTTAACAAAGTCCGATTGTGACCTTGACCTTTGACCTTTTTGACCCAAAAACAATAGGGCACCTCCTTGGGTCAAGGGCAACAACTGTGTGAAGTTTGATGATCCTAGGTCAACCAGTTCTTGAGTTAGAGCACGGAAACGAAAAAGTCTACGGACGGATGGACGGACAGACGGATGGACGTACGGATGGACAGACAGACAGACATGGTGAAACCAGTATACCCCCCTCTACTTCGTAGGTGGCGGGTACAACAAGACCGGGTTTTGACGTCCCTAACAGAAAGGGCTTCGGAAAACATTGAGGCAAAAGAAGAAGATACTGATAATCAGCATTTTCTCCTTTTGCCTCAATATTTTCCATGGTATATTGTACACAAGTTCAACCTTTATTAATACCAATTTTGTCATCTCCAGCAGCTTTCAAATTGGACTGGTTGGTCTATTTGGGCTGTTTGGGAAAGGGTTAACCCATTACCAAACTGCAAAATTTTAGGGTGGTCCAAATTCAGATATGTTGCAGACGACAATTTCAAGTGAATGAAGTTTTGCATTTTTTGGTCTTTTGTGGTAGAAAACATTGTGGGTAATGAAGAAATTGCTACTCACAAGCAATTGCTTCATTTTCCAGGATGTTTTTCAAAGACAGTATCTTATTGGGAGTCAAAAAGAGTCTCTGTGTGGTAATGGGTTAAGAGGAATTCCAGAGACCATTGTTTTCTCCTTTTCTCTTGATGTTTTGATTCCCACATATTGACGCACAAGAAACATTGTGACAATTTCTTCATTTACCAATGTTTTCTGACCAGAAAGACCATAAAAATCAATGCTGAAGCAATATTTCAAATTCACAATTAGATTTTAGCTGTTTAAATAATCAAAGCAGATGGAAGCAGGGATCTATTTTTAGATAACTGGCATCTTTCGCGAAATTTTAAGTTTTCTTGAAAAGTTATCTGAAAAGAATATTATTTTATCTTTAAGTTTTGGCAGTTTAGAGCACTAACAGGAATAAATTCGTGTTAAGATAATTGTTTTTTTTTTTTCATGAAAATTTATCTGTTTTCGCGAAAAAGTTTTTTTTTTTTGCGAAATCCTCCATTATTTTCACGTTATATTAAGTGATTAAGTTGTGGCACAAATATGCTTCCATACTTTTCAAATTTCGCCTTTGGCTTTTTGGTGCTAATGATGGGTTGCATACCTTAAACACAATTACTACAACATCGTCACACTACAACAGTCTATGTTATACTCTCTTGTTCGAATCTTGATCCGCCTACTTTCCTTGCTTCATAATAACGAGTCCGAACAGTGCCGCCGCAGTCCAGCTGGCTAGCCAAGCAATGACACAGAAAGCAAAGCCAGCGTGGAGGTCGTATACAGACTTTCTTGGGTCGTATAATTCACCGACATACACCGAAAACCCTATCATAAGGAGCAAACCTGAAATGATATTGATGCCAAAATATATCAAATAAAGTTAATAAACCTGTCCAAAGAGCCGGAACAGAGTAGCTGCTGATTGGACTGCTAGCCAAGCAATGACACAGAAAGCGTTGCCAGCGTGGAGGTCATACACGGACTTTCTGAGGTCATATAGCTCACCGACGTAAACAGAAAATCCTATCATAAGGAGCAAACCTGAAACGAAATAAATGTGAAAATAGTGTATTAAGTAAATCCAAACATTGTAGCCGCAATCCAGCTGGCTAGCAAGGCAATGCAAAAATGCGAAACCGACGTGGAGGTCATATACAGACTTTCTTGGTCGTGTAATAGTCCAACGTAAACAGAGAATCCGATCATTAGAAGCAATCCTGTGGTAGAAAAAGGTGAACTGTAGTAGAAATGACGTGAGAGGTACAACTATCACGTTGCTGCTTTTCAACAAAAAACTCGTAACTGCAGCTTGATTTAAGCTGCAGTTACGAGGTTTTTGTTGAAAAGCGACGATGTAGATCAAAAACGGGAATTCTTGGGTATTTTAGTTCACCGACGTAAACAGAGAATTCAATCATTAGGAGCAAACCTGTAGAATAAATTGATGGATACTATTAAATGAACTCGCCAATCTAGCCGAAACCGTGTCAAAGACGTGTCGCTTTCAAATAAAGGTGGATTACTCTTGGTGTTTAAAAAAACTGGTAAATGATTTCTTATCCCCCTTGTTTGATAACCGCTTTACCAAAACATAAGAAATCGGTTAAGATAGAAAAGAAACTGTGATGAGTTATGACCGAATATCTAGTGTGGCAAATTTAACCTCTTTCTAAGACAATACTTTATTTTGACGTCCCTAAGAGAAAATGTTTACAGGAAATAAGAAGAAAAAAGACAAAAAAGGGGGACAACACTGTTGCAAATCAGACAGTTTTGCTTTTTTTAATCTGAATTTCTTTTGCTATTTCATACAAATTTCTACCTATGAAATCCATTATTTAGACACCTGCAACTCGTTTCAGACCTGAATAGTCCCAAATATTGTTGTTGGGGAAAGGGAAATGGTTGCAATTTGTATCAATAAAAAATGAACCAGGATCTGGAAAAACGTCCCTTATAGCATTTGAGAACAACATGGTACCAGATCAGCCTGCGTATACACGTAGTCTGATCAGAAACCATGTTGTTCTCCAATAGCCACCACATGGTCAGTAGCAACCATTTGAGAGTAACATGGATGCTGGCTAGAATGCATCTAGGCACAGCCTGGCATTGCAATCCGACTGTCTTAAATGCTATAAGGAACGTTTTTCCAGATCCTGGCTCAAAGTGATTTATTCGTAGTATTTTGAGTGACAGGACAAACGTATCATATCAGCAGTTTAGAAGAATAAATATTGACTTAATGCTGGCAGCTCCTAAATTTTATTAACACCTCTACATTAAACCCTTTGCATAGCATTTGAAAGAATTAAGGTCTATTTTAGGAAAGCTTTATCTACAAACCATTATGCACTGATGGAAAAGTGCTACTTATCCACACCTTTTAAATATTCGTGTATGAAATTTAGAAAACACTAAGTTTTCGAAAATAATCTGTACAAGCACCCAAGGTACTCCACTTTTTATTTGATACCAATTACTTTGTATAATTTCGCCTCTTACTTCGCCGTTTTCCATGACAACGGAAAATGACGAGAGTATTCGGATTCGGATTCCGGATCCCTCGTCAATGTCAAATTACGTTTGGGGATTTTTATTGACCGCCTCTGTATAAAAACACACACATTGGTATAGAAAGAATAGACGTTCGCCAACCAAGCAAAGCATAACACGGATGGGATGGAGCAAGATAAAGCTGCACATATGCATTGGATGAATTGGCCCTCGTCATGTTTATTACGGAAAGTAGCCCCGATTCTTAACAAAACAGCTTATATTGACATTTGACCACATTTCCCGCTGCATTATATTCAAAGTTTTAATAAATTAGAAAGTTAATCTTTATCAGAATGGCCATTTAAGTAAATAGGTAAGTCAACAAGAAATAACTATTCTTATGCCTATCATAAACGACTATTTTATAACAAAATATGATTGTGACCCATCAAGCTAAAAGGGACCTTATAGGAAGAGTGAAAAATATCGACCCTAGGCAGTCTGCGCGGTCCGCGCAGCCAGACCAGGGCCGATACTTTTCACTTTTATGTAAATTTCATAATCCGGAAAGTTTTGCATATCTTACTTTATGTCAATTTTTCTCATACGAGATCTGGTTGACCTGTGTTGAGTCTGACAAGTTTGTCAAAATTTGGATTTTTGGGGTTCGGATAAGTTCCCTTTTAGCGTGATGGGTCACATTTATTTTCTTTATCCAGTGAACATTCACTGTTATTGTTTTCGACCGATTTGAAACCATAGTTTTCTTTTCCATTTCCTACTTACAGAAAATAAATTTATGTCCCTGCTCGGTTTATCATAATAACGCCGATACAAACGTTGTGACCAGAAAACCTCGTAAAGTTTTTGGCATAACTATTAGAAAAGCGTAATAGAAATGAAGAAAAAAGTTATTAATCAGCATTTTGTTCTATCATGCGAAGTTTTTCTGAACTATCCTGTAGACTCGTCATACGAAGTCGTATACTATTTGAGAACAGGTTATAGTGGTTTTTCTTCGGTAACTTCGTAACTGCATCTTGTTTTAAGCTGCAGTTGCAAGATTCTAGACGAAGAGCAACGTTAAACTAAATATCAAAAACAGGAAAAACTCAACAGACCTGCAGCAGCCATCAGACCGGTCGTGGCATACAACAACAGTTTCTGCTCCTTCATGACAAACTGTTTAAGCACGGCACAGACAAGCGCAGCGATCGTGCACAGCAGGCCGAGTATAACCATAGCTTGGACCGCACGAAGTTCATCCGTTGCTGAAAATGCGTGAAAAAAGCAACAATAGAATATTGTGACATATCACGCTGAATGGAACCTTCTTGTGAGTGTGCAAGGTATCGACCCTAGCCAGTCTGCGCAGTCCGCGCAGACTTTCTAGGATCGAAACTTTTCACTCTCGGGTAATTTTCTGGGTCAAAATTGTTTATCAATTCAAAAAAGTCAAGAAGGACCATAGTCTAGACTGCGCGTAGTTCACCCGTCGCTTAAACCATTAAAAGAATAAAATCAAAATATACTAATCGTCGTTTTTTCAACAAAAAGCTCGTAACTGCAGCTTATTTTAAGCTGCAGTTACGAGGTTTTTGATGAAAAGCAGCAGTGTGTTCATGTTTCTTCACATCAAATTGTTTAAGCACGGCACAGACAAGCGCACCGATCGTGCACAGAAGGTCAAGTATGACCATAGCTTGGACAGTGCGTAGTTCATCCGTGGCTGAAAATGAGTGAAAAAATAGTCGTTTTTCAACAAGAATCTTGTAACTGCAGCTTGTTTTAAGCTGCAGTTACGAGGTTTTTGATGAAAAACAGCGATGTGTTCATGTTTCTTCACATCAAACTGTTTAAGTACGGCACAGACAAGCGCAGCGATCGTGCACAGAAGGCCGAGTATGACCATATCTTGGACCGCACGTAGTTCATCCGTGGCTAGACTGGGTTCCAGACTGATCATTTTCCCTCCTTTACTTTCTCCGGTCCAAAGATCAGTCTGGGGTCAAGCAAAAGCGCCATCTGCTTTTTTCACAATTTTTGGGGGTAATTTCACGAACGGTAACTCGTCCAGATAATTATCTAGTGCTATATTTAGTAACAGAAATCCCCATGGACTAGACTGGTACCCGTATTTCTTCATGGAAATCGGGTACCCGTCTTTTTCAAGATAATTCTAATTAGGCTAACAAATATTGCACAATTCAGCAATTATTGGATTTTATATCTTTTTGGTAAACTGTTATTGCTAAGGGTTAAACGGTTGGCTATAAATCATACGGTGTCGGTCGCTTAACCCTTTTAAAAACGGCCAACATTTTGACCGCTTTATTTTGAATGCTGCCGAAAGGGATGTTGAACAGAAAATGATTTGTGAACCAAGAAGCTGAGAAAAAACTGAGGCAAAGGGGGAAATTGCTGTTTATCAACATTTCTTCTTTCGCTTTAATGTTTCCACAAGCCCTTTCAATTAAACACGTTGAAACCAGGTCTTGTTTGAGAAAGGGTTTGCCCTTTCCCGAAAAAGACCATAATGGAAACGGGTGATCTAAAAAAAGAAGAAAAAAAGCAGAAACTTAATATTACCATCAGTTTTCTCCTTTCATCTCAATATTTTCTTTCTGTGTACAAATGCCATCTTTATCAACAACAGTTTCTGGTTTTGCAGCGTTTTCAAATTGGAGCAGTCGAAGGGCTGACTAATAACCAGAAAACAAAGTTTCAATCTTGTCTAAATTCTAGATGTTGCAGACGACATTTTCAAGTAAATCATTTAATGATATGTAACTTTTTTTTTCTTTTTGGAGAAAAAATTGCGAGAAATTAAGAAGTTATGTGCCACAAGCAATTTCTTCATTGTCCACAATGTTTTCAAAAAGCTTTATCATGTCGGGTGTCAAAGGCGTCAATATGTGGGAATGGGTTAGTGTGACACACTTACAGTAGACAATAACACATATAACACCTCTTCTTATCAGTCTGTTATCTTATCCACCAATTTACACCTTAACAAACGACCGCAATTTAGACTCCCATTTTAGAAGATGCTTGCAGGCGACAAAATTTGTGATGATAAAGGTAGGATTTGTTTAAAATAATGCAAGAAAATACTCAAACAAAAGGAGAAAACTGTTAGTATCGAAATATCTTCCCAGCCTTTTCTATTGGAAAGGTCATGTTCGGGAAATGATTAAATAGTTTAAATGGCCCATTGATGAGTTAGTTTTTACATAAAAAACACCCATTTCTCGAAATATTTATTAACTATTTGTCAAATTGCGTCATAATAATTTTTCATTTTTCTCTCGACCATTTTTTTACATTTTGTATCAGACAATAGTAAGAAATGGAACATAACATTTTTCATTGTTTTTCATGTATAATAGAATTTCAAACAACATTAATTTCTCCTACTGTTGTAAGTTTGAAGGAATTTAATAGTTAAACGAATTTATGTTCGAATAAAAGAAAATAAATAAAAAGGAAAAGAAGAAGACAGAATAAAAATCGTTTGCAAGGGTTCCATCCAAGCTTTAGGGTAGTTCACTGTTGAGCTTTAAAACAATCATTTTGTGTCGATATAAACCAAACAAAAGTCGTGCTTGTTCCTTAAAAACTTTTTTTGTAATTGTTACAGAAAAAATATATGCAGTTTGGGAATGGTTAATCTATCCGCATTGGATTTGCCATGGCTCACATAAAAACCATTGTCCCCCAATTGCATTCTTAAAAATCTATTCATCCGTGCAAAACCAAATTTTACCTGACAATGAATATGTGATTTTGACAACCAAAACTAAAGAAGCACATTGGAAACATTCTTGGAAAATAATGAGAAAATGCTAGAATTTGCAGAAATTTAATTATCTCTCAATATTTCAAACGTAATTCATTCCATTATAGTATCGAGCCTCGTTTTAAAACGACAGGCTTTAAATAGGTTATACGTCTAAAAATAGATCAATCGGTTTATCGGCTTATCATTGGAAAATACCGTGCTTGTCCCCAGGCGTCAATATCGACACGATCAAAAACGGATGCCGCGATATCTAACGGGTATTGATTTTTTATGCGCTATCTTATTGACCAAATTGTATATTGACGACTGAACCCAGGCTATCCGTGGCTGAAAATGCGTGAAAAAACAACATAGAGTTTGAGTTTATTGGGGTTTTACGCTGTTTTCAACTACCAGGGTCATATCGCGGCGGATGGAGCACCTACCCATGGATTCCTGTTGTTTCTCAAACCACTACTACCACAACACCCTTACCGAGCCTCCAGCTACTCACCCACTTAGGTATTTCAAACCCATTGATGGGTGACAATTTTGTCAGAAAGGGTATTTGCCGCGGCCGGGTATCGTACCCGGGACCTCTCGAATAAGAGGCAGATTCAAACTGCGCTAAGGCCGCGGCCTAAAACAACATAGTATACATATATTGTGACACATCACGCTAAACGCAACCTTCTTGCGTGTGCAAAGTATCGACCCTAGTCAGTCCGCGCAGACTTTCTAGGATCGAAACTTTTCCCTCTCGGGTAATTTTCTGGGTCGAAATTGATAATCAAAATCATAGAAAGTTCGGGTAATTTTCTGTGTGATTTTTTTTATCAAATTATAGAAGATAAATAACGACCATGGCTTGGACTGCTCGTATTTCTTCCGTCGCTGAAAATGCGTGAAAAAAAACAACAACAATAGAATAATGTGACATATCACCCTAAATGGAACCTTCCTGTGTGTGTGCAAAGTATCGACCCTAGAAAGTCTGCACAGTCCGCGCCATCTTCGCTAGCCAAGGTTGAACCCACCTACGTTTGTATTCACCCTTGGCGGATTTAGTCCGATTTTCTTGAAATCGCGAAGCGCCGCCTAGCGGTTGTTCTGCTGGTTGTTTACGTCCATTATTGATGACGTCATTAACGCGCGTTGTCTTTCGCGTCATACGTCATGCGGATTATGTTAAAGTTAGCTGCTTTTTTGGTCGAATTGTCGAAAGTATAATAATTCGTCGATTAAAGTTAGGGAATTCCTGTCTATTGCAGTGAAATTCTTAGGAAAAATCGCCTATCTTCGCGTTTTTGAGTTGCAAATGCAATACTTTTTCCCGCCCGTTGTCATGATTTGGTTACTCATAACAAATGTATCAGTCGACATTCTGATTGGTTCCAGCGAGACCTCGCTGGAACCAATGAAAACGCTTTCCAGGAGACCAAGAAAATCGGACTAAATACGCCAAGGGTGAATACAGAAACGACGTTACGTCGCAGATGTCACCCTTGGCTTGCGAAGATGAATCCGCGCAGACTCACTAGGATCGAAACTTTTCACTCTCGGGTAATTTTCTGGGTCGAAATTGTTTATCAAATCGTAGAAAGTCAAGAAGGACCATGGCCTGGACTGCACGTAGTTTATCCGTCGCTTAAACCATTAAAAGAATAAAAACAAAATATACTAGTAGTCGTTTTTCAACAAAAAGCTCGTAACTGCAGCTTGTTTTAAGCTGCAGTTACGAGGTTTTTGATGAAAAGCAGCGGTGTGTTAATGTTTCTTCACATCAAATTGTTTAAGCACGGCACAGACCACCGCACCGATTGTGCATAGGAGGTCGAGTATGACCATGGCTTGGACCGCACGTAGTTCATCCGTTGCTGAAAATGAGTGAAAAAATAGTCGTTTTTCAACAAAAATCTTGTAACTGCAGCTTGTTTAAAGCTGCAGTTACGAGGTTTTTGATGAAAAGCAGCGGTGTGTTAATGTTCCTTTACATCAAATGGTTTAAGCCCGTCACAGATTAGAGCACCGATCGTACACAGAAGGCCGAGTATGACCATAGCTTGGACCGTACGTAGTTCATCCGTGGCTGAAAATGAGTGAAAAAATAGTCGTTTTTCAACAAAAATCTCGTAACTGTAGCTTGCTTTAAGCTGCAGTTACGAGGTTTTTGTTGAAAAGCAGCGGTGTGTTAATGTTCCTTCACATCAAACGGCACAGATTATCGCACCGATCGTACATAGAAGGCCGAGTATGACCATGGCTTGGACCGCACGTAGTTCATCCGTGGCTGAAAATGCGTGAAAAAAAAAAAAAAAAACATTGAGTTTGAGTTTATTGGGGTTTTACGCAGTTTTCAACTGCCAGGGTCATATCGCGGCGGATGGAGCACCTACCAAGAGATTCCTGTTGTTTCTCAAACCAGTACTACCACAACACCCTTACCGAGCCTCCAGCTGCTCACTTAGGTATTTCAAACCCATTGATGGGTGACAATTTTGTCAGAAAGGGTATTTGCCCCGGCCGGGTATCGTACCCGCGACCTCTCGAATGAGAGGCAGATGCGCTTCAAACTGCGCTAAGGCCGCGGTCTAAAACAACATAGTATACATGTATTGTGACACATCACGTTAAAAGGAACCTTCTTGTGCATGTGAAAAGTATCGACCCTACTCAGTCTGCGCAGACTTTCTAGGATCGAAACTTTTCACTCTCGGGTAATTTTCTGGGTCGGAATTGTTTATCAAATCATAGAAAGTCAAGAAGGACCATGGCCTGGACTGCACGTAGTTTATCCGTCGCTTAAACCATTAAAAGAATAAAAACAAAATATACTAGTAGTCGTTTTTCAACAAAAAGCTCGTAACTGCAGCTTGTTTTAAGCTGAAGTTACGAAGATTTTGTTAGAAAACATCGATATAGAAATATCTAGGCTTCTTATAACACTTATCTAAACAACACCTGCTTTTGATGTGTTTATTTGATAAAGTTTTGGAAAACTTTGAGGGAAAACAGGATTTTGCTGATAGTCAGCAAATTCTCATTATCCCTCAATACTCTAATTTGCTACACCTTGCATTGTTCCGTTTTACTTTTTCACATGAACTGTTTGTTTGCTGCATTTCCTTCTAAATTAGAGTAGTCTGTTTTTTTCCGTTTTGGAAAAGTTTAATTATGTATGATCACCCAAGTGAAAGTGTCATCCTCGTAATTTAGACATTTTTAACATTTGCAGCAAATCCATTTGGAACACCTCGGACAATTCTGTCGAATCATACCTTGGATGTAAGTCGTTTATCTACTTTCAGATTATGTATAGAATAAAATAGAACAACAACAGAAAACGTTTGTCCGTAACTAATGTCAACAATGAAGCCACAATGATACTGAAATTTATGCATTGTATGCAATTCATGTGCCTCTCGTTTTAGAATGATTACACCCTGCAAGTCCCGTAAGTTGCCACGGTTGTTCAATTGGATGACTTCGAAAACTATACTCACCGTCATAAGAAAGTAGCCACTTCTCAGAAAGCTATATTTTTTTACAAATCTTAATGTCTTTTTGTTTTTACACATTCATAAGCATTCCCAAAGGTTCCTTTTCACACCTCAATGGTTAAATGCTTTCAACATGCCCGGAAAGATGTTTAGTTGTAATATTGGTTCAAAACAGTATTTTAGGATACAAAGTTCAGTTTTGTTTACTTACAGCTGTCATTTTCGGCATAAGTTGACGCTGTTGAAACACAAACAAAAGTCCCATTACAATTTTACAGTCAATCATTCCGTTGAGATGATAGAGGTCTATGAAGATCTAGCACTACCAGTACAGCATGTCTCAATATTAAATGTTTGATAATAACCGGGAGTGGTTGGTGGGTAAAGTGAAGGAAAACATTTTCTTAATTTGGAACTTGCCACAGACCAAACAGAAACAAAAATTCAATGAATAGAGCATTTGAGAGGAAATTGGGGGCTGGTTGGGCTTAAATCGGAAATCGCCATTTTACACTGGTCTTGTGTGTAATGAAAATCACTTATTAATTACTAATCATTTCGAATAATAACAGTATCATAAACACCTATCCTTATTCTTTTGGTCCGTTTCCGGCCATACATATGCCCGTGAATTTCACTAGTGTGTTCCGTATCAGTTATGGATTTCCTGGAACTACCACCAAGCTACCATAGCTATTGGGGTATTTCGACTGTTTTCGATTCTTTCACGAAAGCGTTTTTACTTGTCATGTTTCAATGTTTTGTATTTATATCGGCACGTTTATGAATAATCCTAAAATCGCCGATCATTTGCATTAGACAAGTGGCTACTTTCTTATGACGGGGAGTATACTTTACGAAGCGTAATAAATTCCGGCTAAGAAATGCGATTTTTTCTAACATTTTAACACTTCCGAGTCGATGATTCGATCTTTGATGGAAATATCCGAGGTGTTCCAAATGGCAGCAAATCATGTTATGGCGTTAATTCTGTTCATACGTGACCTATTTGAAAATTGTTTGAGCCATTGAAGGCGGATACCTGTCGGAGAGATTTGCTGAATGATGTGGCTCTTTTATACAACACGCGATAAAAAGTTATTGACGATTTTTTTAAAATGCATTCTCTTCAAACCAAATTAAGATCGGTCCCGCATTGAAAGAGTATTTGAAAATAAATCTGCAAGAGTTGTTGTTGTTGTTGTTATTGTTGTGTCACACGATTCAATGTCGTTTGTGTATTTGAGTTTGATGAGCTCTACAGCCCACGACAAATGACCTGGCCTATTGACAAGGGCTGTTCTGCCAGTTCACTTATCGTAAGCTTTACCAAGAGTTTTGTTTCTGAATATCATATATAGAATTATGATGCACTTGAAATACACACTGAGTAGCTCTTCAAAATGAAAATTATGATTTTCGATGCAGATGAAAATGTGGTTATTCAATAACCTTTTCCCAAGCAACAACTGGTTATGACGTCCCTAACAGAAAATGTTTTGAAAAACATTGATGCAAGAGAAGACCGTGTTGATAATCAGTAGTTTCTCCTATTGTCTCAATATTTTCTGTTCAATATTTTACACGAAAACACAAAATGAACATAAAATAGTAATACCTTTTCAATAACAGAATTTCTTATTACGAGATGCATTAGCACTCTATATGTGATAGAAAGGTCGAAATATATCAAAATATATTCATTTATGCGAACATTTCACACGTTCAAGTAATTATTTATTCCGAGATTCTTTTCTACAAGGGTTTTATCATAAAGGAAAGAAAACATAATTTCATACCCCCGTCGGAAGAGCAGACTTTATTCCCAGCTATCTCGCCACAGGATTTCCAAAGTCCAGCATATTGCCTCACACCAGCCCGCTCGACGTAGATCCAGTATTCCAGAGACACTGAGATGATTTCAGAGATCAGCGCAAATACCGAGAGTCCAAGACCCGCGAACACTAAAACATCCGCCATGTCTTTCTGCAGTGTCAAGGTGGATAATCATGTGACTCAGAATTTCAGAAAATCATCAATATTTTAGTCAATACTTGATCAATTTGAATTCGATTTGTAGCAGAGAAGGTGGGCTGACAGACTACACGCGTTAGATCTATAGACGTAGTCGATATTTAAAAAAAATCTGCTAATGAAAAGGATATTGAAGATCAACCAAAATTAAATTTTGGTTGATCTTCTGTAACTTTTTTATCAGCTGATTTTTGAAAATTTTGAAAATTTTGAAAATTTTGAAAAATCAATCAACCAGCTAAATTCTGACATTTTCCCACATTTTTTTTTGCTTCTAATTCAAACTGGTCAAGTATTAATAAAAATATCTAAGGCTTTCTGAATTTATTATTCATGTGCATAACCACCGTGATATACCTCTTCAATGAGGGTGGTTTGTTTTTGGTTACAATCTTATCTGCTAGAAGCACATATAGTTCAGTTATGATTTTCTACACATGTTGACAAATTTTACCTATGTAAACATCGGGAAAAGCGTTCTTGATTTTCAATACAATTTTACATGCGTTTGTTTGAATCTTGCAGATGTGAGACACCTGCAAGATTCGAACTATCGCATGCAAAATTACAGTAGTTTGGGGCTCGATACTGTGTTTTTACCATAAGAAATTTTCTAAACATGTGGCATTTTATCGTGTTGTTTGGTTACCATAAAAAATCTTAACATATCAAATGATGTCGTGAACGCACTATAGAGACAAAATATCATATTAACCAAAACGGCAAAGGTTTTGACCGGTTGACCGGTTGAAATTCATTACGTAATAAAAATAAAGACAAAAATGCTACATTTAGCAAACTTAATCGTGATAAATTAAATTCAACGTTTGGATGGTACGTCGTCACCCGTCACCTTAAAACTTTCCAAAACAGCAAAATTTGGGACTGCTTCAGTTTGAAAAGAATAACAGATAACAAAATAATTGATCAATATCTAAAGTAGAATATGAGTATGAAATGGCATGGAAAATATTGAGGGGAAAGGAGAAATTGCTGATCGTCTGCAATTTCTTCTTTTCCCTCAATGTTTTCTACAGCCCCTTTCCATTCGCAAGTAGTCCTTGTTTTGGGGAAAATTTATGACATATCGAGGTCTCAGCGCAAAAGTATTGTAACTACACATTTTTAAGAAATTCATTTCTTTATATTCCCTGAATCTAGGATCGAATTATAACGCAAAACGGGTTGAAGACTTATCCATTCATAAACAAGTCCTGGTTTATGTTTATTATTATGTCTCTTATATACTAGGACGAAAAAGAAACGCCGGGTAACCTATAGTGATTGTTTTAAGGGATAATATATAAATATCACATGCCTGTCAGGGTAATAGTACATATTGTCTACCCGAGACCGGTAATGTTGACCTCGGCTAACGCCTCGGTCAACATTACCGGTCTCGGGTAGACAATATGTACTATTACCCTGACAGGCATGTGATATTCATTTTATTATACCGAACCTTGAAGCAGTTAGAGATAGGGAGAACATTTCTGATTAATAGCATTTTCTCCTTTTTCCCTTAATATTTTCTGTTCTTTAACCGTTTCTTACACAAGATATGTTTTGACGTCCCTAATGGAATTTGCCTGTGAAAACATCGAGACAAAAGAGGAAAATGTTGATATTCAGGATTTTTGTCCTTTTATCTCGATGTTTTATTGCTATAACAGACATTTCTATTCATGAATATTTCATAATTATTTTATTGAGCGTTTATCGACGCTGGCTTAACAATTTCCAATCGATGTGCGTGACGTAATAAAAAATAGAATTCTATTTATAGAACACGCAGCGGGTAATATTATATAAATATTACATGCATCTCAGGGCAATAGTGCCGACATGCCGTCGGTGTTATTGCAGAAAACTCGTAACTTCAGCTTGATTAAAGCCGAAGTTACGAGGTTTTGCAATAACACCGACGTTATGTCACAGTTTCACCCTAGGGGTAATAACATTCACTTTGAACTCGTAGATAAACACCCTGAACTCTGAAGTCGGCCGGTTGGAAAAATAGGCGCATCCTAGCGTTTATCTTACAGCTAGTTAACCCATTCCAACTCATTGACTATTTTTGACTCCGCAAAAGATAGAGGCTTTGGAAAACATTGTGGAAAATGAAGAAATTGCTTGTGACAAGCAATTTCATTATTTGCCATAATGTTTTCTACCCCAAAAATATTTGTATAATATCAAATTGTCGTCTGCAACATCTTTATATTTGGACCAGTCTAAAATGAAGCCATTTGGTAGGATTTTTTTTCTATATTCTGATTTTTTCGGCTTTCACGCAACGAGATTTATGGGATAAAGTGCACCGTGCGCATATTTGAGAGCCAGGCCCCGGTTTCTCGAAAAAACTTAAGTATGTTCTCATGCTCAAATCTGAGCATCGTGCTGAAATCGCACGAAATCCACGTGGACTTCAATTGAATACCAATCAACGTTGATTGGTATTGAATAGAAGTTGAGCATGAACTCATGAGAATATACTTAAGTTTTTTCGGGCCCTGATTCCCAGTTTTATCTCGCTCCACAACTAGTACCGTGGTATTTTCAGACATTCAAACGCCAACATTTTGACTAAAATCTAGATTCATAGGTAAGTATCTGCTAGGATTGGATTGCATGGAGTTTTACGTCCCACTCATCAGGTAAGGTCATATTGAGACGGGGCCTAAATTAAAAGTATCATGTGAAAGACTGGAGAGGCGTGGAATCAAACCTGCGACCCCTTTGTTACAAGCCCGGCGCTTTACCACTGCACCACATCCGCCCCCTTAATATCTGTTAGGAGTTTAGCACTAGTGTCTAGTTCTATACACGATACTTACTAAAATCTACAAATATCACTGCTTTTGCAACAAAAACCTTGTATCTACAGCTTGTTTAAAGCTGTAGATACGAGGTTTTCGTTGAAAAGTGACAATTTGTTACCATCAGGATGGTTTAATTGCTTTATATGACTTGAATTTCAGTTGATCAAGACTCATTCTATCTTCTTTAACAGCTTTCAACCTGTTTAACTTGTTGCCGTCTGGGAATAGGTTAGTGAAAAAAGCGGGGGGGGGCATTGTGGATATTACAGTACTTTTCACACACATTGGTAATTTTCGAGCACCGACGAAAGTATAGGAAAGTATCGATCCGATAAAAATTAAATAGCTCAATGTGATTGGACAATTTAATTCTGGAGTTGCAAAGTATTTTTTTTTTTGACAGAGTGTATTCTATTTTCAAGAGATTAGCTTAAAATCAATATCTTCGAATCATTTTGACAATTTTTAGGACCGTTTTAAAAGATGGTTATATAATTTCGGTAATACCGGTATTGGCGAGATGCTATAAATAGATCTTTTGGAAATCCCCTCGGCATGGCAAATGCTAAATTACAACCCCTAGTTCTTACTAAATCCTAACCAAAACCTATTGACCCGGTGTCGCAGTAGATTAGTTAACGTTACTAGTTGGAATATAGACACTTCCCCGTGGTTTGCATTTGGCAGTTCTAAAAGAACATCCAACAGCTTAGCTCTTCACACGCCAATCCCTAATTTTGGTGTTCCTGATGTTCAAAATGTTCTCTTTTTGTCTCAATTTTATCTGAACAATGGATATGGTGATTGTGAAAGCATCGATAGAGAATTATGTAGGCTTATCATAACCATTTCCTTAACAACAACCGATTTTAATCTGCATTTTGAAATAGTTTCAAAAATAGCAAGAGAAAGGGAGAAATTGCCGATAATGAGCAGTTTCCATATGTCCCTAAACATTACAACGTGCTATACAGATTGCGTTATTTAAACTTTGACACACTAGTTTCAGGGTGGATAATCAAGAGATACACCAATTTCAGAAAATCTTCAATAATTTTGCTAATACGGGACCGATTTGAATTCGGTTTGAAGCAAAAAAGATGGACAGACGTCACGCATTAGATGGACGTAAATGATTTTCGAAAAATCGGCTGAAAAAAGGTAAATGAAGATCAACCAAAGTTTTGGTTGATCTTCAATAACTTTTTTATCAGTTGGTATTTCAAAAATCAACTACTTCCAGCTTATTTCTGACATTTTTCCACCTTCTCTGCATGAGACCGAATTCAAATTGGTCAAGTATAAAGAAAATTAAAGTAAAAACAAAATTATTGAAGATTATTGGAAATTTTGAGTAAGATGATTAACCACCGTGACTTTGTTCGCTGAAAATCCCCTCAAAGGAGCCGTCTGGATTTTCTCCGTTTGGGAAATGTTTAAGCATTTGTCAGATGGCAATATCTTTGACTTCAGATCACAAAAGCTCCAGATCACAGAGAGCCTGTTTTTCGCCAAAATTGGTTTTTGGCTAAACCCAATTTTCAAGCGTACAGTCGGGTATCCGGAGCCCCATTTTTATTCACAGCATGCCCAAAGCGTCTAAATATGCAAGTTTTAACAAAATCCGAGACAAAAAAATTTTGGTCAAAAATGGCAAAATCGGTAATGGGGGTGCGGAGGAAAAATCCCGATTTGGACGAAAAAAAATTTTCTCTGCAAACTTGTTCAAACTCTGACGTTTTACCTCTAGACTTGTGCTGCGTGCGTATTTCGAGTCAGAACTCGTTCGAACTGGCTTGAACAGTCTCAAAAGCTCCAGATCACAGAGAGCCTGTTTTTCGCCAAAATTGGTTTTTGGCTAAACCCAATTTTCAAGCGTACAGTCGGGTATCCGGAGCCCCATTTTTATTCACAGCATGCCCAAAGCGTCTAAATATGCAAGTTTTAACAAAATCCGAGACAAAAAAATTTTGGTCAAAAATGGCAAAATCGGTAAGGGGGTGCGGAGGAAAAATCCCGATTTGGACGAAAAAAAATTTTCTCTGCAAACTTGTTCAAACTCTGACGTTTTACCTCTAGACTTGTGCTGCGTGCGTATTTCGAGTCAGAACTCGTTCGAACTGGCTTGAACAGTCTCAAAAGCTCCAGATCACAGAGAGCCTGTTTTTCGCCAAAATTGGTTTTTGGCTAAACCCAATTTTCAAGCGTACTGTCGGGTATCCGGAGCCCCATTTTTATTCACAGCATGCCCAAAGCGTCTAAATATGCAAGTTTTAACAAAATCCGAGACAAAAAAATTTTGGTCAAAAATGGCAAAATCGGTAAGGGGGGTGCGGAGGAAAAATCCCGATTTGGACGAAAAAAAAAAATTTCTCTGCAAACTTGTTCAAACTCTGACGTTTTACCTCTAGACTTGTGCTGCGTGCGCATTTCGAGTCAGAACTCGTTCGAACTGGCTTGAACAGTCTCAAAAGCTCCAGATCACAGAGAGCCTGTTTTTCGCCAAAATTGGTTTTTGGCTAAACCCAATTTTCAAGCGTACAGTCGGGTATCCGGAGCCCCATTTTTATTCACAGCATGCCCAAAGCGTCTAAATATGCAAGTTTTAACAAAATCCGAGACAAAAAAATTTTGGTCAAAAATGGCAAAATCGGTAATGGGGGTGCGGAGGAAAAATCCCGATTTGGACGAAAAAAAATTTTCTCTGCAAACTTGTTCAAACTCTGACGTTTTACCTCTAGACTTGTGCTGCGTGCGTATTTCGAGTCAGAACTCGTTCGAACTGGCTTGAACAGTCTCAAAAGCTCCAGATCACAGAGAGCCTGTTTTTCGCCAAAATTGGTTTTTGGCTAAACCAAATTTTCAAGCGTACAGTCGGGTATCCGGAGCCCCATTTTTATTCACAGCATGCCCAAAGCGTCTAAATATGCAAGTTTTAACAAAATCCGAGACAAAAAAATTTTGGTCAAAAATGGCAAAATCGGTAAGGGGGTGCGGAGGAAAAATCCCGATTTGGACGAAAAAAAATTTTCTCTGCAAACTTGTTCAAACTCTGACGTTTTACCTCTAGACTTGTGCTGCGTGCGTATTTCGAGTCAGAACTCGTTCGAACTGGCTTGAACAGTCTCAAAAGCTCCAGATCACAGAGAGCCTGTTTTTCGCCAAAATTGGTTTTTGGCTAAACCCAATTTTCAAGCGTACAGTCGGGTATCCGGAGCCCCATTTTTATTCACAGCATGCCCAAAGCGTCTAAATATGCAAGTTTTAACAAAATCCGAGACAAAAAAATTTTGGTCAAAAATGGCAAAATCGGTAAGGGGGGTGCGGAGGAAAAATCCCGATTTGGACAAAAAAAAAATTTTCTCTGCAAACTTGTTCAAACTCTGACGTTTTACCTCTAGACTTGTGCTGCGTGCGTATTTCGAGTCAGAACTCGTTCGAACTGGCTTGAACAGTCTCAAAAGCTCCAGATCACAGAGAGCCTGTTTTTCGCCAAAATTGGTTTTTGGCTAAACCCAATTTTCAAGCGTACAGTCGGGTATCCGGAGCCCCATTTTTATTCACAGCATGCCCAAAGCGTCTAAATATGCAAGTTTTAACAAAATCCGAGACAAAAAAATTTTGGTCAAAAATGGCAAAATCGGTAAGGGGGGTGCGGAGGAAAAATCCCGATTTGGACGAAAAAAAATTTTCTCTGCAAACTTGTTCAAACTCTGACGTTTTACCTCTAGACTTGTGCTGCGTGCGTATTTCGAGTCAGAACTCGTTCGAACTGGCTTGAACAGTCTCAAAAGCTCCAGATCACAGAGAGCCTGTTTTTCGCCAAAATTGGTTTTTGGCTAAACCCAATTTTCAAGCGTACAGTCGGGTATCCGGAGCCCCATTTTTATTCACAGCATGCCCAAAGCGTCTAAATATGCAAGTTTTAACAAAATCCGAGACAAAAAAATTTTGGTCAAAAATGGCAAAATCGGTAAGGGGGGTGCGGAGGAAAAATCCCGATTTGGACGAAAAAAAAATTTTCTCTGCAAACTTGTTCAAACTCTGACGTTTTACCTCTAGACTTGTGCTGCGTGCGTATTTCGAGTCAGAACTCGTTCGAACTGGCTTGAACAGTCTCAAAAGCTCCAGATCACAGAGAGCCTGTTTTTCGCCAAAATTGGTTTTTGGCTAAACCCAATTTTCAAGCGTACAGTCGGGTATCCGGAGCCCCATTTTTATTCACAGCATGCCCAAAGCGTCTAAATATGCAAGTTTTAACAAAATCCGAGACAAAAAAATTTTGGTCAAAAATGGCAAAATCGGTAAGGGGGGTGCGGAGGAAAAATCCCGATTTGGACGAAAAAAAATTTTCTCTGCAAACTTGTTCAAACTCTGACGTTTTACCTCTAGACTTGTGCTGCGTGCGTATTTCGAGTCAGAACTCGTTCGAACTGGCTTGAACAGTCTCAAAAGCTCCAGATCACAGAGAGCCTGTTTTTCGCCAAAATTGGTTTTTGGCTAAACCCAATTTTCAAGCGTACAGTCGGGTATCCGGAGCCCCATTTTTATTCACAGCATGCCCATAACGTCTAAATATGCAAGTTTTAACAAAATCCGAGACAAAAAAATTTTGGTCAAAAATGGCAAAATCGGTAATGGGGATGCGGAGGAAAAATCCCGATTTGGACGAAAAAAAAATTTTCTCTGCAAACTTGTTCAAACTCTGACGTTTTACCTCTAGACTTGTGCTGCGTGCGTATTTCGAGTCAGAACTCGTTCGAACTGGCTTGAACAGTCTCAAAAGCTCCAGATCACAGAGAGCCTGTTTTTCGCCAAAATTGGTTTTTGGCTAAACCCAATTTTCAAGCGTACAGTCGGGTATCCGGAGCCCCATTTTTATTCACAGCATGCCCAAAGCGTCTAAATATGCAAGTTTTAACAAAATCCGAGACAAAAAAATTTTGGTCAAAAATGGCAAAATCGGTAAGGGGGGTGCGGAGGAAAAATCCCGATTTGGACGAAAAAAAAATTTCTCTGCAAACTTGTTCAAACTCTGACGTTTTACCTCTAGACTTGTGCTGCGTGCGTATTTCGAGTCAGAACTCGTTCGAACTGGCTTGAACAGTCTCAAAAGCTCCAGATCACAGAGAGCCTGTTTTTCGCCAAAATTGGTTTTTGGCTAAACCCAATTTTCAAGCGTACAGTCGGGTATCCGGAGCCCCATTTTTATTCACAGCATGCCCAAAGCGTCTAAATATGCAAGTTTTAACAAAATCCGAGACAAAAAAATTTTGGTCAAAAATGGCAAAATCGGTAATGGGGGTGCGGAGGAAAAATCCCGATTTGGACGAAAAAAAAATTTCTCTGCAAACTTGTTCAAACTCTGACGTTTTACCTCTAGACTTGTGCTGCGTGCGTATTTCGAGTCAGAACTCGTTCGAACTGGCTTGAACAGTCTCAAAAGCTCCAGATCACAGAGAGCCTGTTTTCGCCAAAATTGGTTTTTGGCTAAACCCAATTTTCAAGCGTACAGTCGGGTATCCGGAGCCCCATTTTTATTCACAGCATGCCCAAAGCGTCTAAATATGCAAGTTTTAACAAAATCCGAGACAAAAAAATTTTGGTCAAAAATGGCAAAATCGGTAAGGGGGGTGCGGAGGAAAAATCCCGATTTGGACGAAAAAAAATTTTCTCTGCAAACTTGTTCAAACTCTGACGTTTTACCTCTAGACTTGTGCTGCGTGCGTATTTCGAGTCAGAACTCGTTCGAACTGGCTTGAACAGTCTCAAAAGCTCCAGATCACAGAGAGCCTGTTTTTCGCCAAAATTGGTTTTTGGCTAAACCCAATTTTCAAGCGTACTGTCGGGTATCCGGAGCCCCATTTTTATTCACAGCATGCCCAAAGCGTCTAAATATGCAAGTTTTAACAAAATCCGAGACAAAAAAATTTTGTCAAAAATGGCAAAATCGGTAAGGGGGGTGCGGAGGAAAAATCCCGATTTGGACGAAAAAAAAATTTTCTCTGCAAACTTGTTCAAACTCTGACGTTTTACCTCTAGACTTGTGCTGCGTGCGTATTTCGAGTCAGAACTCGTTCGAACTGGCTTGAACAGTCTCAAAAGCTCCAGATCACAGAGAGCCTGTTTTTCGCCAAAATTGGTTTTTGGCTAAACCCAATTTTCAAGCGTACAGTCGGGTATCCGGAGCCCCATTTTTATTCACAGCATGCCCAAAGCGTCTAAATATGCAAGTTTTAACAAAATCCGAGACAAAAAAATTTTGGTCAAAAATGGCAAAATCGGTAATGGGGGTGCGGAGGAAAAATCCCGATTTGGACGAAAAAAAATTTTCTCTGCAAACTTGTTCAAACTCTGACGTTTTACCTCTAGACTTGTGCTGCGTGCGTATTTCGAGTCAGAACTCGTTCGAACTGGCTTGAACAGTCTCAAAAGCTCCAGATCACAGAGAGCCTGTTTTTCGCCAAAATTGGTTTTTGGCTAAACCCAATTTTCAAGCGTACAGTCGGGTATCCGGAGCCCCATTTTTATTCACAGCATGCCCAAAGCGTCTAAATATGCAAGTTTTAACAAAATCCGAGACAAAAAAATTTTGGTCAAAAATGGCAAAATCGGTAAGGGGGTGCGGAGGAAAAATCCCGATTTGGACGAAAAAAAATTTTCTCTGCAAACTTGTTCAAACTCTGACGTTTTACCTCTAGACTTGTGCTGCGTGCGTATTTCGAGTCAGAACTCGTTCGAACTGGCTTGAACAGTCTCAAAAGTTCCAGATCACAGAGAGCCTGTTTTTCGCCAAAATTGGTTTTTGGCTAAACCCAATTTTCAAGCGTACAGTCGGGTATCCGGAGCCCCATTTTTATTCACAGCATGCCCAAAGCGTCTAAATATGCAAGTTTTAACAAAATCCGAGACAAAAAAAATTTGGTCAAAAATGGCAAAATCGGTAAGGGGGGTGCGGAGGAAAAATCCCGATTTGGACGAAAAAAAATTTTCTCTGCAAACTTGTTCAAACTCTGACGTTTTACCTCTAGACTTGTGCTGCGTGCGTATTTCGAGTCAGAACTCGTTCGAACTGGCTTGAACAGTCTCAAAAGCTCCAGATCACAGAGAGCCTGTTTTTCGCCAAAATTGGTTTTTGGCTAAACCCAATTTTCAAGCGTACAGTCGGGTATCCGGAGCCCCATTTTTATTCACAGCATGCCCAAAGCGTCTAAATATGCAAGTTTTAACAAAATCCGAGACAAAAAAATTTTGGTCAAAAATGGCAAAATCGGTAAGGGGGTGCGGAGGAAAAATCCCGATTTGGACGAAAAAAAAATTTTCTCTGCAAACTTGTTCAAACTCTGACGTTTTACCTCTAGACTTGTGCTGCGTGCGTATTTCGAGTCAGAACTCGTTCGAACTGGCTTGAACAGTCTCAAAAGCTCCAGATCACAGAGAGCCTGTTTTTCGCCAAAATTGGTTTTTGGCTAAACCCAATTTTCAAGCGTACAGTCGGGTATCCGGAGCCCCATTTTTATTCACAGCATGCCCAAAGCGTCTAAATATGCAAGTTTTAACAAAATCCGAGACAAAAAAATTTTGGTCAAAAATGGCAAAATCGGTAAGGGGGTGCGGAGGAAAAATCCCGATTTGGACGAAAAAAAAATTTTCTCTGCAAACTTGTTCAAACTCTGACGTTTTACCTCTAGACTTGTGCTGCGTGCGTATTTCGAGTCAGAACTCGTTCGAACTGGCTTGAACAGTCTCAAAAGCTCCAGATCACAGAGAGCCTGTTTTTCGCCAAAATTGGTTTTTGGCTAAACCCAATTTTCAAGCGTACAGTCGGGTATCCGGAGCCCCATTTTTATTCACAGCATGCCCAAAGCGTCTAAATATGCAAGTTTTAACAAAATCCGAGACAAAAAAATTTTGGTCAAAAATGGCAAAATCGGTAAGGGGGATGCGGAGGAAAAATCCCGATTTGGACGAAAAAAAAAAATTTCTCTGCAAACTTGTTCAAACTCTGACGTTTTACCTCTAGACTTGTGCTGCGTGCGTATTTCGAGTCAGAACTCGTTCGAACTGGCTTGAACAGTCTCAAAAGCTCCAGATCACAGAGAGCCTGTTTTTCGCCAAAATTGGTTTTTGGCTAAACCCAATTTTCAAGCGTACAGTCGGGTATCCGGAGCCCCATTTTTATTCACAGCATGCCCAAAGCGTCTAAATATGCAAGTTTTAACAAAATCCGAGACAAAAAAATTTTGGTCAAAAATGGCAAAATCGGTAATGGGGGTGCGGAGGAAAAATCCCGATTTGGACGAAAAAAAATTTTCTCTGCAAACTTGTTCAAACTCTGACGTTTTACCTCTAGACTTGTGCTGCGTGCGTATTTCGAGTCAGAACTCGTTCGAACTGGCTTGAACAGTCTCAAAAGCTCCAGATCACAGAGAGCCTGTTTTTCGCCAAAATTGGTTTTTGGCTAAACCCAATTTTCAAGCGTACAGTCGGGTATCCGGAGCCCCATTTTTATTCACAGCATGCCCAAAGCGTCTAAATATGCAAGTTTTAACAAAATCCGAGACAAAAAAATTTTGGTCAAAAATGGCAAAATCGGTAAGGGGGTGCGGAGGAAAAATCCCGATTTGGACGAAAAAAATTTTCTCTGCAAACTTGTTCAAACTCTGACGTTTTACCTCTAGACTTGTGCTGCGTGCGTATTTCGAGTCAGAACTCGTTCGAACTGGCTTGAACAGTCTCAAAAGCTCCAGATCACAGAGAGCCTGTTTTTCGCCAAAATTGGTTTTTGGCTAAACCCAATTTTCAAGCGTACTGTCGGGTATCCGGAGCCCCATTTTTATTCACAGCATGCCCAAAGCGTCTAAATATGCAAGTTTTAACAAAATCCGAGACAAAAAAATTTTGGTCAAAAATGGCAAAATCGGTAAGGGGGGTGCGGAGGAAAAATCCCGATTTGGACGAAAAAAAAATTTCTCTGCAAACTTGTTCAAACTCTGACGTTTTACCTCTAGACTTGTGCTGCGTGCGTATTTCGAGTCAGAACTCGTTCGAACTGGCTTGAACAGTCTCAAAAGCTCCAGATCACAGAGAGCCTGTTTTTCGCCAAAATTGGTTTTTGGCTAAACCCAATTTTCAAGCGTACAGTCGGGTATCCGGAGCCCCATTTTTTATTCACAGCATGCCCAAAGCGTCTAAATATGCAAGTTTTAACAAAATCCGAGACAAAAAAATTTTGGTCAAAAATGGCAAAATCGGTAATGGGGGTGCGGAGGAAAAATCCCGATTTGGACGAAAAAAAATTTTCTCTGCAAACTTGTTCAAACTCTGACGTTTTACCTCTAGACTTGTGCTGCGTGCGTATTTCGAGTCAGAATTCGTTCGAACTGGCTTGAACAGTCTCAAAAGCTCCAGATCACAGAGAGCCTGTTTTTCGCCAAAATTGGTTTTTGGCTAAACCCAATTTTCAAGCGTACAGTCGGGTATCCGGAGCCCCATTTTTATTCACAGCATGCCCAAAGCGTCTAAATATGCAAGTTTTAACAAAATCCGAGACAAAAAAATTTTGGTCAAAAATGGCAAAATCGGTAAGGGGGGTGCGGAGGAAAAATCCCGATTTGGACGAAAAAAAATTTTCTCTGCAAACTTGTTCAAACTCTGACGTTTTACCTCTAGACTTGTGCTGCGTGCGTATTTCGAGTCAGAACTCGTTCGAACTGGCTTGAACAGTCTCAAAAGCTCCAGATCACAGAGAGCCTGTTTTTCGCCAAAATTGGTTTTTGGCTAAACCCAATTTTCAAGCGTACAGTCGGGTATCCGGAGCCCCATTTTTATTCACAGCATGCCCAAAGCGTCTAAATATGCAAGTTTTAACAAAATCCGAGACAAAAAAATTTTGGTCAAAAATGGCAAAATCGGTAAGGGGGGTGCGGAGGAAAAATCCCGATTTGGACGAAAAAAATTTTCTCTGCAAACTTGTTCAAACTCTGACGTTTTACCTCTAGACTTGTGCTGCGTGCGTATTTCGAGTCAGAACTCGTTCGAACTGGCTTGAACAGTCTCAAAAGCTCCAGATCACAGAGAGCCTGTTTTTCGCCAAAATTGGTTTTTGGCTAAACCCAATTTTCAAGCGTACAGTCGGGTATCCGGAGCCCCATTTTTATTCACAGCATGCCCAAAGCGTCTAAATATGCAAGTTTTAACAAAATCCGAGACAAAAAAATTTTGGTCAAAAATGGCAAAATCGGTAAGGGGGGTGCGGAGGAAAAATCCCGATTTGGACGAAAAAAAATTTTCTCTGCAAGCTTGTTCAAACTCTGACGTTTTACCTCTAGACTTGTGCTGCGTGCGTATTTCGAGTCAGAACTCGTTCGAACTGGCTTGAACAGTCTCAAAAGCTCCAGATCACAGAGAGCCTGTTTTTTGCCAAAATTGGTTTTTGGCTAAACCCAATTTTCAAGCGTACAGTCGGGTATCCGGAGCCCCATTTTTATTCACAGCATGCCCAAAGCGTCTAAATATGCAAGTTTTAACAAAATCCGAGACAAAAAAATTTTGGTCAAAAATGGCAAAATCGGTAAGGGGGATGCGGAGGAAAAATCCCGATTTGGACGAAAAAAAAAATTTCTCTGCAAACTTGTTCAAACTCTGACGTTTTACCTCTAGACTTGTGCTGCGTGCGTATTTCGAGTCAGAACTCGTTCGAACTGGCTTGAACAGTCTCAAAAGCTCCAGATCACCGAGAGCCTGTTTTTCGCCAAAATTGGTTTTTGGCTAAACCCAATTTTCAAGCGTACAGTCGGGTATCCGGAGCCCCATTTTTATTCACGGCATGCCCAAAGCGTCTAAATATGCAAGTTTTAACAAAATCCGAGACAAAAAAATTTTGGTCAAAAATGGCAAAATCGGTAAGGGGGGTGCGGAGGAAAAATCCCGATTTGGACGAAAAAAAATGTTCTCTGCAAACTTGTTCAAACTCTGACGTTTTACCTCTAGACTTGTGCTGCGTGCGTATTTCGAGTCAGAACTCGTTCGAACTGGCTTGAACAGTCTCAAAAGCTCCAGATCACAGAGAGCCTGTTTTTCGCCAAAATTGGTTTTTGGCTAAACCCAATTTTCAAGCGTACAGTCGGGTATCCGGAGCCCCATTTTATTCACAGCATGCCCAAAGCGTCTAAATATGCAAGTTTTAACAAAATCCGAGACAAAAAAATTTTGGTCAAAAATGGCAAAATCGGTAAGGGGGGTGCGGAGGAAAAATCCCGATTTGGACGAAAAAAAAATTTTCTCTGCAAACTTGTTCAAACTCTGACGTTTTACCTCTAGACTTGTGCTGCGTGCGTATTTCGAGTCAGAACTCGTTCGAACTGGCTTGAACAGTCTCAAAAGCTCCAGATCACAGAGAGCCTGTTTTTCGCCAAAATTGGTTTTTGGCTAAACCCAATTTTCAAGCGTACAGTCGGGTATCCGGAGCCCCATTTTTATTCACAGCATGCCCAAAGCGTCTAAATATGCAAGTTTTAACAAAATCCGAGACAAAAAAATTTTGGTCAAAAATGGCAAAATCGGTAATGGGGGTGCGGAGGAAAAATCCCGATTTGGACGAAAAAAAATTTTCTCTGCAAACTTGTTCAAACTCTGACGTTTTACCTCTAGACTTGTGCTGCGTGCGTATTTCGAGTCAGAACTCGTTCGAACTGGCTTGAACAGTCTCAAAAGCTCCAGATCACAGAGAGCCTGTTTTTCGCCAAAATTGGTTTTTGGCTAAACCCAATTTTCAAGCGTACAGTCGGGTATCCGGAGCCCCATTTTTATTCACAGCATGCCCAAAGCGTCTAAATATGCAAGTTTTAACAAAATCCGAGACAAAAAAATTTTGGTCAAAAATGGCAAAATCGGTAATGGGGGTGCGGAGGAAAAATCCCGATTTGGACGAAAAAAAATTTTCTCTGCAAACTTGTTCAAACTCTGACGTTTTACCTCTAGACTTGTGCTGCGTGCGTATTTCGAGTCAGAACTCGTTCGAACTGGCTTGAACAGTCTCAAAAGCTCCAGATCACAGAGAGCCTGTTTTTCGCCAAAATTGGTTTTTGGCTAAACCCAATTTTCAAGCGTACTGTCGGGTATCCGGAGCCCCATTTTTATTCACAGCATGCCCAAAGCGTCTAAATATGCAAGTTTTAACAAAATCCGAGACAAAAAAATTTTGGTCAAAAATGGCAAAATCGGTAAGGGGGGTGCGGAGGAAAAATCCCTATTTGGACGAAAAAAAAAATTTCTCTGCAAACTTGTTCAAACTCTGACGTTTTACCTCTAGACTTGTGCTGCGTGCGTATTTCGAGTCAGAACTCGTTCGAACTGGCCTGAACAGTCTCAAAAGCTCCAGATCACAGAGAGCCTGTTTTTCGCCAAAATTGGTTTTTGGCTAAACCCAATTTCCAAGCGTACAGTCGGGTATCCGGAGCCCCATTTTTATTCACAGCATGCCCAAAGCGTCTAAATATGCAAGTTTTAACAAAATCCGAGACAAAAAAATTTTGGTCAAAAATGGCAAAATCGGTAATGGGGGTGCGGAGGAAAAATCCCGATTTGGACGAAAAAAAATTTTCTCTGCAAACTTGTTCAAACTCTGACGTTTTACCTCTAGACTTGTGCTGCGTGCGTATTTCGAGTCAGAACTCGTTCGAACTGGCTTGAACAGTCTCAAAAGCTCCAGATCACAGAGAGCCTGTTTTTCGCCAAAATTGGTTTTTGGCTAAACCCAATTTTCAAGCGTACAGTCGGGTATCCGGAGCCCCATTTTTATTCACAGCATGCCCAAAGCGTCTAAATATGCAAGTTTTAACAAAATCCGAGACAAAAAAATTTTGGTCAAAAATGGCAAAATCGGTAAGGGGGTGCGGAGGAAAAATCCCGATTTGGACGAAAAAAAATTTTCTCTGCAAACTTGTTCAAACTCTGACGTTTTACCTCTAGACTTGTGCTGCGTGCGTATTTCGAGTCAGAACTCGTTCGAACTGGCTTGAACAGTCTCAAAAGCTCCAGATCACAGAGAGCCTGTTTTTCGCCAAAATTGGTTTTTGGCTAAACCCAATTTTCAAGCGTACAGTCGGGTATCCGGAGCCCCATTTTTATTCACAGCATGCCCAAAGCGTCTAAATATGCAAGTTTTAACAAAATCCGAGACAAAAAAATTTTGGTCAAAAATGGCAAAATCGGTAAGGGGGGTGCGGAGGAAAAATCCCGATTTGGACGAAAAAAAATTTTCTCTGCAAACTTGTTCAAACTCTGACATTTTACCTCTAGACTTGTGCTGCGTGCGTATTTCGAGTCAGAACTCGTTCGAACTGGCTTGAACAGTCTCAAAAGCTCCAGATCACAGAGAGCCTGTTTTTCGCCAAAATTGGTTTTTGGCTAAACCCAATTTTCAAGCGTACAGTCGGGTATCCGGAGCCCCATTTTTATTCACAGCATGCCCAAAGCGTCTAAATATGCAAGTTTTAACAAAATCCGAGACAAAAAAATTTTGGTCAAAAATGGCAAAATCGGTAAGGGGGGTGCGGAGGAAAAATCCCGATTTGGACGAAAAAAAAAATTTCTCTGCAAACTTGTTCAAACTCTGACGTTTTACCTCTAGACTTGTGCTGCGTGCGTATTTCGAGTCAGAACTCGTTCGAACTGGCTTGAACAGTCTCAAAAGCTCCAGATCACAGAGAGCCTGTTTTTCGCCAAAATTGGTTTTTGGCTAAACCCAATTTTCAAGCGTACAGTCGGGTATCCGGAGCCCCATTTTTATTCACAGCATGCCCAAAGCGTCTAAATATGCAAGTTTTAACAAAATCCGAGACAAAAAAATTTTGGTCAAAAATGGCAAAATCGGTAAGGGGGTGCGGAGGAAAAATCCCGATTTGGACGAAAAAAAATTTTCTCTGCAAACTTGTTCAAACTCTGACGTTTTACCTCTAGACTTGTGCTGCGTGCGTATTTCGAGTCAGAACTCGTTCGAACTGGCTTGAACAGTCTCAAAAGCTCCAGATCACAGAGAGCCTGTTTTTCGCCAAAATTGGTTTTTGGCTAAACCCAATTTTCAAGCGTACAGTCGGGTATCCGGAGCCCCATTTTTATTCACAGCATGCCCAAAGCGTCTAAATATGCAAGTTTTAACAAAATCCGAGACAAAAAAATTTTGGTCAAAAATGGCAAAATCGGTAAGGGGGATGCGGAGGAAAAATCCCGATTTGGACGAAAAAAAAATTTCTCTGCAAACTTGTTCAAACTCTGACGTTTTTTACCTCTAGACTTGTGCTGCGTGCGTATTTCGAGTCAGAACTCGTTCGAACTGGCTTGAACAGTCTCAAAAGCTCCAGATCACAGAGAGCCTGTTTTTCGCCAAAATTGGTTTTTGGCTAAACCCAATTTTCAAGCGTACAGTCGGGTATCCGGAGCCCCATTTTTATTCACAGCATGCCCAAAGCGTCTAAATATGCAAGTTTTAACAAAATCCGAGACAAAAAAATTTTGGTCAAAAATGGCAAAATCGGTAAGGGGGGTGCGGAGGAAAAATCCCGATTTGGACGAAAAAAAATTTTCTCTGCAAACTTGTTCAAACTCTGACGTTTTACCTCTAGACTTGTGCTGCGTGCGTATTTCGAGTCAGAACTCGTTCGAACTGGCTTGAACAGTCTCAAAAGCTCCAGATCACAGAGAGCCTGTTTTTCGCCAAAATTGGTTTTTGGCTAAACCCAATTTTCAAGCGTACAGTCGGGTATCCGGAGCCCCATTTTTATTCACAGCATGCCCAAAGCGTCTAAATATGCAAGTTTTAACAAAATCCGAGACAAAAAAATTTTGGTCAAAAATGGCAAAATCGGTAAGGGGGTGCGGAGGAAAAATCCCGATTTGGACGAAAAAAAAAAATTCTCTGCAAACTTGTTCAAACTCTGACGTTTTACCTCTAGACTTGTGCTGCGTGCGTATTTCGAGTCAGAACTCGTTCGAACTGGCTTGAACAGTCTCAAAAGCTCCAGATCACAGAGAGCCTGTTTTTCGCCAAAATTGGTTTTTGGCTAAACCCAATTTTCAAGCGTACAGTCGGGTATCCGGAGCCCCATTTTTATTCACAGCATGCCCAAAGCGTCTAAATATGCAAGTTTTAACAAAATCCGAGACAAAAAAAATTTGGTCAAAAATGGCAAAATCGGTAAGGGGGTGCGGAGGAAAAATCCCGATTTGGACGAAAAAAAATTTTCTCTGCAAACTTGTTCAAACTCTGACGTTTTACCTCTAGACTTGTGCTGCGTGCGTATTTCGAGTCAGAACTCGTTCGAACTGGCTTGAACAGTCTCAAAAGCTCCAGATCACAGAGAGCCTGTTTTTCGCCAAAATTGGTTTTTGGCTAAACCCAATTTTCAAGCGTACAGTCGGGTATCCGGAGCCCCATTTTTATTCACAGCATGCCCAAAGCGTCTAAATATGCAAGTTTTAACAAAATCCGAGACAAAAAAATGTTGGTCAAAAATGGCAAAATCGGTAAGGGGGGTGCGGAGGAAAAATCCCGATTTGGACGAAAAAAAATTTTCTCTGCAAACTTGTTCAAACTCTGACGTTTTACCTCTAGACTTGTGCTGCGTGCGTATTTCGAGTCAGAACTCGTTCGAACTGGCTTGAACAGTCTCAAAAGCTCCAGATCACAGAGAGCCTGTTTTTCGCCAAAATTGGTTTTTGGCTAAACCCAATTTTCAAGCGTACAGTCGGGTATCCGGAGCCCCATTTTTATTCACAGCATGCCCAAAGCGTCTAAATATGCAAGTTTTAACAAAATCCGAGACAAAAAAATTTTGGTCAAAAATGGCAAAATCGGTAAGGGGGGTGCGGAGGAAAAATCCCGATTTGGACGAAAAAAAAATTTTCTCTGCAAACTTGTTCAAACTCTGACGTTTTACCTCTAGACTTGTGCTGCGTGCGTATTTCGAGTCAGAACTCGTTCGAACTGGCTTGAACAGTCTCAAAAGCTCCAGATCACAGAGAGCCTGTTTTTCGCCAAAATTGGTTTTTGGCTAAACCCAATTTTCAAGCGTACAGTCGGGTATCCGGAGCCCCATTTTTATTCACAGCATGCCCAAAGCGTCTAAATATGCAAGTTTTAACAAAATCCGAGACAAAAAAATTTTGGTCAAAAATGGCAAAATCGGTAAGGGGGGTGCGGAGGAAAAATCCCGATTTGGACGAAAAAAAATTTTCTCTGCAAACTTGTTCAAACTCTGACGTTTTACCTCTAGACTTGTGCTGCGTGCGTATTTCGAGTCAGAACTCGTTCGAACTGGCTTGAACAGTCTCAAAAGCTCCAGATCACAGAGAGCCTGTTTTTCGCCAAAATTGGTTTTTGGCTAAACCCAATTTTCAAGCGTACAGTCGGGTATCCGGAGCCCCATTTTTATTCACAGCATGCCCAAAGCGTCTAAATATGCAAGTTTTAACAAAATCCGAGACAAAAAAATTTTGGTCAAAAATGGCAAAATCGGTAAGGGGGGTGCGGAGGAAAAATCCCGATTTGGACGAAAAAAAATTTTCTCTGCAAACTTGTTCAAACTCTGACGTTTTACCTCTAGACTTGTGCTGCGTGCGTATTTCGAGTCAGAACTCGTTCGAACTGGCTTGAACAGTCTCAAAAGCTCCAGATCACAGAGAGCCTGTTTTTCGCCAAAATTGGTTTTTGGCTAAACCCAATTTTCAAGCGTACAGTCGGGTATCCGGAGCCCCATTTTTATTCACAGCATGCCCAAAGCGTCTAAATATGCAAGTTTTAACAAAATCCGAGACAAAAAAAATTTGGTCAAAAATGGCAAAATCGGTAAGGGGGGTGCGGAGGAAAAATCCCGATTTGGACGAAAAAAAATTTCCTCTGCAAACTTGTTCAAACTCTGACGTTTTACCTCTAGACTTGTGCTGCGTGCGTATTTCGAGTCAGAACTCGTTCGAACTGGCTTGAACAGTCTCAAAAGCTCCAGATCACAGAGAGCCTGTTTTTCGCCAAAATTGGTTTTTGGCTAAACCCAATTTTCAAGCGTACAGTCGGGTATCCGGAGCCCCATTTTTATTCACAGCATGCCCAAAGCGTCTAAATATGCAAGTTTTAACAAAATCCGAGACAAAAAAATGTTGGTCAAAAATGGCAAAATCGGTAAGGGGGGTGCGGAGGAAAAATCCCGATTTGGACGAAAAAAAATTTTCTCTGCAAACTTGTTCAAACTCTGACGTTTTACCTCTAGACTTGTGCTGCGTGCGTATTTCGAGTCAGAACTCGTTCGAACTGGCTTGAACAGTCTCAAAAGCTCCAGATCACAGAGAGCCTGTTTTTCGCCAAAATTGGTTTTTGGCTAAACCCAATTTTCAAGCGTACAGTCGGGTATCCGGAGCCCCATTTTTATTCACAGCATGCCCAAAGCGTCTAAATATGCAAGTTTTAACAAAATCCGAGACAAAAAAATTTTGGTCAAAAATGGCAAAATCGGTAAGGGGGTGCGGAGGAAAAATCCCGATTTGGACGAAAAAAAAATTTTCTCTGCAAACTTGTTCAAACTCTGACGTTTTACCTCTAGACTTGTGCTGCGTGCGTATTTCGAGTCAGAACTCGTTCGAACTGGCTTGAACAGTCTCAAAAGCTCCAGATCACAGAGAGCCTGTTTTTCGCCAAAATTGGTTTTTGGCTAAACCCAATTTTCAAGCGTACAGTCGGGTATCCGGAGCCCCATTTTTATTCACAGCCTGCCCAAAGCGTCTAAATATGCAAGTTTTAACAAAATCCGAGACAAAAAAATTTTGGTCAAAAATGGCAAAATCGGTAAGGGGGGTGCGGAGGAAAAATCCCGATTTGGACGAAAAAAAAATTTCTCTGCAAACTTGTTCAAACTCTGACGTTTTACCTCTAGACTTGTGCTGCGTGCGTATTTCGAGTCAGAACTCGTTCGAACTGGCTTGAACAGTCTCAAAAGCTCCAGATCACAGAGAGCCTGTTTTTCGCCAAAATTGGTTTTTGGCTAAACCCAATTTTCAAGCGTACAGTCGGGTATCCGGAGCCCCATTTTTATTCACAGCATGCCCAAAGCGTCTAAATATGCAAGTTTTAACAAAATCCGAGACAAAAAAATTTTGGTCAAAAATGGCAAAATCGGTAAGGGGGGTGCGGAGGAAAAATCCCGATTTGGACGAAAAAAAAAATTCTCTGCAAACTTGTTCAAACTCTGACGTTTTACCTCTAGACTTGTGCTGCGTGCGTATTTCGAGTCAGAACTCGTTCGAACTGGCTTGAACAGTCTCAAAAGCTCCAGATCACAGAGAGCCTGTTTTTCGCCAAAATTGGTTTTTGGCTAAACCCAATTTTCAAGCGTACAGTCGGGTATCCGGAGCCCCATTTTTATTCACAGCATGCCCAAAGCGTCTAAATATGCAAGTTTTAACAAAATCCGAGACAAAAAAAATTTGGTCAAAAATGGCAAAATCGGTAAGGGGGGTGCGGAGGAAAAATCCCGATTTGGACGAAAAAAAATTTTCTCTGCAAACTTGTTCAAACTCTGACGTTTTACCTCTAGACTTGTGCTGCGTGCGTATTTCGAGTCAGAACTCGTTCGAACTGGCTTGAACAGTCTCAAAAGCTCCAGATCACAGAGAGCCTGTTTTTCGCCAAAATTGGTTTTTGGCTAAACCCAATTTTCAAGCGTACAGTCTGGTATCCGGAGCCCCATTTTTATTCACAGCATGCCCAAAGCGTCTAAATATGCAAGTTTTAACAAAATCCGAGACAAAAAAATTTTGGTCAAAAATGGCAAAATCGGTAAGGGGGGTGCGGAGGAAAAATCCCGATTTGGACGAAAAAAAATTTTCTCTGCAAACTTGTTCAAACTCTGACGTTTTACCTCTAGACTTGTGCTGCGTGCGTATTTCGAGTCAGAACTCGTTCGAACTGGCTTGAACAGTCTCAAAAGCTCCAGATCACAGAGAGCCTGTTTTTCGCCAAAATTGGTTTTTGGCTAAACCCAATTTTCAAGCGTACAGTCGGGTATCCGGAGCCCCATTTTTATTCACAGCATGCCCAAAGCGTCTAAATATGCAAGTTTTAACAAAATCCGAGACAAAAAAATTTTGGTCAAAAATGGCAAAATCGGTAAGGGGGGTGCGGAGGAAAAATCCCGATTTGGACGAAAAAAAAAATTTCTCTGCAAACTTGTTCAAACTCTGACGTTTTACCTCTAGACTTGTGCTGCGTGCGTATTTCGAGTCAGAACTCGTTCGAACTGGCTTGAACAGTCTCAAAAGCTCCAGATCACAGAGAGCCTGTTTTTCGCCAAAATTGGTTTTTGGCTAAACCCAATTTTCAAGCGTACAGTCGGGTATCCGGAGCCCCATTTTTATTCACAGCATGCCCAAAGCGTCTAAATATGCAAGTTTTAACAAAATCCGAGACAAAAAAAATTTGGTCAAAAATGGCAAAATCGGTAAGGGGGGTGCGGAGGAAAAATCCCGATTTGGACGAAAAAAATTTTTCTCTGCAAACTTGTTCAAACTCTGACGTTTTACCTCTAGACTTGTGCTGCGTGCGTATTTCGAGTCAGAACTCGTTCGAACTGGCTTGAACAGTCTCAAAAGCTCCAGATCACAGAGAGCCTGTTTTTCGCCAAAATTGGTTTTTGGCTAAACCCAATTTTCAAGCGTACAGTCGGGTATCCGGAGCCCCATTTTTATTCACAGCATGCCCAAAGCGTCTAAATATGCAAGTTTTAACAAAATCCGAGACAAAAAAATTTTGGTCAAAAATGGCAAAATCGGTAAGGGGGGTGCGGAGGAAAAATCCCGATTTGGACGAAAAAAAAAATTCTCTGCAAACTTGTTCAAACTCTGACGTTTTACCTCTAGACTTGTGCTGCGTGCGTATTTCGAGTCAGAACTCGTTCGAACTGGCTTGAACAGTCTCAAAAGCTCCAGATCACAGAGAGCCTGTTTTTCGCCAAAATTGGTTTTTGGCTAAACCCAATTTTCAAGCGTACAGTCGGGTATCCGGAGCCCCATTTTTATTCACAGCATGCCCAAAGCGTCTAAATATGCAAGTTTTAACAAAATCCGAGACAAAAAAAATTTGGTCAAAAATGGCAAAATCGGTAAGGGGGGTGCGGAGGAAAAATCCCGATTTGGACGAAAAAAAATTTTCTCTGCAAACTTGTTCAAACTCTGAGGTTTTACCTCTAGACTTGTGCTGCGTGCGTATTTCGAGTCAGAACTCGTTCGAACTGGCTTGAACAGTCTCAAAAGCTCCAGATCACAGAGAGCCTGTTTTTCGCCAAAATTGGTTTTTGGCTAAACCCAATTTTCAAGCGTACAGTCGGGTATCCGGAGCCCCATTTTTATTCACAGCATGCCCAAAGCGTCTAAATATGCAAGTTTTAACAAAATCCGAGACAAAAAAATTTTGGTCAAAAATGGCAAAATCGGTAAGGGGGGTGCGGAGGAAAAATCCCGATTTGGACGAAAAAAAATTTTCTCTGCAAACTTGTTCAAACTCTGACGTTTTACCTCTAGACTTGTGCTGCGTGCGTATTTCGAGTCAGAACTCGTTCGAACTGGCTTGAACAGTCTCAAAAGCTCCAGATCACAGAGAGCCTGTTTTTCGCCAAAATTGGTTTTTGGCTAAACCCAATTTTCAAGCGTACAGTCGGGTATCCGGAGCCCCATTTTTATTCACAGCATGCCCAAAGCGTCTAAATATGCAAGTTTTAACAAAATCCGAGACAAAAAAATTTTGGTCAAAAATGGCAAAATCGGTAAGGGGGTGCGGAGGAAAAATCCCGATTTGGACGAAAAAAAATTTTCTCTGCAAACTTGTTCAAACTCTGACGTTTTACCTCTAGACTTGTGCTGCGTGCGTATTTCGAGTCAGAACTCGTTCGAACTGGCTTGAACAGTCTCAAAAGCTCCAGATCACAGAGAGCCTGTTTTTCGCCAAAATTGGTTTTTGGCTAAACCCAATTTTCAAGCGTACAGTCGGGTATCCGGAGCCCCATTTTTATTCACAGCATGCCCAAAGCGTCTAAATATACAAGTTTTAACAAAATCCGAGACAAAAAAATTTTGGTCAAAAATGGCAAAATCGGTAATGGGGGTGCAGAGGAAAAATCCCGATTTGGACGAAAAAAAATTTTCTCTGCAAACTTGTTCAAACTCTGACGTTTTACCTCTAGACTTGTGCTGCGTGCGTATTTCGAGTCAGAACTCGTTCGAACTGGCTTGAACAGTCTCAAAAGCTCCAGATCACAGAGAGCCTGTTTTTCGCCAAAATTGGTTTTTGGCTAAACCCAATTTTCAAGCGTACAGTCGGGTATCCGGAGCCCCATTTTTATTCACAGCATGCCCAAAGCGTCTAAATATGCAAGTTTTAACAAAATCCGAGACAAAAAAATTTTGGTCAAAAATGGCAAAATCGGTAAGGGGGGTGCGGAGGAAAAATCCAGATTTGGACGAAAAAAAATTTCTCTGCAAACTTGTTCAAACTCTGACGTTTTACCTCTAGACTTGTGCTGCGTGCGTATTTCGAGTCAGAACTCGTTCGAACTGGCTTGAACAGTCTCAAAAGCTCCAGATCACAGAGAGCCTGTTTTTCGCCAAAATTGGTTTTTGGCTAAACCCAATTTTCAAGCGTACAGTCGGGTATCCGGAGCCCCATTTTTATTCACAGCATGCCCAAAGCGTCTAAATATGCAAGTTTTAACAAAATCCGAGACAAAAAAATTTTGGTCAAAAATGGCAAAATCGGTAAGGGGGGTGCGGAGGAAAAATCCCGATTTGGACGAAAAAAAAAATTTCTCTGCAAACTTGTTCAAACTCTGACGTTTTACCTCTAGACTTGTGCTGCGTGCGTATTTCGAGTCAGAACTCGTTCGAACTGGCTTGAACAGTCTCAAAAGCTCCAGATCACAGAGAGCCTGTTTTTCGCCAAAATTGGTTTTTGGCTAAACCCAATTTTCAAGCGTACAGTCGGGTATCCGGAGCCCCATTTTTATTCACAGCATGCCCAAAGCGTCTAAATATGCAAGTTTTAACAAAATCCGAGACAAAAAAAATTTGGTCAAAAATGGCAAAATCGGTAAGGGGGGTGCGGAGGAAAAATCCCGATTTGGACGAAAAAAAATTTTCTCTGCAAACTTGTTCAAACTCTGACGTTTTACCTCTAGACTTGTGCTGCGTGCGTATTTCGAGTCAGAACTCGTTCGAACTGGCTTGAACAGTCTCAAAAGCTCCAGATCACAGAGAGCCTGTTTTTCGCCAAAATTGGTTTTTGGCTAAACCCAATTTTCAAGCGTACAGTCGGGTATCCGGAGCCCCATTTTTATTCACAGCATGCCCAAAGCGTCTAAATATGCAAGTTTTAACAAAATCCGAGACAAAAAAATTTTGGTCAAAAATGGCAAAATCGGTAAGGGGGGTGCGGAGGAAAAATCCCGATTTGGACGAAAAAAATTTTTCTCTGCAAACTTGTTCAAACTCTGACGTTTTACCTCTAGACTTGTGCTGCGTGCGTATTTCGAGTCAGAACTCGTTCGAACTGGCTTGAACAGTCTCAAAAGCTCCAGATCACAGAGAGCCTGTTTTTCGCCAAAATTGGTTTTTGGCTAAACCCAATTTTCAAGCGTACAGTCGGGTATCCGGAGCCCCATTTTTATTCACAGCATGCCCAAAGCGTCTAAATATGCAAGTTTTAACAAAATCCGAGACAAAAAAATTTTGGTCAAAAATGGCAAAATCGGTAAGGGGGGTGCGGAGGAAAAATCCCGATTTGGACGAAAAAAAATTTTCTCTGCAAACTTGTTCAAACTCTGACGTTTTACCTCTAGACTTGTGCTGCGTGCGTATTTCGAGTCAGAACTCGTTCGAACTGGCTTGAACAGTCTCAAAAGCTCCAGATCACAGAGAGCCTGTTTTTCGCCAAAATTGGTTTTTGGCTAAACCCAATTTTCAAGCGTACAGTCGGGTATCCGGAGCCCCATTTTTATTCACAGCATGCCCAAAGCGTCTAAGTATGCAAGTTTTAACAAAATCCGAGACAAAAAAATTTTGGTCAAAAATGGCAAAATCGGTAAGGGGGGTGCGGAGGAAAAATTCCGATTTGGACGAAAAAAAAATTTCTCTGCAAACTTGTTCAAACTCTGACGTTTTACCTCTAGACTTGTGCTGCGTGCGTATTTCGAGTCAGAACTCGTTCGAACTGGCTTGAACAGTCTCAAAAGCTCCAGATCACAGAGAGCCTGTTTTTCGCCAAAATTGGTTTTTGGCTAAACCCAATTTTCAAGCGTACAGTCGGGTATCCGGAGCCCCATTTTTATTCACAGCATGCCCAAAGCGTCTAAATATGCAAGTTTTAACAAAATCCGAGACAAAAAAATTTTGGTCAAAAATGGCAAAATCGGTAAGGGGGGTGCGGAGGAAAAATCCCGATTTGGACGAAAAAAAATTTTCTCTGCAAACTTGTTCAAACTCTGACGTTTTACCTCTAGACTTGTGCTGCGTGCGTATTTCGAGTCAGAACTCGTTCGAACTGGCTTGAACAGTCTCAAAAGCTCCAGATCACAGAGAGCCTGTTTTTCGCCAAAATTGGTTTTTGGCTAAACCCAATTTTCAAGCGTACAGTCGGGTATCCGGAGCCCCATTTTTATTCACAGCATGCCCAAAGCGTCTAAATATGCAAGTTTTAACAAAATCCGAGACAAAAAAATTTTGGTCAAAAATGGCAAAATCGGTAAGGGGGGTGCGGAGGAAAAATCCCGATTTGGACGAAAAAAAAAAATTCTCTGCAAACTTGTTCAAACTCTGACGTTTTACCTCTAGACTTGTGCTGCGTGCGTATTTCGAGTCAGAACTCGTTCGAACTGGCTTGAACAGTCTCAAAAGCTCCAGATCACAGAGAGCCTGTTTTTCGCCAAAATTGGTTTTTGGCTAAACCCAATTTTCAAGCGTACAGTCGGGTATCCGGAGCCCCATTTTTATTCACAGCATGCCCAAAGCGTCTAAATATGCAAGTTTTAACAAAATCCGAGACAAAAAAATTTTGGTCAAAAATGGCAAAATCGGTAAGGGGGGTGCGGAGGAAAAATCCCGATTTGGACGAAAAAAAATTTTCTCTGCAAACTTGTTCAAACTCTGACGTTTTACCTCTAGACTTGTGCTGCGTGCGTATTTCGAGTCAGAACTCGTTCGAACTGGCTTGAACAGTCTCAAAAGCTCCAGATCACAGAGAGCCTGTTTTTCGCCAAAATTGGTTTTTGGCTAAACCCAATTTTCAAGCGTACAGTCGGGTATCCGGAGCCCCATTTTTATTCACAGCATGCCCAAAGCGTCTAAATATGCAAGTTTTAACAAAATCCGAGACAAAAAAATTTTGGTCAAAAATGGCAAAATCGGTAAGGGGGGTGCGGAGGAAAAATCCCGATTTGGACGAAAAAAAAATTTCTCTGCAAACTTGTTCAAACTCTGATGTTTTACCTCTAGACTTGTGCTGCGTGCGTATTTCGAGTCAGAACTCGTTCGAACTGGCTTGAACAGTCTCAAAAGCTCCAGATCACAAAGAGCCTGTTTTTCGCCAAAATTGGTTTTTGGCTAAACCCAATTTTCAAGCGTACAGTCGGGTATCCGGAGACCCATTTTTATTCACAGCATGCCCAAAGCGTCTAAATATGCAAGTTTTAACAAAATCCGAGACAAAAAAATTTTGGTCAAAAATGGCAAAATCGGTAAGGGGGGTGCGGAGGAAAAATCCCGATTTGGACGAAAAAAAATTTTCTCTGCAAACTTGTTCAAACTCTGACGTTTTACCTCTAGACTTGTGCTGCGTGCGTATTTCGAGTCAGAACTCGTTCGAACTGGCTTGAACAGTCTCAAAAGCTCCAGATCACAGAGAGCCTGTTTTTCGCCAAAATTGGTTTTTGGCTAAACCCAATTTTCAAGCGTACAGTCGGGTATCCGGAGCCCCATTTTTATTCACAGTATGCCCAAAGCGTCTAAATATGCAAGTTTTAACAAAATCCGAGACAAAAAAATTTTGGTCAAAAATGGCAAAATCGGTAAGGGGGGTGCGGAGGAAAAATCCCGATTTGGACGAAAAAAAATTTTCTCTGCAAACTTGTTCAAACTCTGACGTTTTACCTCTAGACTTGTGCTGCGTGCGTATTTCGAGTCAGAACTCGTTCGAACTGGCTTGAACAGTCTCAAAAGCTCCAGATCACAGAGAGCCTGTTTTTCGCCAAAATTGGTTTTTGGCTAAACCCAATTTTCAAGCGTACAGTCGGGTATCCGGAGCCCCATTTTTATTCACAGCATGCCCAAAGCGTCTAAATATGCAAGTTTTAACAAAATCCGAGACAAAAAAATTTTGGTCAAAAATGGCAAAATCGGTAAGGGGGGAAAAATCCCGATTTGGACGAAAAAAAAATTTCTCTGCAAACTTGTTCAAACTCTGACGTTTTACCTCTAGACTTGTGCTGCGTGCGTATTTCGAGTCAGAACTCGTTCGAACTGGCTTGAACAGTCTCAAAAGCTCCAGATCACAGAGAGCCTGTTTTTCGCCAAAATTGGTTTTTGGCTAAACCCAATTTTCAAGCGTACAGTCGGGTATCCGGAGCCCCATTTTTATTCACAGCATGCCCAAAGCGTCTAAATATGCAAGTTTTAACAAAATCCGAGACAAAAAAATTTTGGTCAAAAATGGCAAAATCGGTAAGGGGGGTGCGGAGGAAAAATCCCGATTTGGACGAAAAAAAATTTTCTCTGCAAACTTGTTCAAACTCTGACGTTTTACCTCTAGACTTGTGCTGCGTGCGTATTTCGAGTCAGAACTCGTTCGAACTGGCTTGAACAGTCTCAAAAGCTCCAGATCACAGAGAGCCTGTTTTTCGCCAAAATTGGTTTTTGGCTAAACCCAATTTTCAAGCGTACAGTCGGGTATCCGGAGCCCCATTTTTATTCACAGCATGCCCAAAGCGTCTAAATATGCAAGTTTTAACAAAATCCGAGACAAAAAAATTTTGGTGAAAAATGGCAAAATCGGTAAGGGGGGTGCGGAGGAAAAATCCCGATTTGGACGAAAAAAAATTTTCTCTGCAAACTTGTTCAAACTCTGACGTTTTACCTCTAGACTTGTGCTGCGTGCGTATTTCGAGTCAGAACTCGTTCGAACTGGCTTGAACAGTCTCAAAAGCTCCAGATCACAGAGAGCCTGTTTTTCGCCAAAATTGGTTTTTGGCTAAACCCAATTTTCAAGCGTACAGTCGGGTATCCGGAGCCCCATTTTTATTCACAGCATGCCCAAAGCGTCTAAATATGCAAGTTTTAACAAAATCCGAGACAAAAAAATTTTGGTCAAAAATGGCAAAATCGGTAAGGGGGGTGCGGAGGAAAAATCCCGATTTGGACGAAAAAAAATTTTCTCTGCAAACTTGTTCAAACTCTGACGTTTTACCTCTAGACTTGTGCTGCGTGCGTATTTCGAGTCAGAACTCGTTCGAACTGGCTTGAACAGTCTCAAAAGCTCCAGATCACAGAGAGCCTGTTTTTCGCCAAAATTGGTTTTTGGCTAAACCCAATTTTCAAGCGTACAGTCGGGTATCCGGAGCCCCATTTTTATTCACAGCATGCCCAAAGCGTCTAAATATGCAAGTTTTAACAAAATCCGAGACAAAAAAATTTTGGTGAAAAATGGCAAAATCGGTAAGGGGGGTGCGGAGGAAAAATCCCGATTTGGACGAAAAAAAATTTTCTCTGCAAACTTGTTCAAACTCTGACGTTTTACCTCTAGACTTGTGCTGCGTGCGTATTTCGAGTCAGAACTCGTTCGAACTGGCTTGAACAGTCTCAAAAGCTCCAGATCACAGAGAGCCTGTTTTTCGCCAAAATTGGTTTTTGGCTAAACCCAATTTTCAAGCGTACAGTCGGGTATCCGGAACCCCATTTTTATTCACAGCATGCCCAAAGCGTCTAAATATGCAAGTTTTAACAAAATCCGAGACAAAAAAATTTTGGTCAAAAATGGCAAAATCGGTAAGGGGGTGCGGAGGAAAAATCCCGATTTGGACGAAAAAAAATTTTCTCTGCAAACTTGTTCAAACTCTGACGTTTTACCTCTAGACTTGTGCTGCGTGCGTATTTCGAGTCAGAACTCGTTCGAACTGGCTTGAACAGTCTCAAAAGCTCCAGATCACAGAGAGCCTGTTTTTCGCCAAAATTGGTTTTTGGCTAAACCCAATTTTCAAGCGTACAGTCGGGTATCCGGAGCCCCATTTTTATTCACAGCATGCCCAAAGCGTCTAAATATGCAAGTTTTAACAAAATCCGAGACAAAAAAATTTTGGTCAAAAATGGCAAAATCGGTAAGGGGGGTGCGGAGGAAAAATCCCGATTTGGACGAAAAAAGATTTTCTCTGCAAACTTGTTCAAACTCTGACGTTTTACCTCTAGACTTGTGCTGCGTGCGTATTTCGAGTCAGAACTCGTTCGAACTGGCTTGAACAGTCTCAAAAGCTCCAGATCACAGAGAGCCTGTTTTTCTCCAAAATTGGTTTTTGGCTAAACCCAATTTTCAAGCGTACAGTCGGGTATCCGGAGCCCCATTTTTATTCACAGCATGCCCAAAGCGTCTAAATATGCAAGTTTTAACAAAATCCGAGACAAAAAAATTTTGGTCAAAAATGGCAAAATCGGTAAGGGGGGTGCGGAGGAAAAATCCCGATTTGGACGAAAAAAAAATTTCTCTGCAAACTTGTTCAAACTCTGACGTTTTACCTCTAGACTTGTGCTGCGTGCGTATTTCGAGTCAGAACTCGTTCGAACTGGCTTGAACAGTCTCAAAAGCTCCAGATCACAGAGAGCCTGTTTTTCGCCAAAATTGGTTTTTGGCTAAACCCAATTTTCAAGCGTACAGTCGGGTATCCGGAGCCCCATTTTTATTCACAGCATGCCCAAAGCGTCTAAATATGCAAGTTTTAACAAAATCCGAGACAAAAAAATTTTGGTCAAAAATGGCAAAATCGGTAAGGGGGGTGCGGAGGAAAAATCCCGATTTGGACGAAAAAAAAATTTCTCTGCAAACTTGTTCAAACTCTGACGTTTTACCTCTAGACTTGTGCTGCGTGCGTATTTCGAGTCAGAACTCGTTCGAACTGGCTTGAACAGTCTCAAAAGCTCCAGATCACAGAGAGCCTGTTTTTCGCCAAAATTGGTTTTTGGCTAAACCCAATTTTCAAGCGTACAGTCGGGTATCCGGAGCCCCATTTTTATTCACAGCATGCCCAAAGCGTCTAAATATGCAAGTTTTAACAAAATCCGAGACAAAAAAAAATTTGGTCAAAAATGGCAAAATCGGTAAGGGGGGTGCGGAGGAAAAATCCCGATTTGGACGAAAAAAAATTTTCTCTGCAAACTTGTTCAAACTCTGACGTTTTACCTCTAGACTTGTGCTGCGTGCGTATTTCGAGTCAGAACTCGTTCGAACTGGCTTGAACAGTCTCAAAAGCTCCAGATCACAGAGAGCCTGTTTTTCGCCAAAATTGGTTTTTGGCTAAACCCAATTTTCAAGCGTACAGTCGGGTATCCGGAGCCCCATTTTTATTCACAGCATGCCCAAAGCGTCTAAATATGCAAGTTTTAACAAAATCCGAGACAAAAAAATTTTGGTCAAAAATGGCAAAATCGGTAAAGGGGGTGCGGAGGAAAAATCCCGATTTGGACGAAAAAAAATTTTCTCTGCAAACTTGTTCAAACTCTGACGTTTTACCTCTAGACTTGTGCTGCGTGCGTATTTCGAGTCAGAACTCGTTCGAACTGGCTTGAACAGTCTCAAAAGCTCCAGATCACAGAGAGCCTGTTTTTCGCCAAAATTGGTTTTTGGCTAAACCCAATTTTCAAGCGTACAGTCGGGTATCCGGAGCCCCATTTTTATTCACAGCATGCCAAAAGCGTCTAAATATGCAAGTTTTAACAAAATCCGAGACAAAAAAATTTTGGTCAAAAATGGCAAAATCGGTAAGGGGGGTGCGGAGGAAAAATCCCGATTTGGACGAAAAAAAATTTTCTCTGCAAACTTGTTCAAACTCTGACGTTTTACCTCTAGACTTGTGCTGCGTGCGTATTTCGAGTCAGAACTCGTTCGAACTGACTTGAACAGTCTCAAAAGCTCCAGATCACAGAGAGCCTGTTTTTCGCCAAAATTGGTTTTTGGCTAAACCCAATTTTCAAGCGTACAGTCGGGTATCCGGAGCCCCATTTTTATTCACAGCATGCCCAAAGCGTCTAAATATGCAAGTTTTAACAAAATCCGAGACAAAAAAATTTTGGTCAAAAATGGCAAAATCGGTAAGGGGGGTGCGGAGGAAAAATCCCGATTTGGACGAAAAAAAATTTTCTCTGCAAACTTGTTCAAACTCTGACGTTTTACCTCTAGACTTGTGCTGCGTGCGTATTTCGAGTCAGAACTCGTTCGAACTGGCTTGAACAGTCTCAAAAGCTCCAGATCACAGAGAGCCTGTTTTTCGCCAAAATTGGTTTTTGGCTAAACCCAATTTTCAAGCGTACAGTCGGGTATCCGGAGCCCCATTTTTATTCACAGCATGCCCAAAGCGTCTAAATATGCAAGTTTTAACAAAATCCGAGACAAAAAAAATTTGGTCAAAAATGGCAAAATCGTTAAGGGGGGTGCGGAGGAAAAATCCCGATTTGGACGAAAAAAAATTTTCTCTGCAAACTTGTTCAAACTCTGACGTTTTACCTCTAGACTTGTGCTGCGTGCGTATTTCGAGTCAGAACTCGTTCGAACTGGCTTGAACAGTCTCAAAAACTGGCTTGAACAGTCTCAAAAGCTCCAGATCACAGAGAGCCTGTTTTTCGCCAAAATTGGTTTTTGGCTAAACCCAATTTTCAAGCGTACAGTCGGGTATCCGGAGCCCCATTTTTATTCACAGCATGCCCAAAGCGTCTAAATATGCAAGTTTTAACAAAATCCGAGACAAAAAAATTTTGGTCAAAAATGGCAAAATCGGTAAGGGGGGTGCGGAGGAAAAATCCCGATTTGGACGAAAAAAAATTTTCTCTGCAAACTTGTTCAAACTCTGACGTTTTACCTCTAGACTTGTGCTGCGTGCGTATTTCGAGTCAGAACTCGTTCGAACTGGCTTGAACAGTCTCAAAAACTCCAGATCACAGAGAGCCTGTTTTTTGCCAAAATTGGTTTTTGGCTAAACCCAATTTTCAAGCGTACAGTCGGGTATCCGGAGCCCCATTTTTATTCACAGCATGCCCAAAGCGTCTAAATATGCAAGTTTTAACAAAATCCGAGACAAAAAAATTTTGGTCAAAAATGGCAAAATCGGTAAGGGGGGTGCGGAGGAAAAATCCCGATTTGGACGAAAAAAAATTTTCTCTGCAAACTTGTTCAAACTTTGACGTTTTACCTCTAGACTTGTGCTGCGTGCGTATTTCGAGTCAGAACTCGTTCGAACTGGCTTGAACAGTCTCAAAAGCTCCAGATCACAGAGAGCCTGTTTTTCGCCAAAATTGGTTTTTGGCTAAACCCAATTTTCAAGCGTACAGTCGGGTATCCGGAGCCCTATTTTTATTCACAGCATGCCCAAAGCGTCTAAATATGCAAGTTTTAACAAAATCCGAGATAAAAAAATTTTGGTCAAAAATGGCAAGATCGGTAAGGGGGGTGCGGAGGAAAAATCCCGATTTTGACGAAAAAAGTTTTTCTCTGCAAACTTGTTCAAACTTTGACGTTTTACCTCTACGACTTGTGCTGCGTGCGTATTTCGAGTCAGAACTCGTTCGAACTGGCTTGAACAGTCTTAAAAGCTCCAGATCACAGAGAGCCTGTTTTTCGCCAAAATTGGTTTTTGGCTAAACCCAATTTTCAAGCGTACAGTCGGGTATCCGGAGCCCCATTTTTATTCACAGCATGCCCAAAGCGTCTAAATATGCAAGTTTTAACAAAATCCGAGACAAAAAAAATTTGGTCAAAAATGGCAAAATCGGTAAGGGGGGTGCGGAGGAAAAATCCCGATTTTGACGAAAAAAAATTTTCACTGCAAACTTGTTCAAACTTTGACGTTTGACCTCTAGACTTGTGCTGCGTGCGTATTTCGAGTCAGAACTCGTTCGAACTGGCTTGAACAGTCTCAAAAGCTCCAGATCACAGAGAGCCTGTTTTTCGCCAAAATTGGTTTTTGGCTAAACCCAATTTTCAAGCGTACAGTCGGGTATCCGGAGCCCCATTTTTATTCACAGCATGCCCAAAGCGTCTAAATATGCAAGTTTTAACAAAATCCGAGACAAAAAAGATTTGGTTAAAAATGGCAAAATCGGTAAGGGGGGTGCGGAGGAAAAATCCCGATTTGGACGAAAAAAAAATTTCTCTGCAAACTTGTTCAAACTTTGACGTTTTACCTCTAGACTTGTGCTGCGTGCGTATTTCGAGTCAGAACTCGTTCGAACTGGCTTGAACAGTCTCAAAAACTCCAGATCACAGAGAGCCTGTTTTTTTGCCAAAATTGGTTTTTGGCTAAACCCAATTTTCAAGCGTACAGTCGGGTATCCGGAGCCCCATTTTTATTCACAGCATGCCCAAAGCGTCTAAATATGCAAGTTTTAACAAAATCCGAGACAAAAAAAAATTGGTCAAAAATGGCAAAATCGGTAAGGGGGGGTGCGGAGGAAAAATCCCGATTTTGACGAAAAAAATTTTTCTCTGCAAACTTGTTCAAACTTTGACGTTTTACCTCTAGACTTGTGCTGCGTGCGTATTTCGAGTCAGAACTCGTTCGAACTGGCTTGAACAGTCTCAAAAACTCCAGATCACAGAGAGCCTGTTTTTTGCCAAAATTGGTTTTTGGCTAAACCCAATTTTCAAGCGTACAGTCGGGTATCCGGAGCCCCATTTTTATTCACAGCATGCCCAAAGCGTCTAAATATGCAAGTTTTAACAAAATCCGAGACAAAAAAAAATTGGTCAAAAATGGCAAAATCGGTAAGGGGGGGTGCGGAGGAAAAATCCCGATTTTGACGAAAAAAATTTTTCTCTGCAAACTTGTTCAAACTTTGACGTTTTACCTCTAGACTTGTGCTGCGTGCGTATTTCGAGTCAGAACTCGTTCGAACTGGCTTGAACAGTCTCAAAAACTCCAGATCACAGAGAGCCTATTTTTCGCCAAAATTGGTTTTTGGCTAAACCCAATTTTCAAGCGTACAGTCGGGTATCCGGAGCCCCATTTTTATTCACAGCATGCCCAAAGCTTCTAAATATGCAAGTTTTAACAAAATCCGAGACAAAAAAAATTTGGTCAAAAATGGCAAAGTCGGTAAGGGGGGTGCGGAGGAAAAATCCCGATTTTGACGAAAAAAAAATTTCTCTGCAAACTTGTTCAAACTTTGACGTTTTACCTCTAGACTTGTGCTGCGTGCGTATTTCGAGTCAGAACTCGTTCGAACTGGCTTGAACAGTCTCAAAAACTCCAGATCACAGAGAGCCTGTTTTTCGCCAAAATTGGTTTTTGGCTAAACCCAATTTTCAAGCGTACAGTCGGGTATCCGGAGCCCCATTTATATTCACAGCATGCCCAAAGCGTCTAAATATGCACGTTTTAACAAAATCCGAGACAAAAAAAAAATTGGTCAAAAATGGCAAAATCGGTAAGGGGGTGCGGAGGGAAAATCCCGATTTTGACAAAAAAAAAATCTCTGCAAACTTGTTCAAACTTTGACGTTTTACCTCTAGACTTGTGCTGCGTGCGTATTTCGAGTCAAAACTCGTTCGAACTGGCTTGAACAGTCTCAAAAGCTCCAGATCACAGAGAGCCTGTTTTTCGCCAAAAATGGTTTTTGGCTAAACCCAATTTTCAAGCGTACACTCGGGTATCCGGAGCCCCATTTTTATTCACAGCATGCCCAAAGCGTCTAAATATGCAAGTTTTAACAAAATCCGAGACAAAAAAATTTTGGTCAAAAATGGCAAAATCGGTAAGCGGGTGCGGAGGAAAAATCCCGATTTTGACGAAAAAAAAATTCTCTGCAAACTCATTCAAACTTTGACGTTTTACCTCTAGACTTGTGCTGCGTGCGTATTTTGAGTCAGAACTCGTTCGAACTGGCTTGAACATTCTCAAAAGCTCCAGATCACAGAGAGCCTGTTTTTCGCCAAAATTGGTTTTTGGCTAAACCCAATTTTCAAGCGTACAGTCGGGTATCCGGAGCCCCATTTTTATTCACAGCATGCCCAAAGCGTCTAAATATGCAAGTTTTAACAAAATCCGAGACAAAAAAAATTTGGTCAAAAATGGCAAAATCGGTAAGGGGTGTGCGGAGGAAAAATCCCGATTTTGACGAAAAAATTTGTTCTCTGCAAACTTGTTCAAACTTTGACGTTTTACCTCTAGACTTGTGCTGCGTGCATATTTCGAGTCAGAACTCGTTCGAACTGGCTTGAACAGTCTCAAAAGCTTCAGATCACAGAGAGCCTGTTTTTCGCCAAAATTGGTTTTTGGCTAAACCCAATTTTCAAGCGTACAGTCGGGTATCCGGAGCCCCATTTTTATTCACAGCATGTCTAAAGCGTCTAATATACAAGTTTTAACAAAATCCGAGACAAAAAAATTTTGGTCAAAAATGGCAAAATCGGTAAGGGGGGTGCGGAGGAAAAATCCCGATTTTGACGGAAAAAAAATTTCTCTGCAAACTTGTTCAAACTTTGACGTTTTACCTCTAGACTTGTGCTGCGTGCGTATTTCGAGTCAGAACTCGTTCGAACTGGCTTGAACAGTCTCAAAAGCTCCAGATCACAGAGAGCCTGTTTTTCGCCAAAATTGTTTATTTGGCTAAACCCAATTTTCAAGCGTACAGTCGGGTATCCGGAGCCCCATTTTTATTCACAGCATGCCCAAAGCGTCTAAATATGCAAGTTTTAACAAAATCCGAGACAAAAAAATTTTGGTCAAAAATGGCAAAATCGGTAAGGGGGGTGCGGAGGAAAAATCCCGATTTTGACGAAAAAAAATTTTCTCTGCAAACTTGTTCAAACTTTGACGTTTTACCTCAAGACTTGTGCTGCGTGCGTATTTCGAGTCAGAACTCGTTCGAACTGGCTTGAACAGTCTCAAAAGCTCCAAATCACAGAGAGCCTGTTTTTCGCCAAAATTGGTTTTTGGCTAAACCCAATTTTCAAGCGTACAGTCGGGTATCCGGAGCCCGATTTTATTCACAGCATGCCCAAAGCGTCTAAATATGCAAGTTTTAACAAAATCCGAGACAAAAAAAAATTTGTCAAAAATTGCAAAATCGGTAAGGGGGGTGCGGAGGAAAAATCCCGATTTTGACGAAAAAATTTGTTATCTGCAAACTTGTTCAAACTTTGACATTTTACCTCAAGACTTGTGCTGCGTGCGTATTTCGAGTCAGAACTCGTTCGAACTGGCTTGAACAGTCTCAAAAGCTCCAGATCACAGAGAGCCTGTTTTTCGCCAAAATTGGTTTTTGGCTAAACCCAATTTTCAAGCGTACAGTCGGGTATCCGGAGCCCCATTTTTATTCACAGCATACCCAAAGCGTCTAAATAAGCAAGTTTTAACAAAATCCGAGACAAAAAAGTTCTGGTCAAAAAAGGCAGAATCGGTAAGGGAGGGTGCGGAGGAAAAATCCCGATTTAGACGAAAAAATTTGTTCTCTGCAAACTTGTTCCAACTTTGACGTTTTACCTCTCGACTTGTGCTGCGTGCGTATTTCGAGTCAGAACTCGTTCGAACTGTCTTGAACAGTCTCAAAAGCTCCAGATCACAGAGAGCCTGCTTTTCGCCAAAATTGGCTTTTGGCTAAACCCAATTTTCAAGCGTACAGTCGGGTATCCGGAGCCCCATTTTTATTCATAGCATGGCTAAAGCGTCTAAATATGCAAGTTTTAACAAAATCCGAGACAAAAAAGTTCTGGTCAAAAAAGGCAGAATCGGTAAGGGAGGGTGCGGAGGAAAAATCCCGATTTAGACGAAAAAATTTGTTCTCTGCAAACTTGTTCCAACTTTGACGTTTTACCTCTCGACTTGTGCTGCGTGCGTATTTCGAGTCAGAACTCGTTCGAAACGTCTTGAACAGTCTCAAAAGCTCCAGATCACAGAGAGCCTGTTTTTCGCCAAAATTGGCTTTTGGCTAAACCCAATTTTCAAGCGTACAGTCGGGTATCCGGAGCCCCATTTTTATTCATAGCATGGCTAAAGCGTCTAAATATGCAGGTTTAAATAAAATCCGAGACAAAAAAAAATTGGTCAAAAAAGGCAAAATCGGTAAGGGGGTGCGGATTTCCCGATTTTGACGAAAAAAAATTTCCCTGTAAACTTTTTCAAACCATGACGTTTAACCTCTCGACCTGTGCTGCGTGCGTATTTCGAGTCAGAACTCGTTCGAACTGGCTTGAACAGGTTCAAAAGCTCCAGATCAGTGAGATCACAAAGAGCCTGTTTTTCGCCAAAATTGGTTTTTGGCTAAACCCAATTTTCAAGCGTACAGTCAGGTATCCGGAGCCCCATTTTTAATCACAGCATACCCAAAGCCTCAAAATATGCAAGTTTTAACAAAATCCGAGACAAAAAAAATTTGGTCGAAAATTGCAAAATCGGTAAGGGGGTGCGGAGGAAAAATCCCGATTTTGACGAAAAAAAAATCTCTGCAAACTTGTTCAAACTTTGACGTTTTACCTCTAAACCTGTGCTGCGTGCGTATTTCGAGTCAGAACTCGTTCGAACTGGCTTGAACAGTTTCAAAAGCTCCAGATCACAGAGAGCCTGCTTTTCGCCAAAATTGGTTTTTGGCTAAACCCAATTTTCAAGCGTACAGTCGGGTATCCGGGGCCCCATTTTTATTCACAGCATACCCAAAGCGTCCAAATATGCAAGTTTTAACGAAATCCAGGACAAAAAATGGTCAAAAATGTCAAAATCGGTAAGGGGGTGCGGAGGAAAAATCCCGATTTTGACGAAAAAAATTTTTCTCTCTGCAAAATTGTTCAAACTTTGAGGTTTAACCTCTCGACCTGTGCTGCGTGCGTATTTCGAGTCAGAACTCGTTCGAACTGGCTTGAACAGGTTCAAAAGCTCCAGATCAGTGAGATCACAAAGAGCCTGTTTTTCGCCAAAATTGGTTTTTGGCTAAACCCAATTTTCAAGCGTACAGTCGGGTATCCGGAGCCCCATTTTTAATCACAGCATGCCCAAAGCGTCTAAATATGCAAGTTTTAACAAAATCCGAGACAAAAAAGATTTGGTCAAAAATGGCAGAATCGGTAAGGGGGGTGCGGAGGAAAAATCCCGATTTTGACGAAATATTTTTCTCCTTGCAAAATTTCTGGTGACTGGTCACGTTTTCTAGGTGCGCTTCGTGTATGTTTATCACGTGATAAAATTGGTCAAATTTTACACAGTAGCATTTGTTAGTAAATAGGCAACCACGAATTCAAAGATTTTCTTATTAAACACCCGAATTGAAGGATACCAAGACTAAATTCTGAAAAGGGGGCGCGTTATATGGCCATTTTTGAATGCGACGAAAGCACAAACAAGTCGCAAGACGGTTTAACATATTGTGTTTCTCGATTAGATGTCTTGATCGACGTGTTAGAATTCCGCAAACGTCTACCGATCGGTCGCGCTCAACTAGACCTCATGTAACGCCTGTAAAGCAAGATAATTCCTCACGTTAACGTCGTGTACGTTTCAGGTTGTGACGTTGGGAACGACGTTCTGTCGAGTAGTCGGTTACTGTGGTGGCTAAATAAGTGTTTTTCTGGTAACTGTTGTTTTTGCAAGTAACGTTTAAAATAGACACTCTGCTCGGAAAATAGAGCTCGTAGATAAGCCATTTTTGAATACTGGAAACACCAAAACAAGCCGCCTGACGTTTTTCCGTCTTGCATTGCACGATTAGGCATCTTGGTCGACGAGTTAAGAATTACAGAAACATTTGCCAATTGGCCAAATTCAGATAGACCTCGCGTAACGCCTGTTATACAAGAAGCTATCTCACGTTAACGTCATTTGCGTTTCAGGTCTGAGACGTTGAGATCGATGTCGCGTTTAGTATTCACTAATTGTGGTCACCAAAAAAGCCGTTTTGCGGTATCTTTTATCGTCGCAAGTAACTGTTGAACCACGCGCTACGGATTTTTAAATGGAAATTCTGATACCGCTCTGTTTAAAAGTGCCGTTTTTTCTAAACTGTAACACTTTGATAATTTCTTTATCATCATTTTTTAACAACAGATAATGAAATTTACAGATGGAAATAAGTTTTTGTAATTTCAAATCAGATTAACTGAATAATCGGACATTTATTAGGATTGAGGCGTTTCTTTTGGACGTCAGTATAGAACCGAATATATTTTTTTATACAAAGGGGGAAATGCGGATTATCATTATGTTTTGTTTAGTTTTTTGGGTTTTTTTTTTCAACTTCTCTATTGTGGGCGGCCGCGGCCATGGCACAGTTGTTAGCGCATCTGCCTCTCATTCGAGAGGTCCCGGGTTCGATACCCGGCCGCGGCAAATACCCTTACTGACAAAAATGTCACCCATCAGTGGTTTGATATCGTGAACCTATGTGGGGGAGCAGCTGGAGGCTCGGTAAGGGTGTTGTTGTAGTACTGGTTTGAGAAACGCCAGGAATCCATGGTTAGGTGCTCCAGCCGCCGCGATATGACCTTAGTAGTTGAAAACGGCGTAAAACCCCAATAAATCAAATCAAATCTATTGTTGGCGTTAAATACTAATTATTGTTTGTAAAAGGGTTTAACGTAGAACACCCGTTATAGTATAGCCATTTTGGGATTAATAAAACATCGGATTTTTTTAGCGTCGTCGTTACGTATCCGAACTTAATCGGGCGCGGTCGGAAACATTCGGCGGTGGAAAGTTCCACCGCCGAATGTTTTCGGCGTCGCCCGAATAATGCCGACGTCGCGCGAATCTCATTAGGGGTGGACTACCTTAAGGTGAGCTTATCCAACTATCGGTTATTCCCTTTAAATAGAGGGCCGCGGCCATGGCACAGTTGGTAGCGCATCTGCCTCTCGTTCAAGGGGTCCCGGGTTCGATGCCCAGCCGCGGCAAATAGGCTACCCTTTCTGACAAAAAACATGACCCATCAACGGTTTGATATCGTGAACCAATTTCGGGGAGCAACAAGAGGCTCGGTTAGGATGTTGTGGTTGTACTGGTATGAGAAATAACAGGAATCCATGGTTAGGTGCTCCAGCCGTCGCGATATGATCTTAGCAGTTGAAAACGGCGTAAAACCCCAATAAATTTTAACATTTTAAAAAAGACCTGGCCCCGGTTTCTCGAAAAAACACAAGTATATTCTCATGAGAACATGCTCAACCTCAAAGGGATACTTTCCAACGTTGAAGGGTATTCGATTGAAGTTCATGTGGATTTCGTGCGATTTGAGCATGGTGCTTAGATTTGAGCATGAGAACGTACTTTAAATTTTTCGAGAAACCGGGGACTGGTTTTGGTCCCCTAACAGAAAATAATTTGTAATACATTTAGGCAACATGGAAAATGTTGATAATCAGCATCTTCACCTTTTGTCTCAATATTTTTTGTGTCATTTTGTGCTCAATTCCTATCTTTAATAAAATTCATCTTGTCGTCTGCAACAGCTTTCAAATTGGGACGCCATCAAACTTTGTCGTTTGGGAAAAGGTAATACTAGTAGTATAATCATTATATTGAGTGTTGTTATCAAAGCGGAAAAAATAGGAAAGGGAAAAGAAATGAATAAAGGTTATCTTTAATCGACATCGATAATTCTCTGGAAATCTTAATTTCCTATCTTTAACTTAGGATTTAACTTCCTTTCATCCTGATTAACCTATTACCAGACGGCAAAATTTTAGATTGGTTCAAAATCAAACATATAATTGCAGACGACAGCTTCAAGTGAATGGAATTTTACTTTTTTTAATTTTCTGGTTAGAAAACATTGTGGGAAATGAAGAAATTGCTTGTGACAAGCAATTTCTTCATTTACCGCAATGTTGTTCATGTCATTTATCTTATTTGGCGTCAAGAAGCGTCATTATGTGGTCATGAAATAACCAAAACAACAAAATTTAGGGTGGTCCAATGAGACAGCTGAAATTAGGCAAAATCGAAGTCATTGCAAATGTTATTTATGAATATATAGTTTAGAAAATATTGAGGCTAAATGAGAAAATGCCGGTCTCCAGCATTTTCTTCTTGTCTCAATGTTTTCCCAAGGCTATTCTAATATGGACATCATAACCAGGTCTTGTTTGGGAAAATGATTTAACAATTCGAGTTAAAATTTGAAAAGTAGAATTCGCTTTTTCTATCTTTATTCCCTATTCCGAAACAGTTAAATTAAAGTACGAACCAATTTCAAAGGCACGACAGGGAATCACGTGACCCATTTTTAAAGAGACATAACATTCAAATTTCATTTTTTTTTTTTTTTTTTTTTTTTTTTTTTTTGAAGTGTGTCTTGATGCAAAGATTGGTTATTCTAATTCGTAGAATTGCAATCAGTTTTGTGAAGTTGTTATTGATAAGGGAAAAATACGCCTTCAAAGTTGAGACAGAAATGACAAATTCCATATAAATCTTAACTGTTGTCCACAACAATCTATTTAATTTAGCACAAAAATATATATTTCTCGTGAAAGGTTCAATATTTTTGCTTGAAATTTTCAGAATTTTCTTAAGAAAATTTACTCTTTCACATAAAAATAAAACTAAAATTTATAAAAAATAAATATGAAATATCACTTTAACAATTCTGTCAGTGTAAAGTGTTTTCAAAGGGTCTGCAACGACAACAGCCGGGAATTTTCTTGATTCAGTCGATCTTCCAAACAACACCTATCCATCATTCGACACATCTGAGTTAAGTTTAATTGCCACAAAAAATATGAACCATTTTATAGGTAAGCATTTATTCATGATGCAATCCAATCACAGGAACAAGAACTTAAAAGAATTAATAACTAATATCCATACTTCTTCACTTTTCTTTCTCCTACATCAAGTATTTTTCATGTTTTTGTTATTTTGCTATGCGTGCAAATTGTATATTACCGGTATATAGCAAATAAAATGTTTTTGTATTGTTTTATATTGTACTAAATATGGCCTTATATTCAAAATATTGTAGAAATGGAAACAAACTGCTCGCACAGATCAATTTCTTTTCTTTACTACTATATACATGATATTGATATTCACTTCGACACAAGCTCTATTTCGGGTTAACCCTTTCCGAAACAGGACCTGGTTTTGACGTCCCTAGTAGAAAAGGCTTGTGAAGATATTGGAACAAAGGAAGAATTTGCTGATAACCAGCAGTTTCTCCTTTTGTCTCAATATTTTCTATGCCATATTTTACACAAATTCTATCTCTAATAACTTCCATTTTGTCATTTGTGACAGTTTTTGAAGTGGATCACCCTATAAATTTGCCGTTTAGGAAAGGGTTAACCCAAGTCGATATAAGGAGAGTCAACTGTATCTAGCCTCTCTCTCCTTCATCAACTCTTTCCCAAATACCAAAAAATATTTGGTTGTTCCAATAGGGAACGATTTTTACCAGTTAAACGTGACGCAATTTCGGACAAACAATAGTATTTTCGTTGGTGTTGTTATAAGGTCTCGTAACTATGGCTTGAATCAAGCCGTAGTTACGAGATTTTATCACAACACCGACGGTTTATCAAAACATAACAGTTAACCTAGTCTATTTTTAGAACAAACTTCAGCGCTATTTGAAAGCTGCTGCAAACGACACGTGATTATAGATAACAATAAATTATATTTTTTCAAAAGAACTATGAAGCACAGAAAATATTGAGGAAAAAAGAGAAAATGCCGACTTTCAGCATTTGCTTCTTTTGTCTCAATGTTTGGTCAGCGTTTTCTGTCTTTGTCTCCATCTACTGCAAAGTATTTCTACTAAGCAGGTCAAAAACTAGGTATTGTTTTGGGAAAGGATAAAACAATATAAAAAAAAAGATTTATCATCGGTGTAAATGCAAAACCTCGTATGTCGATTTGTGCAGTTTTCAAAGTACAAACTTGTATGCCAAATTAAGACAATTCACGCAGGTTTTGAGATATATCTCTACTTATCCACTGTGTTGTAAGTTGTACGTTAGATTTGTGTAGTTTGTACGGAAGTTTTGAGTGGTCAATCAAAGATGGCGTCCGTGGAAAATCGTTAGAGGTGGGTGTCTTAGTTTTTCGTCGATGATTTTCTTAAATGGCCGTATCTTGTCTTGATACTGATATCATCGTACAGGAGAAATGTATACCTATTAACGGTGCTATATAGCCAAGTACCAGTGTTGTCCTATCGTACTCAGTCGTTGTGCAAAGACAGCCCAACACGGAAAACTTTTTTCGAAGCGAGAAAGTTGCCCTTTTAAGGATGATTACATAGTACACAGCGAACTAGGGAACAAACTATTGCTCTAACTTGGATGTTTTTAACATGCTCTTTTCAATGGTTACCGTTATTGTACACAAAAATGTCCAGAATGACCACAAACGTTGTGTTTACTAAATGGCCAAACAACGGTGTAGTCCCAGTGAAAATATGCAGACACAACGGTGCAGTTTCTGTGTTTTATGTACGGTGTAGTTATTATTTTCACAACAAGTTGTGAACGGTGTAGACTTGGTATGTTGTATAGGGCGAACTGGCTCTAACCGCTAGCAGATCATCTGCACATCTGATTTATCTCCCTCAAATACTTTGGTCTTTAAAACGCAGTTCTTTCCCTTGATAAAAACGCCGACATCCTCAAAGTAAACGAAACCAAAAGTTAAGGAAATATGCCGTTTTCTCTTTTGTTCATTTACATAAGCCTAAAACAGTTCAATGTATGTTTAATTTGATTTTCAGAAGACATTTTTTTGTTATTTGTTACTGAAAAAAAAATCTGCCGGACATGATAATCACAAGGAATACCATCATAAAATATTAAACAAGTCATACGATAACAGTCATTTTAGAGCCATGTCTTACCCTAAGATGTGGGTGCAATGTCCAGTTTCTTGTTCATCCGTTCATTTGATTTGTAGATTCAAAATTTCGGTTCTGGCTTTGAATTTTTCTTTGTAACTGTTTTAATTGGTTATAACAATCAATTCTTGTGATTAATGAAATGATTTCAACTCAATGAGTATGATAATTATTGATCGACATGTATCTAGTTTTCAAATTGACCCCTCATTGAAAAGTCTGATTTTATCAAAAATAAAGGATTCCATCAACAAAAAAAATATAAATAACAAAACATAAATTATAAATTTGTTTCATAAACATTTGGGCCTTTTTTCGTCTTGTTCGACTTAAAGTAATTAAGTCTTGAAAATAGAATTACGGAACTGCAAAATTCATTTAGGAATTTTCATACCTAATTAACCTCTTCTTCAGGATTGACAATTTTCTGACCAAGATTTTTTGGGCCCACTCATAAAATGTAACCATTTGCAATGAAAAAGACAATATTCTATTCGCCAAAACCGTTTGACTATTGGAGTAAAACGCATTGAAGTACTTCCAAGAGAGTAGAACTTACATCCATAAATAAATGAAATGCAATGTTTTCCATCGATAACCGACCTTCATTGACCAAGATAAACAATTACCAAGTTTATCAACGCTTCTCAATGACTTGATCACATCTGGGAACAAACTGTTCATTTCAGCCAGTGTTTTTATGTCTCGTGGGGAAAGAGAAGAGTCCTATCCGTATCATCTGTTTCAGTAGCCTACGTCCAATAGAATTATCAGGAATTAAGGTCGGAGCTTTTTGAACGAATTTATGGGGTGTTGAACTTCGTAATTTTTTATGTACTGGACTCATGCATTTAAAATCCGGGATATCATCGATAGAAAGATTGTTAACCCCAAAATCCTTTTTTCTACGTTGATGAGGTCTATCTTGTGTATTCTATGCTCGCAAATGGGGATGACGTCCTATTCTGACTTCTTGATAATATTCGGAATTATACTGAAGTTCAGAGTTTTCAAACCTGTTTGATGTGTCTGATCATTGATCTCCCTCCTGCGCACTTTTAATATCTGACTGGAATGGTCCTGTTCCGAATGCTTCACAACCTTTTCGAAACTTCCTTCGAAATGACAATAGTAACAAGTCAACAGCATGGAACTGAAAAAAAAAGAAAAAAGAAAACGGACGCCGGCAGACTCTAGATTCTTTCTATATTCTGATTAAAGTATATTTTGTAGACATATTGTCACCTTTGCTGCAAAGCAGTTACAAGCCAGTCACATATCTACATAATTGTTAAAGAATTTCGGTAGTAATTGTAAAACATGATTCTCAGCCGTGAAAACGTTATCATGAAACATTAATATATTATCATTCGAGAAATAATACGTTCTGTATTGCTTCAAGTCTACACCGTTCACTATTGCATTATGTCTACACCGTTCACAATTTGTTATGAAAATATAACCACACCGTACATAAAACACAGAAACTGCACCGTTGTGTCTGCATATTTTCACTGGGACTACACCGTTGTTTGGCCATTTAGTAAACACGGTGTTTGTGGACATTCTGGAAATTTTTGTGTATAATAACGGTAACCATAGAAAAGAGCATGTTAAAAACATCCAAGTTAGAGCAATAGTTTGTTCCCTAGTTCGCGGATTACTATGTAATCATCCTTAAAAGGGCAACTTTCTCGCTTCGAAATTTTTTTTCCGTGTTGGGCTGTCTTTGCACAACGACTGAGTACTATAGGACAACACTGGTAATTTGATATATAGAATCGTTGATAGGTATACATTTCCCCTGTACAATGATATCAGTATCAAGGCAAGGCACGACCGTTTAAGAATTTTATCAATGAAAAACTATGACACCTACCTCTCATACTGTATCGTTGTCGCCATCTTTGAATGACTGCACAAACCTAACGTACAACTTACAACACAGTGTTATCAGTATCAAAGACCCATAATTTGTGAACAATATGTCCGAATTTCGAGTAAAACCCTTCAATTTCGGAAAAGTTATTGAATTATTTTCGTCTCCTCTAAAATTTTCCAAAAAACGAGACCTTATGCTCCATAAAACTGTTCATATCCATTTAATACGATCGGTCCTATATTCCAAATAAAACACTTAGAATCTACTAGAAATGTCTGCTATTTCAAATTGTCCGTGTCAATTTCATGTGACCTGTCCTATAATTATGTCCTATACAATGAGAGTCATTGAAAGTTACTGTCCCCTAGGTGCTGGCCTGGAACCAGCTGGCGGGGTTTCCTCCCCTACTTTGTATTCCTCCAAGTAAAACAGGGCACCAGCCAACCAGGAAGCGATCCAGGCTACAACGCAACAAGTGAAGCCGGAATCCAGGATCACGCCACTGTGTTCTTTGTAGAGTTTGTCGTCCTGGTCTTGACGTCATTGTAGGAGAGATGGTCGGAAAACATTGAATGAAAAGAAGAAAATGCTGATAATCAGCATTTTCTCCTTTTCCTTCCATTTTTCTGAGAAATTATGCACGGAAATTTCATTGTTATTTATATCCATTTTAGTCGTCTGCATCAGCTTTCATTGGATGTTTTTAGATTACTTATCGTTTGGGGAAAAGTTAAACTTCAAAGTGTATTTAAGTGTATTCATGTATTATATGAAAACCAAAACTATTTACATGACAATGAAAATCTTCTAATACATGCTTAAAAAGAGACTTATATTCCATTTATAATGTTCATATTCATTTCATACGACCGGTCCTATATTTCAAACAAATCACTGAGAGTTACTGCCCCCTAGTTGCTGGTCTGGAACCAGCTGGCGGGGTTTCCTCCCCTACTTTGTATTCCTCCAAGTAAAACAGGGCACCAGCCAACCAGGAAGCGATCCAGGCTACGACGCAACAAGTGAAGCCGGAACCCAGGATCACGCCACTATGTTCTTTGTAGAGTTTGTCTGCGTAAAGAGCGAATCCCGTAAGCAGGAATAAACCTGTGAATGGAAATTATATTTTTCTTTTTTTTTTTTTTTTTTTTTTTTTTTTTTTTTTTTTGTAGTAAATATGTTGCAAATAAGCTACTTGATCTCTACACAAAAAGTGAAGTCAGGGCCAGGGTCACGCCGCTGTCTTCTTTGTAGAGTTTGTCGGCATGAAGAGAGAATCCGGTAAGCAGGAATAGACCTGTAAATGAAAATTGACACATTTTGATTGAGAAAAATCGCTAATTCTTTTGTGCCAATGCGAATAATACTGTCACCAGATAAGTCGGGGTGTTTCGACAGAAAGTGGATCCAAAAAACACACCACTATGGTGGTTGGCGTACAGAGCAAATCCGGTAGGTACTAAATGGCGGGTATCTTTTTTTTTTTTTTTTTTTTTTTTTTTTTTTTTTTAAATCAAAGCAACGAAAGTCCTGAAAGCCGGTTTCCGGTTTCATTTACCTTTTTATAGATGCATGTTGTTGAGTAAGGCGCGTCTTCAGTGGACAAGCCTTTCGTATTTTACAGAAAAAATGTAAGGACTGAGAATATTAAAAAAAAAAAAGAAAATTCGTTTTAATGCAGGCATTAGAACTTAAATTGCAAATTGAAAAGCAGTCATCGTGAATAAGATATTCATAGATTTTTACGGGCAATACACAATTGATTTATTAGATCATTCTGTACAAGAAGTTATATATAGAAGCATACCAAAAGATAGAGTTTCTACCCAAGTAGAATACTACATAATAGCCACAGTCTCACGATTGATTCATATAAAAAAAAGTTAACTCTATCCCAAACAAGCTTTGATTTTGAAGTACCAAAAACAGAAAAAATGTTTTGGAAAACTGATTAAAAAGTAAAGATACAGATGTCTAATATGGCTTTTCTTTTGTTTCAATATGAATTGAGCTATTTTGTAAAACTATTTATCAATATAAATTTTGCATGTGAACATTTTTGTCATTTGGGAAAGGTGCAGATCAGAGGCGCATTCTTAAGAGCGAGAAAGATTTCTTACGATGTTTTATATAAAGCGTTTTTAAGAACAAGATTCAGACCGAGCTGTTCCAAATGCTTCATACTTCATACAAATGACGTCATGAAGACGTCATTTTTATGAAGTATAGAACATTACCATGGTACCATGGAGCATTCGGAACGACTCGGTCAATTCTTTCTTATATTATTTCTACAGAGTTAACCTAGGGGTTCCGCACGATGTATAGGGTAATGGCGCCTCCCATTGAGCGTCTTAAAGATTTTGCTCTAAAGAACGCTCTATCCTAAAACATTTTAAGAAATCTCAAGATATCTCAAGATGTCTCGCTCTAAAGAACGCGTCTCAGGTTTTAACACAATTACCAGCTGCTGACAGCACTCCACAAACACTGAAGGATATCTCTTGTCTTTCCATCTTCATGAAAAGTTTCATTACCCCACCCACAATAGTACCAAAAAGAAAAAAAACTTTTGAAAACATTATGGAACATGAAGAAATTGCTTGCGATAAGCAATTTCTTCATTTCCCACAATGTTTTCTGGCAAAAAAGGGACAAAAAATAATTTTCATTCACTTGAAAATAAAAGTTTAAATTATCGTCTGCAACATCTTCGAATTCCGACCAGTCTAAAATTATGTCGTCTGGTAATGGGTTAAGCACAGGGACAAGCACAGTATAATTACCGGCTGCTGACAGCACTCCGCAAACGCTGAAGGATATCTCTTGTCTTTCTATCTTCACGAATATTTTCATTACCCCGCCCACCACCGCACCAATGATAAGGAGTAACCCCAGAAGTACCATGGCTCGAACTGCTTTCAGGTCGGATGTGACTTTATCGCCTGCAATGTATGAATCAAAGTACTGAAAGAACTGTTGGGAAGCAAATGTGTTAATCATGTAGGCCTATCCAGAAGTAGAGTACTTTGATTAGGTACTTTGGTTTATTATCCATTTGAACACCTTGAATACTTTGATTCCATGCTGGAGTTGATGAATCTATTTTTAGCACAACTTTTATGTGTATACTAGTACTAACCAATCAATGGACGCGGTTTGCCAGGTACTACCAGTTGTAAATACATAGTATCCACACAACGGGTACCAGTTTTATTTATCGTTTGTGTAAATTATCTATTTATAGCTTTGAGCCTTTGAATATATTTCATAGTTCAGTAAACTTGACTGACCCATTTACAAGGAAGGAAATTGGACTGATCTTTGAACCATAATAAAGCAAATTACTACGCCGGTCTTTTCTTCTCTTAGAGACATGATTAATTGAATGTTTCATTTTCAGCCACACAATTCAATATCTACACGTATAACTTCAGACTTTTATGTTGAACATTCGAATGACTGTTACTCATTAATCTTTGCTTTTGATAGAACTGTTTATAGTGAGGATGACCGAAAGATGTTGTGTGGTATGCAGAAAATGGTAAAGTGCAGAGAAAGGTGGCTGGAAAGAGAAGCAAATTTTGCAAAACTTGCTTCCCAAAACTACATTCTCTTACTAAGAATTGCTCCGTGACATAGAATATTTATGGGACTGCATGGGTATTATTCATTTCATTTGAAGTGCTACTGTCCTTTATGCATGACATGTTCATATGTAGCAAATAGCGTACCATAAGAGACTTAAACCATAGTTAAGAAATACAAAAAAAAAGAATTTCAAGAAAAATATGACTGACCTCTTTTTAGGAAAATATATAAGCCAGGATCTGGAAAAAGGTCCCTTAAGGCTTTTTAGCCAAACATGTTTCCAGATCAGCCTGCGTATACAAGCAGTCTGACCAGGAACCATGTTGTTCTCTACTAGTACGCGCAGCCTGATCTTGAAACATGACTTTCTCAAATGCTATAAGGGACGTTTTTCCAGATAATAAAAGCTAAAAAGTTCTGCTCAATGTCAAATGAAACCAGCAATACAAAGGTTAGGATCAACAAAATTGAAAATGTTGCTGATCTAGAGCGAAAGCTTCGTGCAAAATCTACTAGAACATGGGGAGGAATCACATAACACAGTAATTGCAGTAACACTTCGATAACTTTGTAAGTATATGACTGACTTGGCTTCAAGCAGGGAGAGTGTAAATCTTCGTACGTCAGGGATTAGATGTATTTGGATCTTTTATAAACTTCAGGTTATCGAATAAATATTGACGAATTTTATGAATATACTCACTATATTTTGGCACATTTGAATATTGAGAGTTATAAAGAATAGATCATAAACTGCAAAAATTCTATATTAAAATGATCAGTGAAGATATGGTGTCATTATAATTAATTTAATATTCATTACATTAATTTTTCTGAATGTCTTAATGGAAATCCCTTAATCGATCGCACGAAAAAAGCAAAAAATCACCATTTACCTGTTACAGAGTAGCATTTTCCTTTACTACACACATTCCAAAGTCCGTTTGTGCTTGTTACATGCAAATGCCAGTCGTCTACGGCGGCCGACAGGATGGCCAGCAGGAGCGCAAACAAAGATACGCCGAATCCAAAGTACGCCATTACGCCCGCCATTTTTATGATAGATCTTATAGTAATTAATTTCCTTGTGTATGTACAAGAGTCTGGATATCGAGTGATCGAAATGATTATTCAAAGGATGAAAACTTTCAAAAATTGAAGATCCGTTGCAGATTATGTTATAACCTTTTCACGAATTGCGCTTTGTTTGACACCCCCAATCAAAATGTTTTTGGAAAGTAATTGGACAAAAATATGAAAATCTCAACATGATGATTATTATACTTTTCTCCCGTTAAGTTTTATACTCTAACACGATTAGGTCTGCGTATATTTAAGGTATCCAACCCCTCATTAGCACCAAAGGCCCAGATGCGAAATTGGAAAAGTGCTAGTAATTCATAAACTGTGTTAAATTTCCATTCCAAATACAAACATTTAAAGCATTTTGAACGGTTTAGAATTTTGAATTAATCCATACTTATGGAAATATTTGACATAAATGTTCGAAATTACACCCCCCCCCCCCCCCCTGCATATGGATATAGAGTAAAATAATATTTGAAAATTATTTTCTTCTTGAAGCCTAATCTTGAAATCCGGCAGGGTGAATCAACTTATTTGAAGTGTTTTTACAAGTGTGTGTAATTTGGTGCCTAGAAAGTAGTGATTTTTCGAGGGTCTGTAAACCTTAACAACCTTTATTTCATGTTAAACAAACTGTAATTTTGTTGTTTTTGAAAGGTTTTGCCATTTACAAACGATTAATTTTGAGACTATGCCAATGTGAAAACTGCTAGAGACAACAAATTATGTACATTGAACCACAGAAATTTAGCGACAAAAGTTGGACTTAAGGTTTGCGAACTGAGAATGAAAACACCACTTTCTAGCCATACGAAATGCATCAAATTACGCACACACTTGTACGAAATACACTTCACATAAGTTGATTCACAACGCCGGATTTCAAGATTATGCTTCAAGAAGAAAATAATTTACAAATATTATTTTACTCAATATTCATATGCAAGGGATGTGATTTTGAACATTTTTGTCAAATATTTCCATAAGTATGCATTAATTCAAAATTCTAAACCATACAAAATGCTTCTGTTTGTATTTGGAATGGAAATGTAGGCCCTAACACAGTTTAGGAATTACTGGCACTTTTTAAATTTCGTCTCTGGCTCTGCATTTCATTCTCAGTTCGTAAACCTTAATGTTTTCCAGAACATTTTTCATCGAGGACGCCAAACTTAGTCTTTCGGGATTGTTAATAATCTTAGTGTGCTCCAAAATTATATATGTACAGGGACAAACATTCTATAAACGGAAAGAATATTGCAGAATGCTTTAAAAAATCCAAATGGCAAAAGCCGAACTCGAATACATGGTGTATAATCACGTGACTCAGAATTTCCGATAACCTTAAATATCTTTTTAATACTTGGCCAATTTGAATTCGGTTTGAAGTAGAGAAGGTAGGAAAATGCCAGAAATAAGCTGGACGTGTTGGATTGTTGAACAATCAACTGATAAAAAAGTTATTGAAGATAAACCAAAATTTTGGTTTATCTTCAATAACTTTTTTATCAGTTGATTTTTCAAAAATCAACTACGCCCATCTAATGCGTGACATCTGTCCACGTTCTCTGCTTCAAACCGAATTCAAATCGGCCCAGTATTTACTAAATTATTGAAGATTTTCTGAAAATATTGTATCACGTGATTATACGAGTACACCTTGGAATAGCTCAGTCGGTAACGTCGCAGTCTATCATGGGTGTTTAGTCATCTGTGCGAGGGAGCAGTTGGAGGCTCGGGTTGGATATTGTGGTAGTACTGATGAGAAAAAGTCCAGGAATACATAGTTACTTGCACCGGCCGCAGCAATATGACCATAGCACTTGAAAGAGGCATTAAACCCCATTTGATCAACCGAATGGCAAAAATATATGGAGGGCTGCAGTCGATAGAATGAGTATTGATAAAGATATTATTTGTGGCGAACTGTAATCAAGAAAATATTTTTTTCAAAATGAGAAAATGCTTAATATCAGGGGTTTTTCTTTTGCATCAATGTTTTCCTTAGCTTTTAATATCAGCACTTGTGGTGAACTCGGCCAAAGCGAGGGACGTTTTTTCGCGATCAATGTATTCCGTCGGTGTTGTTATAGAATATCGTAACTACGGCTTTATCGAAGCCGTAATTACGAGATTTTATAACAACAACGACAGCTTGTCAATACAAAACGGTAAACCCGGTCTGTTTTTAGAATAAGTTCATTGTCATTAGAAAAAATCTATAAACTCACAGTTAAACGCAAAGTATATATACCTAGTTGTAGCGAAAATTGTTTTAGATCACAACCAGTGATCAGGGGCATTTTAAAGAAAAAAGTTTGGATTTCCTCGACGTTGTCTAAATCACATGACATTGTTTTTCCTGCGTAAAATAGGCTTGGTCAGCTCTTTACAAAACGTTTCCCAAATGAGATCTTGTTTTGACGTCCTCGATGGAAAAGGCTCGAGAAAATATTGATGTAAAAGAAGAAAATGCTGATTTTCAACATTTTCTTTTTTTCCTCATATCAATAGTTTTTATGATTTCCGCACACAAACCTTAATTTGATCAACATCCAAATTTGTAACACGAAGTAGCTTTTAAATTCGAACCGTTTAATTAATATTGTCGTTTGGAAAATGGCTAATAAAGAACGACATTTGAGAATATTCACAACAGACGAAATCATTATTTGATATAGTGTATATCGCAGAAAATAATGAGGTAAAAGAAGGAAAGGCTGCTTATCAGCATTTTCTTCTTTTGCCTCAATATTTTCCAAAAGAAAATCTTTATTTGTTATTCTGCAATCAGTTTTCGTGGTGTGTATCGATGGAGAGAGAAAATCTTTAACAAAATAATTAAAAAATAATAAATTCTTTAATCAGTCATGAATATTAAAATGGTTATACGGAAGGGACGGAACTCTGCTTGATTTACAAATGTATTAGTATCCATGACAAAGTGGTTATCTCCCTTAAATAGACTGAAATATCCCATGTAATCGTCTGCCATCATTTGCGTTCGTGGCCGGTTATTACGTGGCACAACAAAAAAACAAATGCCGAAAAAATATCTAACAATTTTTTTGAAACGGGTTTGAATGAGTAAAAATGACAGGGACTACCAATTTTGTCCTCCATAACTTTTTATTTGGTGCTGTTCAATATCTACTAATAGATGTCTCCTAAGTCGATTATCATCTATTTCGTTTGGGCAGTCTGGGCTTACTACTTTCAAGATGTCAGCGGCCGTAAAATATGTATGTATACATGTGGTGCATACTGTCACACGGCAGATTGCTTCACACGCTTGCATCAAGTAAAAATGAATAATCTGATTTGAATTAAAAAAAATTATTCGATAAAATTGAGACGAAAGTAAACTTTATTTTGTAGTAAATGTAATTGTTATTTCAATTTTCTGCTTGCTACTTTTTAGTGACAGGATTATGGAGTTACGCGCACTGCGTAGTGATTAAGCCAAAATAGGATAAAGTGATGCGTCAAATCAGTCAGTCCGAAAATAGAAAAAATAAATATAGACTGGAAATTTTAGACTGACGACTAGTCAATTGGGTGCTGTTTAAAAGACCATTCACATTCACCAACTTACTGGCGTTTTCCGCCTTTTTTTTCATTGACTAAGCAGCCAGTCTACAATATTTCCAGTCTATTTTTTTTATTTTTGGACTGACTCATTTGACGCATCACTTTATCCATTTTTGGATAAAAATCACTACGCGGTGCGCATAACTCCAAAATCCTGTCGCCAAAAAGTAGCAAGCAGAAAATTGCAACTACAAATACATTTGCAACAAAATGAAGTTTGATTTTCGTCTCAATTTCATCTAATAAAATAATTAATTCAAATTAAATTATTCATTTTACTCTATGCAAGCATATGAAGCAAATATGCCGCGTGACAGGAAGTCATGAGGAAGTACCACGTGTATGCATTTTATGGGCGCTAACATCTTGAAAGTAGTTAATCCAGAATGCCCACCAGAGATAGATGGTAATCGACAGGTGGCGACATCTATTGGTAGATAATGCCTTTTTTTTTTTTTTTTTTTTTTTTTTTTTTTTTTTTTTTTTTTGCTTCAGAAGGTTTTTTCAGATAGGTCATATAAGCAGTGTATTTTGTTGTTTGGGAAATATTGACAGTTCAAGCGATTTTATATCATCATCATCATCTTGCGGCCTCAGAGATTTTATACACTTTCCATTAATTTTCAGTTCACTATTTTCTCGCAAGCAAAGGGGATTTTACTTTATTTATGTTCTATATTTCTCACAATCCTTGGTCATATACATGTATGCTCTGGTTGTGGATATGGTTGTGGATATGGGTTTCGAACGTCATCGATTATTCATCACCCTTAGCCGTTGCTCCAAACAATCCGGCGGCCACCCAGGCAGCAATCCACGCAATGACACAGAAGGCGAACCCAGCATGAAGATTCTCTCGAGCTATTTTGGCCACGAAAACGCCGAAACCAATGATCAAAAACAGTCCTGGAAAAGAGAAAAATAATAATGATAAAACATTAAGGCATTCGTCCATCGTTCGTTACCAAACGTTTCGTACAACTACAGTGCCATCCGTGGCAATGGAAATTGACGATAGTACCCTTCGTCCATTTCCGAGCATCGCCACCGATGACGTCCGAAGATGCACGAGGTATTTAGTATCTAATTGATGGATTAATGCCTTAGGGATGATGAAAAAGAAACCAATGCAAAACGAATATCACTTTGTAATAGTTAGCCAAAAAGGATTAAACTTGAATCTTTTCTTAACGAGATTTTTTTTGAATTCAAAAGATAGATCTAGAAAGATAAATGCACTTGATTTTTTTAACTTTGCCTTTTTTAACTTCTATTAATTGATGATAGAATTTAATCATTATAATATTCTAAAAACTTTTTTTTACACCTTTATTTATATCAATTTATATACATGTACACAGACATATATTAAAAAATGGTATAATTCAAATTACATAAATATAATGGTTGCATGCATAATGTATATGGATTCGATGATTTCAAAAGAAAGGATTTAGATAGAGAAATAACTACTAGACCGGGAGAAGGAAAAAGAAACATTGGTGATGCACAGCAGTGTTTCTCCTTTCTTTTTCTCTAATTTGTATTTTGTCATTCTAAAAACAGTTTTACAGGCAACAAGAAATTTTGGCTTTTAGAATTGAACGTATGTGCACAAAACAGAATAAGTAGACCATATTATTACTTTCTTTGCAGCATTTCAAAGTTGTATCATTGAAAGTATTTGAAGAAAAGGAGAACACTTTATATTAAAATATTTCTGCTTTTCTCTGACTTAGAAAAGTGTTAATTCAGTATGACAAGTACGAGAAAAAAATCTTATATTAAAGAATAATCACTATTTACTTACACCTTTTTAACACCTTGTACAGAGCGAAAAAATAATTCAAAATAAGATTTTAATTCTTTGCCAAGCAAGACCTGGTTTTAACTAATAGGAAACACTTGAGAAACATTGAGACGATAGAAGAAAATGATGTTTGAAAAATACGTCACATCCAAAAACTCCTGAGTTATATTGTGCAAAAAACATAATTCAGCACTGGATATTACCACTCATATTTACAAACTTTACCTATGAAAACGAGGGAAAATAATTTTGCATGCGTCGAATCGAAGTGTTGCTTACATAGGTAAATTTTGTAAACATATACGATAATATTGTGATCGGACTATACTTACCAGTAATGATTAACTTACCAGCAACAAGGAGTAATCCGCACGCGACTTTGTTCAGCAGATTCTTGTCCTTCATGATAAACAGTTTAAGACCGCCGCATACAACTGCACCAATAATGAGAAACAGTGCCAGTAAAACCATTGCTCGGACAGCTGCCAGCTCAGTCGGCACAACTGCAAATATAATGAAAAGTATATTTCGAACTTATTTTGAAATAAATTGCGAAACAAACAATTTTGCATTCCTGCCTATGAAAAATATCTATCTCGTATTTTGTAAATATTTTCAGAATCATGGTAATTTTCAAAATATCAAATCGCTGGAAAATTGACAAATCTTATTTCTCTCCATAACATACAGTGAAATAGCGTGTTTCCTGTCTAGTCAGCATTGTGTGAACATCGTTTTTTTAGTGATTCAATGGCAGTTAATCCTTTAAAGTGTATTGTAAAGGCAGCTAGTACATTATTTTCAAGTCAGAAACATATGGTTATTTACTAGCTCTATTCACATCATGACATAGTAATTTGAGTTTTACCATACATATTATGATATGTGATTAAAAACTATCAAGCATACTTGTATTGCAGCTTGATTAAATAACAGCATTTATGATTCCAACACTTAAACATATAAATCGAGTGAATTTATCGAACTTCTTCTCAATACCAGAGAAATATGATGACCGTGTTTTGACGTTCCCAATTAGAAAGGGCTTTGAAATTCATTGAGGCAACAGAAGGAATTGTTGATAATCGGCATTTCCTTCTTTGCCTCCATGTTTTCTGTACACAATTTCTTTATTTATTAACATCTGTTTTATCTCCTTGCAACTGCTTTCAAATTGGATCACCCTTAAATTTTATTGATTGGGTAAGTGTTTTGAAAAAAAAGAATGGTGTACAAAACATTACGGGAAAAGAAAAATGCTCAAAATAAGCAGTTTTTGTACAGACTATTTTTTTTTTCATTGTTTAGAACCGGCCATGGCTTTCACTTCGACATAGGAAGTAACTGCATTAACTAATTTCGAGGTAATAAGCGGCAGATGTAATGAAAGACTGTCTTTCTTTCTATTTCTATTTGACATTTACTTAAAAAATAGATGTTTCCACTTACCCGACATACCCTGATTTTTTTTTTTTTTTGTGCCGGCTATAAAGTTTTTATTTTCCATTTTTAATCAAGTAAGATAAAATGATAATAAGAATGTCATACCGACCAGTCATTAAAAGTTATCAGACAAATTAACATTTTCATTAAAATAAGCCAAAACAACATTAATAATACCTAAAAATCCTAAATTCGACATCATTTGTCATTTACTTCTATTCCAGATTTACTTGATTGCATATCAATTATTTTTACTAGTTGTGAAAAAATAGAAAAAATAAGCAAAAGAAATGCCGACCAACAAACCCAGATTCTTTTCCCGGTATGTAAGCGGAAACATAGGGGCCCTTACTTTGACCCCCTGCACTAAAATTGACCCCCTGCACTAAGATGATATTAATTTATTATTACATACATATAATAATGTAATAATGATAGTATCTTAGTGAAGGGAGTCAAATTAAGGCCCCCTATGAGCGGGAACACGTCTATTTTACGTCTTACCTGGCCATGATAGGCAAACAACGGCACTGTCGGTACCCGAGCACGTTTTCCATAATCCAAAATAACTCTTTGTGGTGACGCCAGTTCCAAAGACAGTATCGGTAGTATTAGTGTAGACCCAGTAATCAAGCGCGACTGCAATAATGTCACTTATAACAGCAAAAATTGCGACACCAAAAGCTGCAAATCCTAGCACACCGGCCATGGTGTTTTAAGTACCCGCGCGAAATAATATTTGCTTGGCGTGTGCGCTTGATTCGACTTTAAACACGTAACCCCTTTTGTTATCTCAGTTGGGGCTTCTTAAATAGGCGGTCTTTATGTATACAGTCATGATTGCATTGAAAAGTATATATCGATCCGAATCGTTTTCATCCTACATCCTACCAGACGTCGTCTGATCAGGCCCCGCCCATTCAGATCTAAAGGGGATTCAGATGGACTCTTTTATTCATTTCTAACGCCACTGGCCGTCAGGCCATCGGGTAATTGTCATGGCGGTGTGTCTGTCGTGCGTCCATCTGTGCGTCCGTAAAAATCTACTGAATGGATTTCAACCGAACTGCACAGGAATGATCATTGGGTGACCCTCTCTCAAATTATTTCAAAGAATTCTGATTGACAAAGAGAATCTAGAATTATCTGCCCTTGAATGTCAAAAATAGCCGTTTTGGCTTGGTTTCTCTCTACACGTAGTTTAGTCATAAGCAATTAGTTATTTTAAAAAGGGATTGTCCTAATCCGAACCCCCAACTGAAGAAAGTTGACATCCCCTGCCTTGATCAGCCCCTGCCCAACATGATAAATGAACGATTTTCTTCGAAAATCTCGTAATTAAATCTTGATCAAAGCTGTAGTTATGATGTTTTGGGTGAAAGGCGATTTTCATGTCCATTTTCGCCAACTTCACTCTGATATGTCTGTATTCGGAACGTGACAACTAGTGTACCCCAGCCTGTCTCAGACCACTTGACACTTTCAGTTGAAGAAGTCGAAGAAGAGTACCATCAGATTTCACGGTGCAGAATCACGTGACTCAAAATTTCAGAAAATCAACGATATTTTTGTTAATAATTGATCAATTTGAATTCGGTTTGAAGCAGAGTATCTGGGAAAATGCCAAGAATAAGCTGTGCGTGGTTGATATTTGAAAAATCAGCTGATAAAAAGTTATTGGAGATCAACCAAAATATTGGTTGATCTTCAAAAACTTTTTATCTGCTGACTTTTGAAAAATCCATATCGTCCATCTAATGCGTGACGTCTGCCAACCTTCTCTGTTCCAAACCGAATTCAGCCGCGACAAATACCCTTACTGACAAAAATGTCACCCATCAATGGTGTGATATCGTGAACCTATGTGGGGGAGCAGCTGGAGGCTCGGTAAGGGTGTTGTGGTAGTACTGGTATAAGAAATGACAGGAATCAATGGTTTGGTGCTCCGATATGACCTTAGTAGTTGAAAACGGCGTAAAACCCCAATAAACCAAACCGAATTCAAATCGGTCCCGTATTAACAAAATTATTGAAGATTTTCTGACAATGTTGTATCGCGTGATAATCCACCGTGGATTTCATCGACAGGGAAGCGAAAGGAGGCACCAGTGTTTTCGCATCCTCGGATACAGGCCCGTATCCAAGCAGAGGCCTAGGCCGGGCTTAAACATAATTATTTTTAAGTAAGCCCAGTGGCAGTCGATGAAAAAATGTAAAAAAAAAACGAACCCTAGATGCTCCGGAACCCCAAAAACCCATTACATGATGATAGAAAAAATTTACGCTTTCAAATTCAAAGATGTTGCAGACGACAATTTCGAGTGAATGTAATTTTACATTTTTGGTCTCTTTGGGTGGAAAATACTGTGGGAAATGAAGGAATTGCTTGTCACAATTTTTTTTTTTTTTTTTTTTTTTTTTCCTTTATTTCTATATCCACTCTTCTTCAAATTTTCGGTCTCCTGCCCTTCTTCAGAGAAACAAATATTTATATTATTATTCTACATCATATTAACATCCATTATTGCCTAAAATGTGTGTTTTCAGTCTGTTATTGGCATTGGATAATGAGCACAAACCGGGCGGATATCCAGAGAAATCGTGCATTAATCGGCAGATTCACGTGCGATATCGGACCGGTTTTGCTCTCAAATATCCTCGATTTGACCCTTCAAAATAAACAATTGTCTCTTTTCCCGCAAAATTCTCAACGTCTTACGTTAGATAAGCGACGTTCGCCTTTTGGCGCCAAATTATGACGTAACGTTGTTTTACCGACGTCACGCATAACAAAAAATTCTCGGAAGAGTTATCAGAACAAAACAACAATGGCGGACATTTTCTTATCTCACCTCGGTTCATTTTTCGCGTATATCAAGGGGTTTGGGGTAAGTAATCATTGGAATTTTATGCTTTTTATGCAATAATAGCGTCAATTCACGTATTTTTCGGTCGTTAACATTCGCAGAGGCCCGCAAAATACGAAACGACCCTCCTGCTTCGCAGTCGGGCGTTGACGTATTTCTTGGGCCTCTGCGAATGTTAACGACCTCAAAAACGTGAATTAACCCTATATTGTTCTTCCATTGCTTATGTGTACTACGACGTCAATGACGACGTGACGTCATTTTCAGTACGCCAAACGTCCACGCAACAAAAGACGTACGCCAAATAACGTCACGTCGTCACCCGCCCCAGATACACCTTCCTAGTCATTCCAAATTTATGTCTATGCTATTCCCAGCCCTATATAGCTGGCACTCGCTATGTCTATATCAGATGGGTCGAATTTCCTGGATAACATAATTTTTAAATCACATTTCCTTGAAGCAATATTATACATAAAATATACTAAGAAAATAAGTGAAATTGCCCATGTTAGGCAATTTTTCCCCCTTTTCCTACCATGTCTCATTCATAAAGATACCTGACGACCGACATACAAAGATAACAATCATTTGAAACAGAACTGGACAAAATCGAGTTTGTCAAATTCTGGATATTCCGAATTAAACGGACTTTCCTTTCATCTGGACACAACGAGTCTCAGCTGTACAAGACTGGTACAGTGATACCCTCGAAATAATAATTATTAGGAAAAAGGAAAATATTTTCCATTTACAATATAAAGGTTCGACCCCCTCCTCCCCCCCCCCCCCCCCCCAACACAAAAAGGGGTTTTTTGTTTAAGATAGTTCCTTTTTCGGGGGCGTCACAATTTATGAAAGGGACTCGACAAAACGCAATTGGGTTCAACATTACAAACTTCTTGGCTACGCCAATCGGATATGGAGATGTATTTAAAGAAAAATGAAATATGCGATGACAATACCAACATGCAAAAAATCCAGCACTGTACATAATAGCAATTTTCGTGGAATTTTGGGGTCAGAACTTGTTATCAGAGTCCTGGGGATAAATGACGCGCACAAACTTGTCAACTTTATCTAAAATGCTTTATCATTTCGAAACGAGGAATCAAATGAGCTGAAGTCAGCAAAAAGAGGGACTTTCTGGCATTTGAGCCATGACCACAAAATGACGCCTTTTGACACCCCAGAAGATGTAGGCTTTCGGAACATTGTAGCAAAAGAAGAAATTTGTTGTTAAAAACAATGTCTTTATTTACCACAATGTTTTCTACTCAAAAAGACAAAACAAAATGTTGAATTCCTTTCATATGAAATTGTCGTCTGCAATATCCTTGAAATTGGGCCAGTCTAAAATTTTGTCGTCTGGTAATGGGTTAAATAGACATAGAATCAGATCAGTGTATGAAATGCAGTGTCATTATCATGATAAATGTTGTTCGCCGAAAATCTGCAACAACGGGTAACGATCGAAGAATAAAGCAGGGGCATAGCCAGAAAGGATGGGTTGCAATAAGGGGTCAAAAAATAGATTTTCTTTAAATTTCGTGGATTGATAGGGTTACATAATATCTTTAATTTGTATGTGTAAAAAATCTGGTTTCGGCTTATTTTTCGAGATATGGGTAAATAAAGTGGGTGGGGTAAGATGGACTTAAACACAGTAGGGGTAATTCTAAGTCGCATATCTTTCTTATTTTTAGCCCAAGATGCGTGAAAATTTGTATGCATGTTTTGTGATATATGCGTTAAACATTTATGGGCTTATATTTGATATTCCATGTATATCTTTTCCGTAATACTCATTCTTCTTTCTTTCGAAGAATTTCGCTATTTTTTAACGACCAACTTTACCAAACTATCTCCACACGTTTTATTTGGAACTCGATTTCTATGAAACTTTACAGATATATTGTCCAGATATTAATGTATCTTTGTGTGAAATGTGAAAGAAAAGCGTTGGCTCGTTGTTGAGATATTTGACCTTGACCTTCAAAATGACTTCAAAACTCGGGAAATGCCAAAATGTGATAGTTACAGCGCCAATTTTATTCATAAGAATTGGAAACATGGTTTCTTTTTATTGTTCCTAATGAGTTTCGTAGCAATATTTACTTTTTTGTATCGTACAACCCATTCGGAAGAATGGGAAAGAAAAGAAATTCTTTTTACTTCTCAGTTTTCTTATCAAACTAAATATTGCACATGAAACATGCCTATGCGGAAAGCGACGTGATTAATATTATTACCACAGGTGAGTGAAATCAAATATTAGCATTATGTTGAGATTGCTAGAACTACCAAAGCTTTATATGCAACTTGAATTGTCTAAGAGTTTATATTCGTTCACTCATTTCATGATGGACAAGAATTATCAATTTGCTAGGAGAAAACTAATCATTTTCAGATTGTATTATGTGGTTATAAAGAAGACGCATTGTGAATGATTTTACTAAATGACCAAATGTGCTTACAATTAATTTACTTAAGCTAAATATTTATATAACGTTATATGATATCAACAAAAAGAAAATAATGTTAAATGTATAGACAGGCCTTAAACAAATATCTGTCTATCAATGATTTCATTACATGAAATGACCGTGTAACTCTGAGAGGTGACCAAATTTATTATATTGATTATATCAATTTTAACGATAAAATCATACAATGAAAACCCCAATTATGTGTGAAATGCATTTTTTATGAATGGGCTGTCACACGCCATTCAACCCTAACCATTTTCCCAACAATGCGTAGTTTTAACGGACATTCCCGAATTTGATGTTATTTTGAAGGTCAAGGTCAAATATCTCAACAACGGGCCAACGCTTTTCTTTCACATTTCACACAAAGTTACATTAATATCTGGATAATACATCTGTAAAGTTTCATAAAGATCGTGTTTCAAATAAAACGTGTGGAGATAGTTTGGTAAAGTTGGTCGTTAAAAAATAGCGAAATTCTTCGAAAGAAAGAAGAATGAATATTACGGAAAAGATATAAATGGAATATCTAATGTAAGCCCATAAATGTTTAACGCATATATCACAAGACACGCATACAAATTTTCACGCATCTGGGGCTCAAAAGAAGAAAGATAAGTGACTTAGAATGACCCCTAGTGTGTTTCAGTCCATCTTACCCCACCAACTTCATTTACCCATATCTCGAAAAATAAGACGAAACCAGATTTTTTACACATACAAATTAAAGATATCATGTAACCCTATCAATCCACAAAATTTAAAGAAAATATATTTTTTGACCCCTTATTGCAACCCATCCTTTTGTTATGTTGAAGCCCAATGCGTATTGTCGAGTTCATTTGACATATTTTGGCGACAAAGAACAGGACAGCTCTGGAAAACATCGTGGAAAATGAAGAAATTGCTTTTGACAAGCAATTTCTTCATTTCCCACAATGTTTTCTAGTCAGAGAGACCAGAATTGTAAAATTATATTCACTTGAAATTGTCGTCAGTAACATCTTTAAATTTGAGAGAGTCAAAATTCTTGTCATATGGTAATTGGTTGTGGGAGTTCCGGGGTATTAATGGGTCTCTTTTTCACATTTTTCTTGGAAAGGCCACCGGGCACACGTGAAAAAATGATAATGTTGAAGCCATAGCTTCTAGGCTTCGCTTAGATATACGCCTGATAAGTGAATGCGGAGCTTGATCAGATGAATCTGGATTCATAGTACTATCATTATATCGTCGGTGTAAATGCAAAACCTCGTATATCGATTGGTGCGATTTTCAAAGCACAAACTTGTGTGCCCAGTGTAGACGATTCTCGCAGGTTTTGAGATACCGGCATATTTACTGATCAGTATTATTGACATATTATTTGTGAACAATTTCTCCAAATTTCTAGAAAGACATTTCAGTTTTTGGAAAAGTTATTACACTTTTTTCCCTCCCCTTCAAAATTTTCCAAAACCGAGATACGAGGTTTTGCATTTGCAACGACGAAATGCCACAAGGGCCTTTTTCTCATGTCTCCGCTCATTAGTATTCGCCATGTTGAAACTTGCTAGTCAAGTCCATATTTGTAGCGATTTAGCGAGAAGGAGGCTAATCATCAAACCGTCCATTTTCTAAAAAAAACTCGTAACTTCTCGCTGTTTTTATGTAGTTACGAGGTTTTGGAAGAAACGCTGCGAAAAAATAGTTACGTGAAGCTATTAACCCTCTCCCAAACAAGACCTGATTTTGACGTCCCTTGTAGGAAAGTTTTGGAAAACATTGAGGCAAAAGAAGAAAGTGCTGATAATCAGCACTTTCTCCTTTTGCCTCAATATTTTCTTACCTATATAGTACACAAATCCAACCTTGATAAACATCCACTTCGGTGTCTGCAGCAGCTTTTGAGTTGGATTACCCTAAAAATTTTGTCGTTTGGGAAAGGTTTAAGTATCGAAAAACTAAGTAGAATCGTTCAAATTGAACACATCTGCATAGAAATCAAACCAAATGCAGTATTTTGGTGTGATAGAAAAGGCTTACCGTCTTTTTCTCGTATTCAATCGATGTTTCCATGGAATTTACTGCTAGGCTTGTTAAAACAAGGGATTTATTTTGAAAGGTGTTAAACAGAGCACGTTGCAACTGCGATCCGTTGCGCAATGCTTTGATTATTACACTACTGCATAATCTTGTCAGCCTTCAAGAATAAGCGACTGCGCATTCAGAGTTGAGTCTATTTATGGTTTACACCCCCTTTAACAATTTTCAATAAAATCACAGTGAAACTCGCTTATCCGCGTGTATTTTCCTTGGAATCGTCGAGGCTGGACTCGGGTCTAGATATGCCGTGACCAACTGCAGGGCGGAGAATCATGTGACACATTTTCGCTATTTTTCAATAATTTTGTTAAAATACGTGACTTATTTGGGGGAAAGCCCCAGGGATGTACAGCCAACTCTTATTAGATTGGGCTCTGCCCAATCTATTGAAACCGTTTTTCAGAAATCGCTTCGCTCCAGACAAATTCATTTTGCGTCTTACCCGCTGAGCTATGTGTTCAAGCCAAACTATGTGTTTTCAAACACCACAGGAAGGTCCTTTATCAGTCACAAGCTTCAAAGTTTTTCATCTTTTTCATCTCTCTTTCTCCGCTGCTCTAAGCCAAGTTCGTATCAGTGAAATATTAACAAATTTAGGCTATAGAAGATTTTCTGCAATTGTTGTTCTGTCACAAAATTCCCCAATCGTGAATGGAGTGACCGGGATTCGATTACGTTTAGATTTTCCTTAAAGTGATATTTCATTCACATTTATTTGATTTTTTAATAGTATGTCTTGATGCAATAATTGTTTATTCTAATGCGTAGAAATGCTATCAGTTTTTTTGTTTGTTTGTTTTTTTTTTTTTTTTTTTTTTTTTTTTTTTTTTTTTTTTTTTTGTTTTTTGTTTTTGGTTTTTTGGTTTTTTTTTGTTTTTTTTTTTTTAAGTTGTTATTTATAAGCGATATACGCCTTCAAAGTTGAGACAGAAATGACAAATTCTGTATAAATCTCAACTGTTGTCCACAACAATTTGTTTAATTTTAGCACAAAAATATATATTTCTCGTAAACGGTACAATATTTTGGCCTGAAATTTTCAGAGTTTTCATAAGAAAACATGCTCTTTCAGAAAGAATTAAAGTAAAATTTATGTAAAAATAATTATGAAATGTCACTTTAACCAATTACTGCACAGTGACACATGTTGCATTCCTCACAAGAAAATGCTATGGAAAACCTTGTGGAAAATGAAGAAATTGCTTGTGACAAGCAATTTCTTCATTTTCCACATTATTTTCTACCAAAAATGGAAAAGATTTTAAAATTTCATGAAATTGAAATTGTCGTCTGAATTGCTGCCGTCTGGTAACTAGTTAAACAAATACATGTACTACCAATCGAACACCTTCTGATGGTCTGTTGGTATATGTCTCGATCATTTCACCGCGACTGTTAGGGGTCGTCAATAACCTTTCTATCAGCTGATTTTAAAAGATCCTTCGCATGCAGCAAATCTCTGGCATGTTCCCACTTTCTCTCGGTCGAACATTAATTTAACCCTTTCCCAAACAATACCTGGATTTGACTTCTCCAAGCAAATAGGCTTGGGAAAATATTGAGCCAAAAGAAGAAAATGCTGATAATCAGCAGTTTTCAAATTCGAATACCATAAATGTTTGGCGTTTGTAAAAGGGTTTTAAAACAGAACTATCAAAAATTAACGCTGTGTCACGTGATTCCCCGACATGAATAGGGTATTAACTGGGCAGATATTCCGAAACAAAAATGAAAAAAGCTACAAAATATAAAGGTTTTATTGTAATCATCTATTATAGATTAACTAATAAATAGAAATACTAAAGTAATACATGTACTATGTTACTAATGAGAATGCATTTGAGCCTGGATCTGGGGAAAAGTGGTCCTAATAGCATTTCACAACTTTCTGTGTCCAGATCAGCCTGTACTAGAGTTGCCTAATCGAGATCGTCCTATCATGCATGGTTATCTATTTGAGACCAACATGGGTCCTAATCAGCCTGTGTATACACACAGGCTGATTAGGACCCATGTTGGTCTCAAATACTTTTTACGATATTCTCGAACACCCTGTTTAGATCAGCTTGAACCAAGTACTGTAATATGATCAAGAGTCTATTTTACAAAGAGAACAACCTGGGTCCTGATCAGACTGCGTGTATACACAGGCCGCAGTACGCGAGCTGATCTGGATCCATGTAGGTATCAAATATTGTAAACTTCTTTTCCATATCCCGACTTTTTTGTGTATTTATTGAAATATTTCCCTATGAGTTGCTTTGAGCTTTGAAAAAGGATGTTGCTAGGAAAGATTATTAAATGTGCCGAGTAAAACTTTGAAAGAAAAAAAACATAAATAATGATACAGCATTATTGTCACTATGGATAGAAAATCTACTGATTCATAGTAATCTGGTAAATACTTTACATCTAAAAGCTACCTTAATCCATTCCAAAACAATTTCAGATTTTCAGAAATGAAATGATTTTGAAATCATGGACGGAACAGACACAGAAGAAAATCCTGCCTTCATTTTGGAAAAAAATGGGAAAAAATCCAAAGTTCGTTGCTTAGAACTACATGTACATAATACATGTAATCAACTAAAACGCTTACAAGTAGCATCATAATAATTATGATATGCGTTATTTTAAATTAGATATTTAAAAGTCTCGGGTTCAAATTTTGTTTCTAGCATTATTATGCATTAAAGTGACATTTCATGATTATCTTTACCTAAATTTTACTTTTATTCTATCTGAAAGAGCATGTTTCCTTACGAAAATTCTGAAAAATTTCAAGCCAAAATATTGAACTGTTTACGAGAAATATATATTTTTGTGCTAAATTTAAACAAATTGTTGTGGACAACAGTTCAAATTTATAATGAAATTGTCATTTCTATCTCAACTTTTCGCTTATAAATAACAACTTCAAAAAACTGATAGCATTTCTATGCATTAGAACAAACAATCTTTGCACCAAGACATACTTTATAAAAATGAAATAAATGTGAAATGTCACTTTAAAGCGATATGAATGGGAATAAAAATGCTTAATTTATTAACGCAAACAAAAGGCAATAAGTACCAACACAACGTTCCTTCACGGTGGATAATCACATGATACAATATTTTCAGAAAATCTTCAATAATTTTGTTAATACTGGACCGATTTGAATTCGGTTATGGACAGACGTCACGCATTAGATGGGCGTGGTTGTTTCTAATGCGTGGCGTATGTCCACATTCTCTGCTTCAAACCGAATAAAAATCGGTCCATTATTTACAAAATTATTGAAGATTTTCTAAAAATTGTGTATCACGTGATTATCCATCGTGTCCTTGCTTGCGTAAGGCCCTTGGTTCGAATCGTTGTTCCACTACAAAATTTATGCCTAAAAATATTTCTTCAAAACATCCTTCAAAGCGTCTTTATTTTTTTTTTTTAATCCTACATAGCGTCTTTGTCCGACACTGTCGCAGCACCAAACAGTGCGGCCGCTACCCAGGCTGCGATCCAAGCAATGATACAGAAGGCGAAGCCCGCGTGTAGGGTCGGCTTGTTGTCAGAGTTTTCATACGGCTTTGCGAACGGGTTGAATATCTTGTCAACGTACACTGCAAATCCAACAATTAGGAATAGACCTGAAAAATCAAAGGACCTGGATAAGTAGTTTAACCCATTACCAGATGGCAAAATTTTAGACTGTTCAAAATTCAAAGATGATGTAAGCGACACTTTAAAGTGAATGCAATTCTACATCTATTTATTTATTTAGTTAGTTAGTTATTTGGGGGAGGGGTAGAAAACATTGCAGGAAATGAAGACATTGTTTGTCACAATCAATTTCTCTATTTTCCACATTGTTCCAAAGTCAATCGATACTTGATAAAATAAGATCATGATTTTTGACAATTTTCTGAAAATGTTGTATTACACGATTCCCCGCCATCATATTTATAGTACATGCCAAGTGATGAATTGGTCGCCAAGGAAAGGTCATGTCGTCAAAAATTGATATCTGTTTACAATGAAAATTGATTTTCTTATCTAAACTTAACCTCTTTGTAGTGAACTGACGCCTAATAATAATCTCATTGAATCTAAACTGTCCCTCTCACTATTTCCCTACAAAGACCGAATTTTTACGTCCCGAAAAAGGTAAATATATATGATATGATATATATGATTATATATATATGATTGAGAAATCATTGAGGCTTTAAGAATCTAAATGAGCCAGGATCTGGAAAAACGTCCCTTAAGGCTTTTGAGCCCAACATAGATCCAGATCAGCCTGTGCATACGCACAGTCTGATCAGGATCCATGTTGTTCTCTAATAGCTTCTTTGTGACCTGTAGTAACTTAAAGAGAGCAGCATGGATGCATATTGGACTGCATTTGACAAAAGGGCTTATCGTGAAACTCATTTTTTAAAAATGCTATAGGGGACATTTTTCCAGATCCGCGCTCAAATATTTCCTATGTTTTATTGTACTCTGTCTTCTCTTTGTTTACGTTAATTTTGTCGTCTGCAGCAACTTTGAAGTTGGAACATTCTACAATTTGATCGTTGAAAAAAAGAGCTTAACCGAATGTCAGATAATAATTGAAACGTAAATTGCACGAATGGTCTTTAAGAGTATAATCATGTACAGGTTGATACGTGTACTTCGTTGAAGCAAGTTAAATGCATTTATTACACTGTATTTGAGATTATAAGCATGTATTGAAATTTTCACTTTTTGCGCGTTCACGCCCATAATACCAAACGCTTCGTGCAACATTGCCGTTTTCCGTGGTAACGGAAATTTGAGATGTCAACAGGATTCTTCGTCAAATTTCGTTGTCAAACGGCAAAGTTGAGGGCAAAATTGCAGGAAATGTTGGGTATGTATTAAATGTGCGTGATTTGCCTCGCTCAAAGTAAGACATTTTGCAATAACTTTCTTATTTCTGAATTAATTTTCAAACGGTTTGTTGCATGTAACCCGCCGTACTGAGTTCTCTCCTCTGATGTATAACTCATGGGCGGATCTAGAGGGGTGGGGTCCGGACCCCCTTGGCATTGGTGGAAAATTGAATTTTGACTACACATGTATATAAATTTAGTGTAACGTTACATATTTGTTACATTTTAAGCTATGATTTGAGCTTGGACCCCCCCCCCCCTGGAAAGAAGTCTTGGGCTTGGACCCCCCCCCCCCTGGAAAAAATCCTTAATCCGCCCTTGTAACTTACCTGTCAGCGCCTTGCTTTTTGCAAAAATTGATCCCAACCGACCAGAAAAACGACAAAGAAATCAGGTCGTGTTTCTGGTCGGGTTGCGTCTATTTTGGGGAAAAGTATGAGGAGTTTTGAAACAAATAACACGTCTGAGAAAAGAGCTCAGTAAGGCGGAGTACATGCAACAAACTGTTTGAAAATTGACTAAAACTAGTAAATAAGAAAGTTATTGTACAATTTCTTACCCAAAGTGTGGATAATAATTACGGTCGTAGTTGTAATTATTTCGTTTTCTGGTCCATTGGGACCATTTTATTTGGAAAACGTAAATGGATTCCGTAAATAATTCATGAATTTGAGAAAACCCTCAGTAGGGCGGGATACATGCAACAAACCTTTCGATAAGTGACACAGAAATAAAAAAAAAGGTTATGGCAAAACATTTGACCAGAATCGAGATTATCTTGTCCGTAGTTGTTATCCACCCGATGATGCACAGTCTCTACTGTGTTGATGGGTTTAATCCTTTCGCAATGACAAAAAAAGAAAAATAGACTGCTCTAATTTGAATGGTGTTGTTACGAGAAAATAGATGTTACTAGCTTTTGGAAAAATTTGTGAATAATATAGTATAGAAAACATTGAGATTATCACTATTTTCTTCTTTTATCCCAATGTTTTCCCACGCCTATACTATCAAGGATATAAAATTCAATTTTTGTTTGGAAAGAAGTTTTAAGATAAGTAAATAATGTCACCGCAAACATAACTTACCCGATACAAGCAGCACACCAGCAGCAGCATAACCAATCACTTTCTTGTCTTTCATCACAAACAGTTTGAGGGCACCACAAACGATCGCCACGACATCTAGGATCAACGCCAGCAGAACCATGGCTCGAACCACCTTAAGGTCCGTCGTAACGGCTATCCCAATCGAAGCGGCTGTCCCTGCGTAATAAAAGCAATGTACAGTGTAGTTTTATGGTCACGTTGTGGGCCTACCTACGCTGATTTTATGTTTCTAAAGACTCCATTGTCAGAGGCGAAGCATAGAATTGCAAGCCCCAATAATGTGGCAGTGCGCAAGATCAGGTGGTACATTCTGTATAAAAACAATCTTACAAATCAATTCATAAATGTAGGAGTTGTGTTAACCCTTCACCAGACGGCAAAATGTTCCAAATTCAAAGATGCCACAGAAGAAAATTGCATGCGATTTTATTTATTCATTTATTTATTTGTTTATTCAATTATTATTTTCTGGTCGGAAAACATTGTGGAAATTGACGGAATTGCTTGTCACGAGCAATTTCTTCATTTACCAGAATGTTTTCCTGATCCTGTATCTCGAAGGGCGACATAATGTTGGAATTTGTTAACGCAGAATTTGAACGTACATGTCTGCGTACTTGTTGAATGGACGGACAGATAGCTAGACGAGCACAAGTACGGGTCAATCTTTTACAAAATACAAATGTAGAAGTACATCATCATTTTTCTTCGAAAACCTCGTAACGGGAGCTAAAAACAAGCTATTAGTTACAAGGTGTTCTGAAGAAATACGACGACATGCAGTTAAGAAACATTGGAGGGGGGGGGGGGGGGGGGAGAGAATTATTTCTATGCTGCGATAACATGAAGACTTTAATATCATGCATATTATCTTGACGTCTGCAACATCTCCAAGTTTGATCCAGCTTATAAATGAGATGTTACTAAAGGTTATGTAGTGATTTTAAAAAATAGTTGTTATTAATCCCTTTTAACCTATTATCAAAATAAAACTTCCTTAAGGGGGAATGCTCCAGTTTCCTAATTTTTTTCCCAAAGATAGAATTTATTTATATTTTGTATGTTGAAATTACATGTCATTACCAATTGAAAAATAAAATAAAAATGGATGGTCAGCGATCTTGTTTGAATTTTATAGGCATTCGTATCACATACTCCTACATCGAAAAAATGCACAATTTCTTGCACCTGCCCAGGGTCACTAAAATGCTAATAAAATGCTGTATATTCATCGTTTAGTCCCGAAAATGGATTTAAAGTAACGTCTTACATTTAATAAGAACATAAAACCCGAAATATGTGCTTTTATAAACGCGTAAATGTATGAAACATCATGCTCACGTGTTCGGTTAGATCAACGAAGCTGGAGTGTTTTATGTCAAAATGTGCCTATTTTTGGAAATATTTCAAGTTCTGCATAATAGAATTTGATTAAGCTCCCTCGTTGTATTAAGCAACATGTCCTGGTAATAATTCAAAAAGAAAATGTATAGGTCGGCGCACTTATTAGTGAATTACAGCAATTTTTATCAGCTCTACATGAATAAAATGACGCAAAACAGTGGTAACTGCATACAAACTTACGACTGTCATGCTCTAAATAATCGATTTCCATCTTTGGGAAATCAGCTACGCATAATAAATACACTTTTACCGTCGAAAATGGTAAATTGTAATGATGTGTTATATTATTGAAAATATGGAAGCGAAACATATTGGTACGAAACATTTAATTTACTACAGTAATGACCGAGTGTTCCGAAAAACTGGAGCATTCCCCCTTAAAAGGACCGTTCTTATCAGCATAATTTGTAATTTCATCCTTGTATTAACTGATAACTTGTATTAACTGATAAACTAATGTAATCATTTATTTCCTGCTGAAATTGGCGAGCAGCTGGAGGCTCGGTAGGGATGCCGTGGTAGTACTGGTACGAAACACCACAGAAATCCGTGGTTAAGTGCTGCAGCCTCCGAGATATAACCATAGCACTTGAAAAGGGCGTTAAACCTAAATCAATCAATTGACCAATCCGGTTGAAATGAACAACAATCAAATTGTGTTGTGTGACAATTATAGAATTGTCATTTTATTTTACAAAAACGTAGGCTAAGAGTTCCAAGCGTCACACGGATCGCATTTGTCCAAATTTTTGGTCAAATAGAAAAGTCAATATTTCTTTTGACAAAAACTAAATAATATCCAAATCGAGGGCTTAGTGCAAACCTATTGTAATTACATTTTTTTAAAAATTCACAGGAGAGGGAAAAACCTAACTTTTGAGATTTTTTTTTCTTTTTTCAATTCCAAAATTTAATGTATTTTTAATTATACAGAATTGAAACACAACATTTGAACACATGACTTATTTCTTCCTAAAGATTTAGAAAATACAAAAATGAACTTCTGAAAAATAAATAGTTACAATAGTTTTGCGCTGAGCCTTCGATATGCAAATACGAATTTCTCGTTTAAATGGTGATTATTTTGTTTTAAAATGATTCCGAAAAGATTATAAATTCTTCGCCCAAATTCCATGGTTCCTAAGCACGAAAGCCTTAAATTTTGCACATATGAAACCTTTACAACTAAACGATCGGGGAGAAAATCTCGCAAAAGTCGAAAGGGTGTCAGTTTGAATATTCTTTAAAACAAACGTCGAGTGTTGTAAAATGATTTGGACAATAGACGATTTCAGAAAATGAATAACATCTTTTTTGAAAAAAAATACAGTAAAATATTATGAAATTTTAAATTTTCTACAAAAAAGTCATGACGAAAATTCAAATTTAGACAAAATGAAATTTAATACATGGCGTTATTTCTGTCCCTTTGATTCCGACATAACGAGAATTGACTATATTTTGTCATAACTATTTCGTCGGTGTTAATGCAAAACCTCGTCTGTCGATTTTTGTGATTTTCAAAGTTATATCTTGTATGTCCAGTTTAGACAATACTTGCAGGTTTTAGGTTATTTGATCAATCGGTATTAATGACACATTACATGTGAACAAAATGCCCGAATTTCAGGTAGGCCTAAATCCTTTTGGTTTCGGAAAGCTTATAAAAGCTTTTTTGCCCCCCCCCCCCCTTAAATCTAGATACGAGGTTTTGCATTTACACCGACGTTATTTTATGGCTTTATGCTAATTTTCTTGCATATGAACCCTTTCCCAAACAAATGACAGATTTGACGAATATAATATAACATATTAACACAACAAGAAGACATTTAGAGAAAAGAAGAATTTGCTAATGACCAACATTTTCTCCCTTTTCCTATTTAGGATTTAAATCGTTTTTATGCTATTTATTAAACTAAGATAAAAAGTTTTATGGCATTCTTAACTTTGGAATAAAGTACCCACCGTCAAGTGTTTGACATTGTTTGTCAGAACCAACTTCTCCGCAATATTTCCAAAGACCAAAATAAATTTTGTTCGTTACTCCATTAAGGTCTGCAGACACGTATACCCAATACTCCAGCGCAACCGATATAATGACGCTTATTAGCGCAAAAATAGCAACTCCAAGTCCTGCAAAGCCTAATACACCGGCAGCCATTGTTGAGAATTTTTTTTTTATCTATGTTTGATTTAATTTTAATATTTTTGACTCCTAAAAGTACAATGCTTCAATCCGAGTGTTTATGTCATTTATGAACAACACGTTCGCTTTTAAACCATCTTGGGTAGCAACGCGTTCACTGTTTAGTCAACGTACGCGGAAAATTTCTAGAGGGGGCAATCTTGTCGGATTTTCGGGTTTAAAATTTAACCTTAATTTTCCTAAACAATGATGCGGGGTTAACTTTTTGCTGTGAAAAATTCCCTTGACCACGGTGTATAATCACGTGAATTTCAGATAATCTTCAATAACTTTATCAATACTTGACCAATTCAAATTCGGTTTGAAGCAGAGAAGGTAGGGAAATGCCAGAAACAAGCTGAATGTAGTAATTTTTGAAAAATCAACTGACAAAAAAGTTATTGAAGATAAACGAAAATTTTGGTTTATCTTCAATTACTTTTTTATCAGTCGATTTTTCAAAAATACACAACATTCATCTAATGCGTGATGTCTTGCCACCTTCTCTGCTTCAAATCGAATTCAAATCGGTCCCGTATTAACAAAATTATTGAAGATTTTCTGAAATTATTGTATCACGTGATTATCTGGACCGTGTTGACGTCAGCGGGATTTGAGCCCATTGTCTGCGTCCTATCAATAGACCGTGACGGACCACATACGGGTTACAATTAATTTTAAAATTGCATGGAATGGTGACCATAGACCTGGGGCCCGTTTTACTAACGAACTTACGATAATATTTTTGTGCAAACTGTGTAACAAAGCATCTGATTGCACGAAAAATCGGATTAGGCCAATCAGGTTTGTTGTTACAAGTAATTACGCAAAAAATAATCGTACGTTCGTTAGTAAAACGGGGCCCTGGCCTTGGTTTCTCGAAAAAAACTTGAGTATATACTTATGAGTACATGCTGAACTTCAATGGAATACTCTCCAACGTTGAAGGGTATTCGATTGAAGTGCACGTGGATTTCGCGTGATTTGAGTACGGGGTAAGATTTGAGCCTGAGAACGTACTTAGAAGTATTTACGAGAAACCGGGGCCTGGTTTTGACATCCCTATTAGGAAATGCTTTGGAAATATGCATCAGTATTTTCTGTGCTATATTTCAGAAGAAATGTATCTTCATGAGCTGCCATTTTAACGTCTGCTGCAGCTTTTACAATGGACCACTCTAAAACTTTTCCGTTTAGGAAAGGGTTAACCAAGGGCGGATCCATGATTTTTTTTCCGGGGGGGGGGGGTTAAAGTCCAAATGATGGCATTTAATAAGAAGTTCTATAGTCAAAATTTTCAGCCAATTTCATGGGGGTCATGACCCCCTGACCCCACCCCTAGGTCCGCCCTTGGGATAAGCCATTACCACACTGTGACTCCTTTTGACTCCCTACTAGATAATGGCTTTAGAAATCATTGTGGAAAATGAAGAAATTGCTTGTCACAAGCAATTTTTTTCATTTCCCACTATGTTTTCTATGTAAAAAGACCAAACAATGAAACATTTATTCACTTGAAATTGTTGTGTTTGTCATCTTTAAATTTGGACAAGTCTAAAATTTTGTCGTCTGGTAATGGGTTAAATGCATGGAATGGTTACAATAGACCCATCTATACCTGGCATCAAGAGAGATAGTCGGGAGGTAATTAACCCTTTCCAAAACGACAAAATTTTAGGGTGATCCACTTCAAAAACTGCCACAAATGATAAAATGTATGTTATTGAAGATAGGATTTGTATAAAATATGGCATGGAAAAAATTTAGACAAAAGGAGAAACTGCTGGTTATCAGCAGTTTCTTCTTTTGTCTCAATGTTTTCCTAAGCCATTTCTATTAGGGATGTCAAATCCAGAGGCGTGTTCTTTAGAGCAAGATTTCTTGAGATATCGTGAGATATCTTGAGATTTCTTAAGATGTTTCAGGATAAAGCGTTCTTAAGAGCAAAGATTTTTAAGACACTCAATGGGAGGCGCCATTACCCTATACTTTGTGCGGAACCCCTCGGTTAACTGTAGAAATAATATAAGAAAGAATTCACAGAGTTGTTCCGAATACTCCATGGTACCATGGTAATGCCCCATACTACATACAAATGACGTCATTATGACGTCATTTGTATGAAGAATGGAGCATTTGAAACACCTCAGTCAGAATCTTGTTCTTAAAAAAACTTTGTTTTAAACATCTTAAGAAATCTTAAAACATCTCGCTCTAAAGAACGCGCCTCAGGTCTTGTTTGGGAAAGGGTTAACCAGCTTGTTTTAAACTTCAGTTACGAGGTTTTCGAAGAAAGGTGAGGATACACAATGAAAAACAAAAGAGTATCATGGGCAAAAACTCGTCGATCCTCTAGATATGCGCAAAATTGAAATAAATGTAATAAATTGAAGCATTTTTCTCGAACTTGTTTGTAATCACTTATGACTCTTTTCATGCATAAATTAATCAAAAAGAAAATGTTATAGTAATTTTTTATTATGTGAATTATTAACATATTTTATTACTATTTCGCTCTCGTCACATGGCTTTTCTTCCAAGAAACAATTCTTAAAGAACTTATAATAACTATACAGTCAACTTGTTGAAAACACTCAGAGTGATCAACAAGTGACCATTTTGGAACAGGGGGAAATAAACAGTATGGAAGTAAAATGTGCAAAATCAGTTCCCTCAGCAATATTTTATATAAACATGATAAAATATCAACAATTCGAGATTTTTGAAAATAAGCTATGAAAGTAAAAGTTGAAAAGGATAGAATTTTGAAAGTAAAAGTAGATTAACACCCAAGTATTTCTCGCGTATATATATTCACAAGAGTTAGTTACATGGAGCCCTTATCTGGTTGGTTACAATTACAAACACAAAGAGCATACTATTACCTGGCTTTTCATCTTGACTTTTACCCTTCCCATTGAATATTTTATTGAGCCTTTTCTCAAGCATTGGTGCCTTTTTATTGCGCATTAAAAACCTTAGGAAAACATTGAAGCAAAAGGTGAAAATGCTGAATTATCAGCATATTCAATTTTTGTATCAACATTTTCTGAGATATGTTTCATCAAAATCTGTATCAACACCCATTGTTTCGTTCAGATTACCTTTCAAATTAGACAGCCCCACAAATTGTGCTGTTTTGGGGATTTAAATCCTGATCACAATTTATTGAAACCAATTTATTAGTATTATTAATATCATATGTTTTTCTCTCTTTTTTTATTCATTTTTTAATAACTGAAAGAGTACAGCTGGGCAAAACCAGTTGAATTATATAGAAAAGAATACAAGAAAATGGCTAAATCATTCACTTTTTTATTTTTTCATTTATTTCTAGTGGCCGCAATTGGTAGCAAATCGGTCTCTCACTCATGAGGTCCAGGGATAGATCCATGGCAGCTACAAATACTAATACCTTTTCTGGCATCCACCAATTGTTGAATGATATTATGGTTTTACTTACATGGGCGAGTAGCTGGATGCTCGGATTGGGAATTTGTGGTTGTATTGATAAGGGATACGAAATGAATCCATGGTCATGCGCTCCAGCTACTGCGACATGGCCATAGCTGAAAGAGGCGTAAACCTCCATTTAGTCAATCAATTTATTTTCAGTCGTCAATTTATCTTTTTCTTTTCTTTCTTCAAATAAAACGAGATAGAAAACTCCTTGCATTCGAATGAATAAAATGAACTTTAAATGCATAAAGGAACATGTTGGTCGAAAGGAATTGACTTTTTTTTAATTTTTACGTAAACGACACAGTTTCAAAATCGAAGGGAGTCGAGAGGCAGTAGTGTTCAAATCTTTATATACTAGGACAAAAAAGATACGCGACCCCGATTTTTCATAATATTTTCGACAAAATATGTTTTAATGGCTATTGAGTACATTTTTAATATACCTGCATCCATACGCATAAATACAGTGTCATTTTCTTCAGATGTCGTAAATTGATCCCGAGATACATAGTAAACGGTTACAAACAGAAGCTTGAACATAGACAAAGAAGAGGCGAAAGAGTTCACACACTTCTCACTACCCTACGCATAGCACGGCTACGCCAAAACCAGCGCCAAGCTGCAGTACGGATGTTGTTAGGTGGAAAAAGTCAAAATTTTGTCGTAAGACATTGATGGGGCAAAAAATCGACACGTTTTCGAATGTATACGTTGTTGGCTCTAAATGGGACCACAACCGGTCGAGCACGAAGCGGACATGCAAGAGATATGACGTCAAGGTAGGACCGTATCACAACGTTAACCCCACCAACGGGATAGGTTTAAGGCTGCAAACGGAGACCTGTAATAAATCCCATGGGCTTCACAACATTCGAATATCGGACCAAACTGATCGAAACAGACTGTGTTTTTCGACCTACATACAATTTTTTTTGTCAAATTGTGTTGACGCCCGGCGTAAACTGGGCGTTTTCTTATTAATGGAATTTACTACAAACGAGTTTTTTTTTTTTTACTTTATAAGGTGAAATGTTATTGCTTTAAATGTACTATATTTTGTTTAAATCTGATTTGCATTAAAAGGAATTGAAATGGAAGTTGCGTTTCTTTTTTGTTTCAGTATATATCAAACACAAACTGTTCTGTGGCCGTATAGTCTAGCATTTACCAACATTTCTAAATGCAAATTGTCTAAATCAAAATTACATTACAAACCATCTGATTGGACGAGACACATGTCTCGGCCAATCGGATGGGTTGTTGTGTAATCTTAGAGGTAAACTTGGGATTAGACTGTTTTGTGAATCCCAAAGTGGTGCTTTATGAATTTTGGCACAAACGCGATTTTACTTTGAGTTTATCGCTAACGTAAAATTATCAATGGAAGAAAAAGAATTGCAGAAGAGAAAAAGATGTTATATTCAGCATTCATATTTTCCATGGTTTTCTCTCTCAAAGATATAGGCCTATCTTCTTCTTCTTCCGACGTTCCTTTGAACGCATTTGATTTACATCGATTGGGAAGCAAGTTTCTTCAACTTATTTTAATCCCTCTCGATTGAGCTTCCTGGAAATCCACCAGTACTCGCGCCGAATGTGTGGGCCAATGAGAAGCCTTGAACAACCCCCGCTACCGGGAATCGAACTCGGAACCTCGTAGTCGCTAGGCCGACGCTCTACCCCTCGACTACGGACACCACAATGATCGATGGATAACTTTTTACTTTTCAGCAAAAACCATGTAAATGCAGCTTGTTTTAAGCTGCAGTTGAAACGGCAGCTTGTTTTAAGCTGAAGTTAACGAGTTTTTGATGAAAAGCAGTCATATGCATTTATTAAACCGTAGATCTAAATTTGATGGGTTTGGGGGGGAAATGGCATATTTAATTACTTTCACTTTCGTTATCAGTTTTTGATATCGTCGCTTTTTCTGCGAAAACATCGTAACTGCAGCTTGTTTTGAGCTGCAGTTACGAGATTTTTCGTTGAAAAGCAGCGATATGGGGAAATAATTTAACAGGGATGGGTGGAAAATGTAGCAAAAAAATTATTTCGTCTGAAATCTGATCTAACGCCCTGCATTTTAGTTAATCCCTTTTTAAATGACAAAATTTATACCAGTTTAATTTGAAAGGAGTTGTAAACGAAATTATGACTGATACGAAAAGTAAAAAAAAATGCGTATGTCTATCTTTTAGCACTGACATTTTTAGGGGAAAAGAAAAAAAAATATCATCAATTTCTTCTTTTCTCTCATTGTTTTCCTAAATATTTCATACCAGAAACGTTAAACTATGGTTTGTTTGGGAATGGGTTAACTTATCCTGAAAAGAGGGAAGAAAATAGAGAAAATTAATAGGATAGCTTTTACAATTACACGAACTTTTAGGATCGTCCAGGGTAAAACTCATTTAAATGACAAATTATGTATAATTTTAATCGGTTTATTTTAATTTGATGTCACTGGTGTTGCCAGCGACATTATTAATATGCACCAAAACGGCAAATATTGCCTAGACTCAGATGTCGACAATGGTAAGAAATGGTAACAAATGGAAATGCATACATGTATATTATTCCTTTCCAAAGCAACAAATGATCAGTCCAAATCGAAATAATTTATAGAAGAAAAAAAAACAAACACTAATAACAACTTTAAAATCTAATAAATATATTTAAAGATGTTCAGGAAAAAGGAGAAAATATTGGTTATCAACATTTTCTTATTTTCTCTCAATACTATTTTTTCTTTTAATTGTTTGGGGGCGCTAAAACAACCGCTAAATGGTTGCTAAAACTTTGTTATTACCGGTATATAGCAAAAAGTAAATCATTCATTGGGAACACAACAATGTTGAATCAACAATGGCAAAGAATTTTGTGCTAAAAATAGAATGGGTTCATCGTAATGTTTTAATTAAACTGTCGGTGTTGTTATAAAACCTCGTAACTACGGCTTGAATCAAGCCGTAGTTACGAGATTTTATTAAAACACCTACGAAATACAATTGTTTGTCTGAAATTACATCACGGCTAAATAGATAAAATCGTTCCCTTATGCAGAAAATGTATTTCATCAAAACGGGTCCCACCGCATCTAGCAAATTTCTGACTTTTTTCCACCTTCTCTTCTTCAAACCGAATTTTGCTGTGTCACTTATTTCTCTGTGGTATCAAAAATGGGTTTTCTAACGCGATAGGACACGTTTGCCTTCTTTGAATTTTTATTACCATTTATTGTCTTATCCGTAGAATTCAATAAGTAAGGATTATAAATAATTTCGTATAAGAATAACCTTTTCCCCAAAACGAGATCTGATTTTTTGTCCCTTGTGGAAAGAGTTTGAGAACACATTAAGAGAGAAAAAAGAAATTGCTCAATAATTTCTGTCATATTCATAGACCTATAATAGCATTTGCGGATCTAGAGGGGGGTCGGGGTGTCCGGACCCCCCCCCCCGGCATTGGCCGAAAATTAAATTTTGACTATATAAATTTAGTGTAAAGTTACATATATACTGGGCAAAAAAACAAATGCAACTTCCTTTTCAATTCCTTCTTACGCAAAGACATCAAATCAGATTTAAACAAAAATGTAAAACATTTAAAGCAATAACATTTCGCCTTGTAAAGTTCACAAAATCTTGTTTGTAGTAAATGCCATAAATAAGAAAACATCCGGTCTTCACAGGGCGTTAACGCAATTTAACAAAAAAAGTGTATGTAGATCGAAAACACAATCTGTTTCGTTCAGTTTGGTTCGATATGCGAATGTTGTGAAGTCCATGCGATTCACTAGCGGTCTCCGTTGTAGTCTTAAACCAATCTCATGGGTGGGGTTAACCTGATGATACGGCCCGACCATGACGTCATATCTCTTGCACGTCTGCTCCGTGCTCGATCGGTTGTGGTCCCATTGAAAGCCAACAGCGTATACAGTCGAAAATATGTCGAATTGTTGCCCCATCAATGCCTTGCGACAACATTTGACTTTTTCCACCAAACAACATCCGTACTGCAGCTTGGTGCTGGTTTTGGCGTAGCCATGCTATGCGTAGGTTGGTGAGAAGCGTATTAACGCTTTGGCCTCTTCTTTGCCGATGTTTTAGCTTGTGTTTGAAGAAAATTTGTTTTGACGGTAGTCATTTAGAAAACATGGCAGGGATAATAAGTTGGGTTTTTTTTAACAATTTACTATGTATCACGTGATTAATTTACGTCATCTGAAGAAAATGACACTATATTTATGCGTATGGATGCAGGTGTATTTAAAAGTATTCAATGGCCATTAAAACATATTTTGTCGAAAATATTATAAAAAATTGTGGTTGCGTATCTTTTTGTCTTAGTATACATTACATTTTAAGCCATTATTTGAGCTTGGACCCCCACCCCTGGAAAAAAAATCTTGGGCTTGGAGCCCCTGGAAAAAAATCCTGGATCCACCCTTGAATAGGCATAACAAATTATTTAGTTGCGTGCAGTTCTTTCACATTGTGGTTTTCTAAAATTTCTGTATTGGCAAAATGGTTAAATTGAAATAGATCTATTTAAAGATGAGAATTGAATTACGATATAGCACATCAGATATTAAGAAAAATTAAGATAGAAAAAAAGAAACTGCAGTGCGTTCTTAATACGATACCGATATTTTATCATTTTTTTCAAACAATTTTGAAATCGGTCTAGTACTGACAAAAGTTTGGAAATGAGGTCAAAAGCAGATCTTGTTTGTGAAAGAATAAAGTAACAAACAGGTACCGGTATTGTTTTTGGAAAGGGTAAGCTAACCGCAAACAGCACCCCAACGCAACAAGCGTCCACTTGTCATTTTGGGATGGATGATACAAATGTCATAAATTAGGCCTACATGAAGATGAACATGTGTGTACGCATTTCAAAATTTCAAGCGTTGTGTTCAAAGGGGCCAGTCGAATAATAACAAATGCAAATAGGTCATAATCATAATAATATACAGAGTGTCCCAAAAAAAAAAACGGAACCCATTTTTGAAAGAGCATTCCTCATGTATCAACTAATATTTCTGCACCAAATTTACATATGCTATAGCAACGACAGTTTTCTATAATCTCTTAAAATTTGATTGAAAAATAACGATTACTTTTGAAAATATATGCATTCAAATGAATTCACCCTGAAAACCATTTTTACACGATATCGATTTTTTCGTTTTGCAGCTCGCGCCTACACTCATTGAATTAATTAACGCTTCACAATTGGCTAATGTATTCAATACAATACAAAAGTGAATTTGAAACATTGTATTCACAAAAGTTTTTTTTTTTTTTTTTTTTTTTTTTTTTTTTGGCTAATAAATATAATAAATAACTTGATAAAAAAGAGTTGCGATGTAACTAAAATGAATACAAACAAAATATCCAAGTGCATCACAAACTCATGAATAATAATCATAGGCACTTGTTTTATTTCTGACCATCATACCGGTCAGCGCTCAAATGGAAAGTATTACGGGTTGCATTTGACCTGACACTGCCCTTCATGCAATACATGTTCATGTAAGACAAATAACACCAAATTCACCAAAAAATCACAGTCCATAGAAATGTATACTTTACTATACTATTATGACTGGACTTATTTTAGTAAACATCTCAACCTTTCAATTTATGAAAATAAAAGTTAAAACTGCGCCATGTGAAATGAATCACATAATTATTTGAAATTAATTCAAACAACCACCCTATGGACTCAATGTGCACGTAAAGCACGTGTACATATTAAATTTTGAGAAAATCGGTACACCATGTACAACTGTACAGAATTCAACAGCTGACCGTTAGTGCGCTTTCACGAACAAACAAGACGCAAAAATCAATATCATGTCAGATCGGCGTTTTAGTGTCATTATTAATTTGCTTATACCTTTTGAACCAATGCATATTTTTAAGTGAAATTTGGAACACAAATGCAAAAATAATGTATCTTCTGTACTGCAAATTCAAAAAATAGATTCTTTGTTTACGCTTTAAAATATTTGACTTTGAATTAGGGTTCCGTTTTTTTTGGGGGACACTCTGTACAAGTATTCAAGTCATATCGTATGAATTTGTCAACTTGTATAAGTCTACAGGCATAGATTGTCTCTGTCCAGCAAAAATTTGCACTTTTCAAAGTCAGAATCTTTCCGGTCAACTCATAATTTACATACGGAGGCGATAAACATTAGGGATTTACTGGTTGTGTTGAACCTTTTAAGATAGAATACCCGTAATGTGGTCATTTTGAAACTAGAAAACATCGACTTTTTAGAGAGGCGGCGTTACGTATCCGAGTTCCTATTCGGGCGTGGTCGTAAACATTCGGCAGTGGAAAGTTCCGCCGCAGAATGTTTTGAAACATCGCACGAATAATTCCGACGTCGCGCTAACCTCATTAGGGGTAGACTACCTTAATTAACCCCTTCCCAAATGACAAAATTTTAGGGTGTTCCAATTTGAAAGCCAAGACAGACGACAAAATGGATATTGATAAAGATAGAATTAGTATACAATATAGCATGGAAAATATTGAGACAAAAGAAGAAACTGCTGGTTATCAGCAGTTTCTTCTTTTGTCTCAATGTTTTCCCAAGCAAATTTTATTGGGGACGTCAAAAGCAGGTCTTGTTTGGGAAAGGGTTAAACAAGACTGACCTTATATATAGTAATACTAATAGTAATTGACGAGCAAAAATCCCTAACATTTGTACACCTTCTCTGCAAAATTTAAAATTCTAAACTTGAAATCGGCCACTTATAAACAGATTTATAGAATATTTCTTTCCTCATCGATATCGTAATTGACATCATCATTAGTAGGCATAATGAATTGTATATGCTTTTATGGAAACCATTTTCATTGTCTAATTATTCCAAGGATGATATCCGGAAAATGACGTATATTTACCGTAATCCCTTTTCATTGCCACGGATGACACTCGGCGTTGCACAAAGTGGTTGGTATCTAATTATGGATGGAATTCCTTAACCCATTTTGGGCAAAAAAGTCAAAGTTGTAGTTACGAGGTTTTGCAAGAACAATGACGAGATCGTCGTTGTAAATGCAAAACCTCGTATCTCGTTTTTGGAAAATTTTAAAGGAGAGGGAAAAAAAGTGTAATAAATTTTCCAAAAGTGAAAGGTTTTACTTGAAATTTGGACATATTGTTCACAAATAATTTGTCATTACTACTGATTAGTAAAAATATCTCAAAACCTGCAATAATTGTCTTAACTTAACGCACAAGCTTGTACTTTGATAATCCCAAAAATCGATAAAAATATCTCAAAACCTGCGAGAATAGTCTAAACTGGACACACAAGTTTGTACTTTGAAAATCGCAAGAATCGACGTACGAGGTTTTGCATTTACACCGACGATAATAATGTAGATTTAGATCCGGATCTATGTATCTCTCTTAAGATAGATGAAACAGGTAATTGAAGGTTGTAAAAGAACAATATACAGAATGGATCTTGATCAAATTGTGGCTATGCACAGACTGGTGTAGATCTAAATTGTTCTCAAACACCACAGGGCCTTCTTTCCCCTAATTTCAAGCCCGTTCTATTTCAAAATGACACATATAACGTTATTCGAATTACTGTCGCTTTTCTCCAAAACCTCGTAACTGCAGCTTGTTTTAAGCTGCAGTTACGAGGTTTTTGTTGAAAGTGACATGTTTGCATAGTGTACGAATTCGTGTACTAAAATTTTGAATTCCAAAGATAATATGACCGTAACAACCTTAGTTTCAATTCCACGAAAAGCCAATCCCCGGTTGACATTTTCTTATCTGAAGCATTTATTGCTACTTTTACTGTGTTGTTTATCTATAATCTTGTTTGCGCTGTGGTATTTTAACCCTTTCCCTTACTAGAACATTTTAGACAAATCTGTTCAAATAAGCATGACAAACAGATGACGAAATTTCAAACGCTATTTGATACAGAAAATATTCAATTTATTCAATGGAAACTCACGGTGGAAAGGGAGAAAAGGCCGATTCTTCTATTCCCGCTAGGATTTTTTTCTAATATCGTGCAGAGTTATCACAATTGTAATTTGTTCGAGAAAGGATTTCAAACACACGTGATATTTTGTTAGATCATTAAAGAATTTTAAATTTCTCTCACTAGCGTTTTTGCTAAGATCAGCAGTGAACTTGAAATAACATGTTGATGCATGCGGTTTCTATACGCTTTTAAACGATAAAAAGTTGACTGTTTCAATTTCAAAGACACTAAAGACAATTAAATGATTATGGATAAAACCGCGAGATTTATGTAAAATATTGAGGTAAAAGAAGAAATATTGGCATTTCCCATTACAAATGTTTTTCTTTTCTTTTTATGTAAAAAACGAGCATTTCCCTTAATATTTTCTAGGCTTCACCATACACACGTTTTCTTCTTGACGTGGATCATTTTTTCTTGTGCAGTGTTTTAAAAATAATTCAGTTAAAATAGTATTAAATGTGTCAAATCTCTATATCTTTTTGTTGATTTACAGAACGCATTTGATTTATCAATAAGCTTTAATACGTGACGAAACGTACGAAATGTGCAGAAATGTGTTCATGAGTTGTCCAGTTGCAAAAATAGCATTAACCCTTTCCCAAACAAGACCTGGTTTTGACGTCCCTATTAGAAAAGGCTTGGGAAAACATTGAAACAAAAGAAGAAACTGCTGATAACCAGCAGTTTCTCCTTTTGCCTCAATATTTTCTTGGCTATATCACACACAACTTCAATCTTTATCAACATCCATTTTGTCGTCTGCAGCAGCTTTTGAATTGGACCCGCCTAAAATTTTGTCGTTTGGGAAAGGGTTAACACTTTTTCTTGTGCTTGTTGAAAATGACCCATGGTTTTGACAGCCGTAAAGAATATATGAAATAAGAAAACCACGATAGAGGTTAAAAAAGATAAAAAGGTGATAGCCAGCATTTTCTTCTTTTCTCTCAATGATTTTTATATTCTAACAGTTGAAAACATTACAAAAAATAGAGAAAATGAAAAGTGGTCTCTATATATGAAATATTCTTTGTTAAATTTCTTCCGTCGGCTTCGATAACATAATTTTTGGTGGATATTCAGATATTCATTTTAGGTCGACAAATTAGACTATACATTTTGAATTAAGGTAGAATACCCGTAATGTCACCATTTTGAGATTTATAAATCATCGTCTTTTTTCGAGCGGCGTCGTTACGTACCCGAACTTATTCGGGCGCGGTCGAAAACATTCGGCGGTGGAGATTTCCACCGCCGAATGTTTTCGATCGCGCTCGAATAATTCCGACGTCGTGCGAATCTCATTAGGGATGGACTACCTTAATCCATTCTTTCTCTACATCCGTTATATAGTCTGCAGCAGCTTTTATAGTGGACCATCCTGAAATTCACCGTTAAGGTGGCTTTCAAAACCAGCGATTTGATGCCGCCAGCCCCCACCCCTGTATCGAAAGATCGGGGGCATGTTGTTTAACTATTGTCTGTCTGTCCGTCCGTCTGTTGTCAGTCCAAAACTTAGCGTGAAAACTTAAAATTGGCATTTTCTCCTAAGGCATTCCACATATAAAGCTCAATTCTATGTAACGTTCTTTCAATGATATCTAACTATTCCGTGCAATATGACCTTTCTCAAGAACATCCATTAACCCTTTTTAACCCTTAACTTGAAAACTTAATGTGAAATCTTAACATTGACATTTTCTCCACAAGTATTCGAGATACAAAACTCAAATTTGGTATCCTATGTAACACTATTTCAATCTATCTGCTCCATGCAAGATGACCTTTCTGAAGGCCCTTTCTGAAGGCCCTCGATTGTCATTTTACCAAAAACTATTACAAAAACAATCCAATAATGGATATTGTTTATTTAGAAGGTCAATGCCATCCATGTAGGTCAAGGTCAAAAGTCAATTAGGGTCACAATTTTAAAAAGATAGCCATTTCGAAAATATTTGTTTTTCACAAACACATTTTGTTTCTTTTCTTTTTTTTCCATTGAAAAGGAACGAGTTCGCTAGATATATCTACAGCAGTATTTAGTCATGAAACAGAAGACCCGCTATCTGGCCTTCTTTTACAGTGGTACTATTTCGTGGTATCGTGCTGGTTTTAAACATGAACTGTACTTGTTCACAATAAACCATGTCTCGGCCGTTAATTCCACGTTTTGTATTTTCACCAGACATTGTCATAGAAATCGTGTACCAAGTTTGAGCTTTAATCTTGACCGTCTTCTCAAGAAGGACATCATAATAATCTTGCTCTGGTTCTGTTTCTAGGTCAGTTTCTCGTTTTGAAAGTTGGTTCCCACTTTGGTCTAAGATCACAACACGAACGCTGTAATCAGCCTCTTCATGCGCACTTCCGTAGACCACAACGCCATCTAGGATAACATCACGTGACGCCTGAAAATCGATTGCGTCACAGAAGAAGTCCCCAACTGGCCAATCAGTGGTCACAGCTTGGAATCGTAAAACCCTCGTTACCGATCGTCGATTCGTTTTGAAAGGTTCAACGCTTGGCTTAGTTCGGCTATGAAGGTACTGAAACAAGGCGATTTTCTCGTCCTTTGTAAGTAAGTTTTGAGTGGAGACATATTTCGTGAAATAATCAACATCCATTACGGGGAATCGTATCAAATATCTCAAATTTCCGAGCATCCTGTGTCTATTATCGTCGTTTGCTTGCAGTTTGTTTTTCCTACATGCTTTGGAAGCCCAGTTATAAACAGCCTCGTATACTTTCGATTCTTCTGCCCGCAGATGGTCGGATTCGATGACCTTGCCCAGGCACGTGGCACACAGGTCTTGAAATGATGGAGACTTGAATACTGCATGGGCGTGGTTATAGATGTACTCCAGACACTTGTTCTGAAAATTTATAGATATTTTCTAATAATCCGTGTTTTTAAATGCCCCTAAAAGATAATGGTTTTGAAAATATCTTACGAAAGGAAGAAAATACTGATAGCTGTTAAGCCATTCCCACATAATGATTGTTTTGGACTCCCTTAGAGATAAGGAATTTTCAATTTCACGATTTTATACTTAAATTTCATTCAGTTGGAATTGTCGTCTGCAACATTTTTAATTCGAATCATTCTAAAAAATTTCTGTCTGGTAAAGGATTAAACCTTGATTAGACAAACAGATACATGTAAGAGGGGTGAAGACATTCAAAATATTTTATTTCAAATCCAAACCCTATTTTGTGGGTACTCATTTGAATCGTCTCCGTTCCAATAAGTACCCAAAGACACAGAGTTTGATGAGGAATAAATGAAAATGTTGCAATATGAAAAGCCATCATTCCCTTTTATCTGCATCTTCGGAAACCCAACGGTCATAGCTACGCTACATGACGTCATGTAGCGTAGCTATCATGACCGCTGGCTTTTCGAAGATGTCTTATCCATGGTGTATAATCACGTGACTCAGAATTTCTGATATTCTTCAATATCTTTTTAATACTTGACTAATTTGAATTCGGTTTGAAGCAGAGAAGGTAGGAAAATGCCAGAAATAAGCTGGACGTGTTGGATTTTTGAAAAATCAACTGACAAAAAAGTTATTGAAGATAAACCAAAATTTGGTTTATCTTCAATAACTTTTTTATCAGTTGATTTTTCAAAAATCAACCACGTCCATCTAATGCGTGACGTCTGTCCACATTCTCTGCTTCAAACCGAATTAGAATCGGTCCAGTATTTACAAAATTATTGAAGTTTTTCTAAAAAAAAATGTATCACGTGATTATCCACCGTCTTATCTGTAGCTCTGCCGTGAAGTGAAAGCTAGTTCTAACAGCCTACTTGTAATTCCGTTTCCTCGTAATGATGAGCTTGTTCCAGCAGCGAACAAACAGAATCGGCCGCAATGCCTTCCCTCAGTCGACCCACACAAATCTTGACTAGGTCTCCAACTTGAAACTTCTTGGCTACATAAAGCAGTGGTGTGACCGTCTTCGCGTTCAATTCAATCTCGTCTGAATATATGAATCTATAACGATCAAAAGGATTTTTTGAAGAAAATGAAAGTTTCGTTGCTACGACTTGTTTTCTTAGTTTTGATGTTTTTTTTTTTTTTTTTTTTTTTTTTTTTTTTTTTTTTTTTTTGCTCCACTGACTTTCAGGTCTACTGGCTATTGTCGTGGAGGTGTGTCCGCTGTGCGTGCGTCCGTCCACGCGTATTTTTCTTAAATAAGCTTATCAAAAACTACTATATGGATATCAACCAAATTGCTAAGGAATCACCCTTTGGATACTCTCCAAAGCCGAGGTCTATTGATTAACCATCAAATATGACTACATCATTCTATCATAATGGAAAGAAGAGAGAATGTGCTCTGTTCGTAAGAGAGTACCCTTTGGGTGACCATCTCTCAGATTCCTTCAAAGATTTTTATTGGTCCAGAAAGTCCTTCGTTATCTGCCTTTAAATGTAAAAAATGCTGTTTTTAACTTTTATTTTCTCTAAAAAACTAGATATTGACCAATCAAGTCAAAAGTTGAACGTTCCCGATTTGAAAGCGCCGAATGTTAACGACGTCGCCTAAATAATTCCGACATTGCGTAAATCACATTAGGGTGGACTACCTTAATGAACTCAAAACCTAGTTATGGTGTAGGAAAAGGGATAAATTAAAGTATATAATATATAAAGCTTCCCGCGGCCTCTTTTGTTGTACAATTTTGACTTTGATTTCAATGACTTGTTATCTTGCACTGTCAAATCTGTATAAATCATGGGTATTTTGTTGTCCACAACCCTTTCCTGAACAAAGACAGGGTTTTGCTAGGAGAAATAATTGATTGACTAGCAAAAAGCATTGAGATAAAAGAACAAATTGTTAGAAATCAGCATTTTCTCTTTTTCCATCAACATTTTTCTTTGCTTTATTTCAGACAAATCTTAAATATGCATTTGTCGTCTGCAGCTTATTTCAAATTGGAGCATTCTAAAATGTTGCCAATTGGGAAAGTGTTAAAGAAATGCCCATTGATAATATTGCTGCTTTTTGTCAAAACTCTCGTAACTGCAGCTTGTTTTGAGCTGCAGTAACGATGTTTTCGAAAAAAGCGACATGTTAATGCTCCCTACGTGTTTTTGAGTGCCTTTTCCGCGAAAACGTAGACTCAGGTTTATTCACACTTCTTTGAAAAACGGCGATTTCACAATAATTGGGATATAATTTCATGTACCCAATGTGCTTTTGAGTGCATTTTCCAGGATTAGGTCGAAGTTTAATCCTGAACCAAAGCTCAAAGTATGAGATCTGCGGGATCAGTGTAAAAGAGCAGTATTTCTACAAAATAATTCAATTAGGTAGCGTGATTTTCCCCCGATCCTCTTGAAAAAGGCAAATTTGCCGAAATAATGAATAAGTATTCATTATATTCCGTGAAGAATAATTTTGTGATATTGCATTTCTATTACGTGTTAAAAATATAATTCAAAGCAAACTTAATACCTTCATTCCTTCTTTTTTCCCTTATAAAGCATCTAAAAGATTCGATTGATTATGAAAATAAAAAGAAAAAAGAGGAAAGAATATTGAGTAAAATTATTGTATACCTGAGTAGGAGTTCAAATATTTCTGGGTCTATATCCGGCAGGTTTATCTCTGTGTCTGGTGGAGATTTCCTACAAAACATCGTGAAAAAAGCAGCACTCCTGCTCACGAGCACATATTTGTGGGCTTTAACCGGAACCCGCTTCTTGCCTACGTAGAAGGTGACGTCACTAAGTAGTTTCGTGTGCAACATTTCTAAGTTACACTCGCCAAGTGATTTTCCGGACTGCCAGTCATGGTCAAGACTAAACCTGAAGAATGAAAAAAATAATTAATTTTACCCTTTTTCAAACAAGACCTGGTATTGACGCCCCTAATATAGAAGGTTTGTGGGAAACATTGGGGCAAAATAAGAAAATGCTGATAATCAGCATTTTCTCATTTTGCCTCAATAGTTTTGCTATTGGCTAACGAACAGAAATTATAAGTTCATTATTTTCTATTTTGTCGTCTGTAGCAATTTTCATATTGGAATAATCCAAAATTTTGCCGTTCGGAAAAGGGTTAAAATATACCACGTGACAACACCCACCATTAGATACCGAAGTTGGCAACTTCGGCGACACTCGTGGCAACAGGGATTGACGATGTTATCAGAGTTTCGAAATCCGGTTACTCTTGTTACAACCCGTTTGGTGATAATTATAACATTTAAAGGTGTGTGTTTATTATCAAACGGGTTACGACGTCAAACCCTTTTGGTAATAAAATTGTGATAATCTATCATTAATTTTGAAATTTTGTATGTGTATTTATACTCAGTTCCAAAAGAAAGTGTGCACTTTCACTTTTTGCTTTTACCTTAATTTTCACACAATTTATGGTAATTTAGGGTGTAAAAGTGATATCATACTTCAGATTAGACATTAAAGACAATTGGCACCATAACACATGTCGATATAATTGCTCATATTGCATACACGCAGCCAGTGCATTATGGTGTTGATGGTGTTGAGATTTGCACACCTTACAACTTCTTCGGTAGAAAGGGTTACACGCTTATATGCCGGTGTAGGGTTTAACCATGCCTTCAAAGCCATTTCCACGCTAAAGTTTGAACATTCCGGTCGACGTTACGTGCACGTCAACGTTAGTAATCGCTACGTTAGCAGTCTAGTAAAGTGTCGTCGAACGGTGCAACAACGTTCTACACAAAATTTGTATGCCGTTAAGATGCCATACAAATGGGTACTTGCTATTAGAATATAAATACCGTACAAATTAAAATTTGTTCTTGGCTTTTGTTTTCACCAGGTTCGGTCTTGTTCACAGACGCTAATTGTAATTCGTTTCCCCCTTATGCGCTATGGACAGATATAATCAAAATGTGATTTTATGCTAGGGTATGCTTAAAGGATTGCAGTAAGTTCAATTTCAGATCGATAACTCATCCAGCACATGAGGCATGCGTGAAACACTAAAAATGCAAAGTCGCTACCAAGCCGAAAATTAGTGCGTGCTATATGATTTTTTCATAAATATATCGTTTGTCAATAGTCTTCAAATGTGTCATACAAAGTTTCCTGGCTGTAGACGGTATACTTTTCGAGATATTCAAAATTTAAAAGTGCACACTTTCTTTTGCAACTGAGTATAGAATTGTCCAGACTAATTAGAAAATAATGCGGAACAATGACATTTGACCCGATGTTGTGGGATATCGGTTTTTACAAAAGGAAATCTTGAACTTTCTTTTTCTCCTGAACCATTTGGTGTATGCCTTTGAAAATTTGTGTGTATCATTGTACAAAAGTAGGCCTATTTGAAATTACTAACGTGGTACTATGAAAATTGGCCTATGTAGGGGGGTTTCAGATTTTATATAGAGCACAGGATAAAATCCTGTAAAATCTTATTCTCTTGAACCGTTTGGCATAGGGCTTTAAGATCTTATTGATAAGGATCTAGACTTGGTTCAAGACTGATCATTTTCCCTCTTTTACTTTCTCCGGTCTAAATATCAACATGGTCAAAAACGGGTGCCGCAATATCTAACGGGTATTGTTTTTTTATGCGTTATCTTATTGACCAAATTGTATATTAACGACTTGACCCAGGCTAGTAAGAATCGTCTCAATGCCCTATGCCAAATACTTCAAATTATTGTGGTATGATGAAAAATGGCCCCTTTGTTGTAAAATATCGGATTTCATATAGAGATTAGGAATGATATCTGGTACAATATTTCCCTGGCGAAACGTATGTCAAAGACCTTTAATCTAAACTTTACGTGTACCATGGCGGCATGACTCTTCGATTTGTCTTTCTGTGAAAAAATTGGACGGCAGCTTTGGGTCTGGGATGAGACAGAAGATTTATCGTCGGTGTTATTGCAAATCCCGTAACTCCAGCTTTAATTAAGCTGGAGTTACGAGGTTTGTAATACCACGGACGATATGCAATCTGCACAGTCTCAATGTTCCTTAATGTGAGCGACATAGGACCATCTTTGTCCTCTTGTTTATTAACTCTTGACAGAAGTAGGTCCATGAGCTATCATGGCTTTATTGCTTATAGGACACAATGTTGTCAAGGAGATATGTAAACAAACAAAATTCCGTAAGACTCGAAAAAACATTTAAAGATCCACGTACACTTTTATCAGATAGAAAGTGACTTCATGGAATAAATAGGTATTTCAGGGAAAGAGGTTAATAAAACCTAGTCCTCTCGTTCGAAACAATGCTTGTAATTTGTTTGACAATCGGGCTCATGAAATTTAATTTTCCCAATATGCAGTTTTCGTCATAATTGTTATTATTGAAGACGAAAGAGAATTGCAATTTTACTTTTGACAATGTTATCTGGACTCTCCTCTAAAATACGACCATTCAAAAATTTTGTCGTTTGGAAGACGTAAACCCTGTCCCAAACAAGGCCTGGTTTTGACGTCCCTAAGAGAGGTTTGGGAAAAACATTGAATCAAAAGAAGAAAATTATGAAAACAGGCATGTTCTCCCTTCAGGCTCAATATTCTCTATGCTAAAATATACACATTCTATCTGCATTAACATCGTATTTTGTTGTCTTCAGCAATAAAACCATTACCAAACGGCAAAATTTTAGACTTGTCCGAATTCAAATTGTTTTGGCCAAGATGTTGCAGACAACAAATTGAAGTGAATGCTATTTAACACATTCTGGGAGACGAAGAAATTGCTTGCCACAAGCAGTTTCTTCATTTTCCTCATTTTTTTAAAGCCATCGTCTTGTGGGGAGGCTAAACGAGTCATTATGTAGGAACGGCTTAAATTGGATCCCCTGATATTTCGCCAATTTTGGAACGGATTAAGTATCAACCAATCCCCGTCAAGAGGGGTGTTTGGGCTTGTATTACTGCTTGTCACGTTTGAATCCTTTCCCAAAACGGCAAGATTTCAGAGTGGTTGAATTCAAAAACTATCGCTGACTAGAAAACAAGTTTTGACAAAGAGAAAATTTGTGAAAAATATAACAAAAAAAATGAGACAAAAGGAGAAAATGCTGATCAGCATTTTCTTCTTTTGTCTAAATGTTTTCCCAAGCACTTTCTATTAGGTCAATTCGGGTCTTGCTCGGAAAGGATTTGGGTATGTGAGGATACGAAAATTTATCCTTAGTTTATATTTGTACGTGCATTTATTATGGAAATTAAACATAGAAAAACAAATGCGGGCCCAGACATAAACAATCATTATTTTCTGTCGCAAATTGGATGACGCCAGACTGAATATTAACAACAATCATTTCTGAGTATTTCGATATTTTCACTTGCACTGTTTAGAATATACTAACGGTTGAATTAAACATGAGAAATGTTATTTAGCGCCGAGAACGCAGACTCTTGAGAAACTATGGTTTATTTATAAACGGTAGAAATGGCCGATGCTCTTTTGACGTCGCATCGACGTCGCTTTATGTGTTGACGTGCCCCATGTGAAGTTAGACGGCATACTTTGCAATCCTTGTCATTCGCATTCGCATCAAAATTTTGTTTGAAATATCGATTGAATGGTAGATAAATGTAGTTTCTAATGATGTTAATTTCATTTATCTCTTTCCCAAACGACAAAAAATAAGGATGGTCCAATTTGAAAGTTGCTGCAGACGACAACATGGACATTGAAAATGAAAGGATTTTTGTACAATACAGCTAAGAAAATATTGAGACAAAAGGTGAAACTGCTGGTTATCAGCAGTTTCTTCTTTTGCCTCAATATTTTCCCACGCCTTAATCTAGTTAGGACGTCAAAACAAGGTCTTGTTTATCTGCGAAAAAATATTAAAGCAGATATAAAGAAAGTCTACGAATAGGGCCCATATGAAACGACCCTAAAATTTGCTTACAAGCAATTAAGTTCAGAATATAACTTCATCCAAAACCGCGCGACTTTGGTTCTTGTCGGTACAGGCTTCAATGCATGCGATAATTGTTTCAGGGAAATGCTACTTCTATTTTCCATATTTGGCGATTTATAGATGCTTTATCGCCGTCAAATATGTGTAAATAAAGGCAAGAACGAGCAAAGGTCACCTTCAAAGGCTGATATAAAATATCCATTTATCACCCTACTGAGTGAAGATTGGTGGAATTTCTTAACTCATTGCCAAACAGTAACGCCTTTTAGAGGCGCACTTCACAGAAATAAAGCGCGAAAACATTGAGGCAAAAGAAGAAAATGCTGACAACCAGCATTTTCTTCTTTTATCTCAATATTTTCTGTGCTAGATCTATTGTACACATTGTCTACTTTTGAGATCAACTATTACATCATTGGCACCTGTCTTCAATTTTGGACTTTCATTTTTTGCCATTTGGAAAAGGGTTAAAATACTTTCAACAAGTTTCCTTCATGTGACAGTGCTACAGACAAAAGCGAGTGTAATGTGTCATTAAATGTTATTTCAAACCTAAATCTTATGCTGTGGTTATAGTCCGTGGGCTGGCTACACCCTAGGTCCCCCCCTACCGGGATTTTATGACACCTATATCATTGTAAAGCTTGATGAATTCCCTTTCAAATGCAACTTGTTGTTTGATATATAAGTGCTGGATAAGCATATGCGGAACGATTGATTATCTCCCCTTGAATTACAAAAAATACTTGTTTATAACTCACCTTATACACATTCATGGGATCCAAAATAACCCAAATTTAAGCGCAAATGACCAAAATGCTTATAGATTTTATCAATTCATATCGTTAAATAGTAAAAGATAATTTCACACCAAAATTAGCACGAATTATGCCCCTTGAATACGTAAAACAAGAGAAAAATAGTATAGATATTGCCTCTGTTTATATTTACTTTGCATTTGGAAATCATTTCCATAGCGAATAATTGCTAGAATTTGTTTTAAAGTGTTTATTAGATGCCTTGTAATAAAAGTGAAAGTGTTGACTATCGACATTTTAGGATATAATTTATTCGACATTTCAAATGATTTTGCAAGATGGCCGCCGCAAAATGACCACTTGACTAAATATCGAAATATCACTGCCCTATAATTTGTAATCATGTTCTGTATGTAAATGAGATCATTTCTTAGGAAAATTGAGTATATTTAATCTAAAAGTGTTGCCATGCTTATAATATGCTTTTTTGTCATTTTTTTAATTTTCAAAGTGGCCGCCAAAATCTCAAATATGCAAAAATGGTGTAAATGTTTTTCATTTCTGCAAATCTTCTGCACTTAATATTGTATTTTCAAATGTATTTTAACTTCTTATTAAAACTACATGATTCAACAAGTAAATAAATGACATAACCTTGAAAATATATATTTCCAAAACGGTCCTAATTACCGTATAAATGGTAATAAATCCCTGATCCCATAAATTAAGTACTGAAGAAAATCCAAATTGATTATTTTCTAGGAGAGATAAGCATTTTCCCTCTTTGACAGAAACCATGTACCCGATTCTTTGATAATGAGTCCACATTGGAGTACATCATTGTCATCTTTTTGCATGAAGGTTTTAAGTTTTACATGGACAAGGGACGCTTTGGATAATAGGTGTTATAGAGGTTATAAAGACATTAAGGCTTATTTTGGTCATAAAGCGTTTAAGCTCTTTTTTGTGGGGTGGATATGTTTAATACAAAACACCAATATCAACACTTTTGCCACGCTAAAAATGGCTTCTTCACTGTTAATTTACATGACATATAATACAATACAATAATATGTATTTTATGCAATCTGCCTAAATGCTCAAATACGAGCATGGATCAATGAATAACTGACCTAACTTTTTATGTTTAGATCGACATCTTTTCTCTTGAAATACTTTCCATCTAGGCCTATGCGCTTTGACCAAACGATATGACCATTGCAGTTGAAAGTTAAACTCAAATTAATCAACGTTAAAGGTGGTCAAGTGACATCAGTCCGGAAGTAAAGAAGTCCAAGAACTTTCCAAAGAACCACACCTAAACTGCATCAATAACTTCTTTCATGAGACTTAAAATTGCAACCATTCGTGTCCTTTTTAGGAAAGAAGTCGATAGCAGCAAGGTCATGTAGATAGGAAGGGTGTGATCTAAATTGATACCCATTTTTCTCGACAGCATCCATTGTACTTTGGCAATTGTGTACTAATGTCATTTTCAGTTGCAAGCAGCGGTCACATTTTGAGCGTTTGCCGCTACGTATGGTCTGCTTCAGATTGTCCAGCAACATGGCATTGTATGCTTCGTTAATTGTACCTTTCTTGGGTAATATGTCCAACAAAATATTTTATTGCAACCCCCAATTGTCCCAAAACATTGAATACTGAACCTTGTCTGTAAAACATTGAATAATTTTCTTGGCCGTTGGGATTCCATACCAACATACCTAGGACTCTGGGGCCTGTTTCATCAAAACATTTAAGTCGTATTTTTGACTTACCAGTGTCTTAAAACTCGCTTAAAACAACAATCGCATAACCCAGCTTTTGATAGAATGGCGATACACTTTTCTTACCCTATAAACTTGTCGTAAGGCGTCGGTAAGTCAAAATACGACTTAAATGTTTTGATGAAACAGGCCCCTGGACCTTTTTTTCGTTCATGAGAAATGCAACATGTACTCTTTGGAATTTTAGACCCAACAGTCTGTAAGTTTGTGCATCCTTTTGCGATCAAGCAATATCTTGAAAAAGATAATGCATGGACAATTTCTTACTTTAATTCGCTCAGCAAGTATATCAGATCTGTGAATTTATGACACATACCATCGACAGTGGTTGCAACTTTGCCTTCAGACCGAGCATCATCTTCTTAAGTTTCTCTGTCGCGTTATAACCCCCGCTCCCCCCCCACCACGATATTTTACTTGAGAATAAGATGGTACAGAAGACCAGTAAACTCATCATGCATGTTTTACCCTCAGTCCCTTTTCAATACAAGTGTCGAACCATAGCAGGTTCTCCCTTTTTTTGTGAAAAGGCTTTCTAATAACCGTATATTTAGACAATTTTGTGCACATATAACGACATATATAAATCGCGGATTCCTTGGTTGATTAGAAATTGCTTATATGTGTTATTCATAGCTAGCCCTTGTGTTTTATGGATTTTACCTCATCCTGAGGTTAGCTTGTTGTCTTCCACAAAAGTCAGAATTCCAAAAACTAATTTATGGTGGAGATGTTTGAAATGAATTAAGAAATGCGCGAGCATATCTAAAGACTGATAACAAAACGAAAGATTTCAAATCTTCGGCAAGCGACATATTACAACACTAGAAGTTGGAATATGATGTGTTTCCCTCTCATCATAATCAACAGAAATTGTGTTTGCTATTTAAACTAAATCTTTCAAAACAACATTTTGTTACACGAATACGAGGATTCCTCACAAATCAAGTGTCTTCGAAGTACTGGTATCCAACCAATAAGGTACATATGTACAATTTATAACTGTTTATATTATCACATATAAGTATTCTGAAAAAATATAAAGGTGTAAAACGATGTCACTCGAATGCAATTTCATAAAGAAATGAATAATTCAGTTGCTATTATAGGCAATTTTATATCATCAATTAATGCACATGACAGTGCAAATATGAAATTGTCCAGTTTCAATATCGCTTATTAGAATATATTTGGCAAACTGTGTTCCTGTAACATAGCATTCCAATCAATAGAAGTGGTTGGGAAGATTTCTCTACTGCACAGCATGTCTCCAATAGTATTGTTAAGTTTAAACTTGGAGCAAAATGTAAAAAAGCATGCATTACAAGGCAAAAATGGTATAAATCAAAGGTGACCATACATGTACTCCAATGGGAATTCATTATTAAAACGCTTTTTAGTACTTAACTTTTACAAAATAAAGTTTCTTGTGTAAAAGAAAACTGTATTTCACATAGAAAAAAAATCAAAGAAAGCAGGTTAAAGTTTTCAGCGTGTCATTTGCGCTAATTGGAATTTTATTGCCATTTATACGGTAATTTTTCAGAGCATATATTGTTAAGATTCTCTCTTTTAATGGATAAATCTTGAAATTTTAGTTTTCAAACACACCAAGTAAACAATTAAGGGAAAAAAATACAAAAATGAAAGTCATTAACATTATTAGAGAATATTTGAGAATTTATTTGCCATTTAGAGAAAAGTATGCAAATAATTGTGAATGCGAATAAGCCCGTATTTGCTTGTTCTGTGTAGCTGATGAATGGTTTATGAACTTATTATTGATCTATTAGTGTTCTCATTCATTTGAAACATTAAGCATTATGAAAACGTATCGCCTCAGCATATTTTTTCCATAGAAAAGCCTTGTTTTAGCTAATTAAACACACATTTCTACTTTCTCATTAATATTCATGAATATGCAAATTAGCTTAATAAAAATGATTTCAAGAAAAATGTCTATTTAAAATTTTAAAACTAGTCTCATGTTTCATTACCAAAATAAGTATATATCTTAAATAAGTATTTTAAAATATTTTATTGCAATTACTTGATCCAAGTACTGAAACGTAGGAAAATGAGCAGCTGCCATGGTAACAGGCCTACCATTTTCTTATCAAGCACTTTTAAATCAAACAAGAACCTGAATTCATTAATATGTTTCCTGCCCTTCAAGAAAATGTAGGTCTTAAAAAATCCCACATGGTGGGAAGGGTTTCTATTCACTAGTAAACTAGTAAAGTCGTCTTTTTGCAAATTAAACACATATTTTCCACAATCTCATTAATATTCATGAATATGCAAATTAGGAAAAATTCTGAAAAATCTTTTGGTTGTGAAAGAAATGTAATTACAACATTTTAAAACTAGCCTCAATGTTTTCTGACCAAAATAAGTAATTTTATTGCAATTAATTGATCCAAGCGCCGGAACGAATGAAAATGGGTGGTTACCATGGTAACAAGCCAACTACTTGCTTATCCAGCATTTTAAAATCAAATAACAAAGTGAATGTATTGAAATACATCATAAGCTTCAAGGAAATATAGATCTTCAAAAATCCTACCTGGTAGGGAGGTTTAAATTCACTAGTAAAGTCTTGTTTTTAGCAAATTAAACACATTTTCTTACTTTCTCATTAATATTCATGAGTATGCAAATTAGCAAATTTTCTAAAAAAATATCTACATTGTGAGAGAAATATCTTGGTAATAATTTAAAACTATTTTGAAAGATTTATGACAAAATAAGTAATTTTATTGCAATTAATTGATCCAAGCGCTGGATTGTAGAAAAATGGACGGTTGCCATGGTAATGAGCCCGCCATTTGCTTATCCAGCACTTTTAAATTGAACAACAACCTGAATTCATTACTATACATCATAAGCTTCAAGAAAATATAGGTCTTCAAAAATCCCACTAGGGGGGAGGGTTTCGGTTATGGGCCCATGGACTATTAGGCCTACTCATTGAAATCTCATTGAGGCGAACCATATCAGAACACACAATATAGGGTTTTTAATCTGAAATAACAATTTACATGGAACATTTACCAAACCCTCCCGTTCGTTACTGTTGTTATGGTCATATTTATAAATTCTCTCGAATTCACCTTGTTAATGCTGGTCTTGGAATGTTCCAGTCTCATTTTGTGTGTGAATTCAAAGCTTTATTTGACGTTTTCGGCAAGTAAATAATTATTGACAATTTTCAAATAGAATAAAAATATGGCGATGGCGCAAAATAAGGGTGGTCTAACTTAAAACTCGATTTTTGAATCTTTTATACGCCAATGGTACATACACAACTTCGGAAAAATGCATAAAGTAGTATTTTAAAGAGAAAATGTGTTGATTTTGTGAAAAGATAACGCAATACAAATAGTCTTTTTTTTTTTAAAAAGTGTCGGAATTGGGCACAGGTCGGGATTACTCGCCTCTACTCTAATGATAATAAACTTTTTATTAGACCTATCAAAAAGTGTTTGGGAGTGGTTTATAACAACACTCACGTGACCGACTTCTTCGAAGAGGTTTTATCCATTTTCGAAATGTATGCTCCTTTTTAAAACTATGAACTATACTTGTTTCTATTTTTAAAGACTGAACATCTACCCATTTTTCCTTTTAAAATCACAAAATGTTTGCGTATATTTCCTGTAAACTTTTCCTCACAAAAAATCCTGTTTTGACGTCATTAAAAGAAAGTTTGAGTTGAAACATTTAAAAAAAGAATGAAAATGCTGATGACCAGCATAATTATTCTCCATTTGCCTCGATATTTTTTCTGGTTTGATGTGCATTGACTACTTCATTATCAAACCCCGTTTTGTCGTATAGAAGAAGTTTAAAATTGGAGAAGTGTAAAAGTTCGCCGTTTGGGATTGGGTTAATGAATTAAATAGAGTGAAACAATTCTTTGTAGACAATAACGAAATTTGATCAGGAGATTCATTTTTTGAAATTCGATCACGCAAATTTGTGAATTGAAAAAACAGACACAATTCTAATTCACATTGATTTATATACTGAGAGGCAAAAATAAGTATACACCCTAGTTCTTCCACGTATTCTAAGAAAACGATGTATAGATTATTTCGATTTCTAAACGCCACTGATGAGGGTCGTTTGTTTTATGTACAATTCTTCGCCTACCCGTCTATCTGTCCTTCCTTCCGTTGCGACTGTTTTTTCCTATCATACAGCGGCATCGAAAAAGGGGATTTAAGAAATAAATTAAAACAATAATCCAAGTTGACACAAACCCTACATTTATGAACGGATTTGGATGAACTGTATGCAGAAAGAGCCTAGTTACTTAGAACCATGCGTATATTGTTAGTGCTTTCCATATTATGATGCGTCATGGCAAAAGGGGGCTTGATGCAAACAAGTTATCTGACACAACTCGTTCAAAATTTATAGACGGATTTTGATAAAATTTGCACAGGATATTCCTATGCTACCTGAATAAGTGTATATTGTGTCACGTTTCTTTCTTATTACGCTGCGTCATAGAAAAATGGGTCTTAATGGCAAAGTGGAAATGTTGATCGTTTTCTACCAGCCACCGAGGATTGTGTTATGATGTTAGAGAAAATTTAACGTTGTGATTCGTTGTGATAATTGATAAAGAATTTCAATAAGGATTAACAGCAATATTTGATGCTCCACTAAGTCGGACGTGCACAATTTGCAAGATCGGCATGTAGCAAGAGTGCAGGTAGTCAAGCGATTTCAGGTAAAATTTAACAAGACTGCATTATTGGTCTATGAGTAGGAATAAATAGTGCAAAAGTTTGAGTCGATATGATGGAAATTAAGAGAGATATCGAAAATCAAAAAGTGTATACTTTCTTTTGCCTCTCAGTATATTTTAGATTCGAATATGTGAACAAAAACATGATACTACATTTACAAATGTAGAAGTAGCAAAGAAGGCATCGAGGCAAAAGGAGAAAGACCTGATTATCATGTATGGAACTCATTACGAGACGAAGTGGTCAACTTTGCCTGTATCAATGCCTTTAACCCATTACCAAACGACAAAATTTTGGACTTGTCCAAATTCAAAGATGCTGCAAACGACAATTTCAAGTGAATGGAATTGCACATTTTTTGGCCTTTCTTGGTAGAAAATATTGTGGGAAATGAAGAAATTGTTTGTCACAAGCAATTTCTTCATTTTACACAATGTTTTCCAAAGCCTTTATCTTGAAGGGCGTCAAAAAGCGTCAATGTTTGGGAATGGGTTGAGCAACCTAAACGACCATTGCCGCAACCATCCTCAACAGTTCAGTCCGATTTTCTTAACAAATGAAACAATATGGCATAGATGGTCCAAGATCGGTCACCTGAATTCATAGTTGAGATACTGGTAAGACCATGAAATCAAACTTTTTAACACTAGAAGTAAACAAGACAAATGTAAATGGACAGTTAAGGCCCATTTTCCCGTGATATCAAACGGAACATTCCCGTTTTCCATAAGGTTCATCCTTAAGCCCAAACAAAGATTCTGACCTTGTATCATGAACATTGGGCCATAATTGTGGCCTCTAGAGCGCTAACAAAGTAATTGTTGATGACAAATGACGCACGACTGACTTTTAATGATCACAAATGCTCACACTAAGGCCCCCTTTTCCCGTGATATGCTACGGACATTCCCATTTTCCATAGCATTCATCCTTGTGCCAAGACAAACATTCTGACCAAGTCCCATTAAGATTGGGACAAAATTATAGCCCCTAGAGTGCTGACAAGAATTTTGTCTATTTATGTCCCTTTTCTTGTAATATCCAACATAAGGTTCCATTTTTCGATAGGTGTCATTCATATGACCAGACGAAGATTCTTACCAAGTTTCATGCAGATTGGGCCAAAATTGTGATCTTTAGCGTGTTAACAAAGTAATTGTTGATGACACATGACGCACAACAGACACACATTCAATGATCACAAAAGCTCATCTTAAGCATACTGTGCTCAGGTCAGCGAAAAAAGACAGAGAGATGGGCCATCACAAGCCTCAGGTTTTCCTTCTGCCGTGGTACAGTAAGTTTTAGTGACCACTGTTGGGATTGTACATTGAGGGATAGATAACAATTACGGCCAAATAAGTCCCGCTTCAGGTAAAACATCCTGTAATGACTTCATTTCTGCATCAGTTTCCAAGCAGTTTGTTGCATGTACCTCTATCCTCAGATGTATGACTTATTTGTGGAATTATTTTACCTTTTAAAAAAATTGATCCCAACCGTCCAGAAATCGAAATGACAACACTACAGCCAAATAAGCCCTGCTTCAGGTCATAAATTGTATTTCTTACCTAAAGCGGGACTTATTTTGCAGTAGTTGTCATGATCCAGTGTTCTCCCCAGCCAAATAAGCTGTATCGGCCCCACTACAGCTTCATGTAAATCAGTGTAATACCACTACAGCTTCAAAACTACCCCACAGCTTAATTTCTTCAAAAATGTCACATTTATAGGGGGATTTGTAGACATTTCATGTCAAAAAGTGATAAGTGATGAATTCTTATAAAATTAAATGTAATAATTGTGTATAAAAACATTATGGGGAAAGAAGAAATTGTTCAAATTGAGCAATTTCTTCTTTTCCCATTATGTTTTTATTGACAATTATTTGAATGATCAGAACGCGTTTCAAGATTTACAAATGCTCATAATTTGCCACTACGGCTTCCGATAATTCTGCGGAATCCGTCTGCAGAACCCTGTTATCCATCCCATGATGCACAATCCCCACCATGGTAAGAAAGTTTTTCTCAAGCCTTTTCTGATGGTGATATGAAAACCTGGTCTTGTTTGGGATAGGGTTAAAATGTTAACAGAAAAGAAAAACGCTCTACATGCCAATATTTAATTTGATATACAAGTATGTCAATTGCAACAGGTTTCAGTTCTAAGGACAAATTTGGAATTTAACCCTTTCCCAAACGCCGAAATTTTATGGGGATCAACCTCAAAAACTGTCACAAATGACGAAATGGACGTTAGTAAACACAGAATTTGTGTAAAATATGGTATAGAAAATATTGAGACAAAAGGAGAAACTGCTGGTTATCAGCAGTTTCTTCTTTTGTCTCAATGTTTTCCCAAGTGTTATCTATCAGGGACGTCAAAACCAGATCCTGTTTGGGAAAGGGTTAAAGCATTAATTTCGGTCTGAAGGAACAAATTCTGTATAAAATAATATACATATTTCATTTTTCTTTCACACAATTTTAATAAAGGCAATTGATAATACAAATTTCTTGTTAACATTTTCTTGCCTCGATTAAAGTGTTTTGTCTCCATTTCTAAAGAAATGTCTTAACCCATTTCACGCATTTTGATGCCCCTCAAGAAAATGCTTTGGAAAACATTGTGGAAAATAAATTGCTTGTGACAAAGAAATTGCTTGCGACAAGCAATTGCTTCATTTCCCAGAAATTTTCCTACCCAAAGAGACAAACAAATTCAAAGTTTTATCCACTTGAAGTTGCCGTCAGCAACATCTTTGAAATTGGACCAGTCTTAAATTTTGCTGTTTGGTAATGGGTAAAGATGCTCCTGCTGATAGATCTTCTTTTATCTAAATGTTTTCCAATATTCTTTTTATCAGGGACGTCAGGTTGAAAAGGTGATCCAATTTGAATAAAGAATTTTTTTACAATATCTTATAGAAAGTATTGAGGCAAATGGACAAAACTTTGATTATCTGCATTTTCTTCTTTTCTCTCAATGTTTCCCATGCTATTTTATCCCATTAGGGACATCAAAACCATGTCTTATTTGTAAATGGGTTAAAGGCATGAGAATTGTTTTGTCCAATTTCTAAGCAATTTATTAGCGCTAAACTATTGTAAAATCATTAATTAAGCTGCATTTATAACAGCTACACTTAACCCATTTCCAGACACCAAATTTTTACACTGGTCCAAATTCAAAGATGTTGCATCCAACTATTTCAAGTCAAGGAAATTTCACAATTCTTGGTCTTATATGGTAAAAAACATTGTAGAAAGTGAAGAAGTTACTTGTTATAAGCTGTATTTTCTTTCTTTCTCGCAATGTTTTCCAAAGTATTAATTTTGCTGAACTTCAAAAAGTGTCAATATGTGGGAATGAATTGAAACACTTTCCCGTCATAGAATTTAACACCTCCAGACAAGACAAGTAATGGTTTTCCAAAAAATGTGAAATATCTGTGAATGCTCATAAAATCCTATATTTTGGGTACTCATTGCAATCGTCTCATGGAGACAATTCCAATGAGTACCCACAACATAGGGTTTGTAATTGAAATAACAAAGTTAGAATGTATTTACTCCCACTTATCTGTAGCCCTGGGCCCGTATTCACCAACATTTCTAAATTGATTTTCTAAAGTAACATTACATGCCATTTGATTGGACGAGACATATGTCTAAGACAATCAGATGGATTATTGTGTAATTCTAAAGGTAAACTTGGAATTTGACAGGTTGGCGAATGCCACCCCTGAACATTTTACACTTTCATACGAAAGCATTTTAACCCATTCCCACACGACAAAATTTTAGGGTAGTCCCATTTGGAAGCTGCTGCAGACGACAAATTGAATGTTAGAAAGGACATCAGTTGTGTACAAAATAGATCAGAAAATATTGAAACAAAAGGAGAAACTGCTGGTTCTCAGCAGTTTCTTCTTTTGTATCAATGTTTTCCAAAGCCATTTCTATTAGGGACGTCAAATGCATTTCTTGTTTGGGAAAGGGTAAAGAGCTTTGTCTATTTCACTTTTCAACCAATTTGAACACTTTCTTCTACCAGATATCCTAATTCTTTGCGGCGGCAGCTTTTTTCCTCATTGCTTGCTGGAACGCTTGTTCTGTTTTTTCGTCGGGTATGTACTGTTTTTCTGTGGTGAAGTACTCCGTCAAATCTTCGTACAACCCATCCTGGGGGTCGTAATTGTGTTTAGGTGGCGTTTCCACGGGGCCTTTCAACTTTACATCCATCAAGGAATCGTCAAGCTGAAATATTAAACAAGATGTGTTTGTTAAACACCAATGACCCCAGACATGGTCAATGTTAAGTTTTCATTTTAAGTGTCAGACTGATAAGTCGGACAGACAGATGGACAACGATTAAACAGTATGCCCTCGATCTTTTGATACGGGGGCATAAAAAGATAAGTCAGCCATAACACTAAACGGATCTCTTGGGAAGTTCATAGAACAAAATTTTGAGGAACAGAAGCAGTAGTCGGGGTTTATATCATGACCAAACTAACATTCAAGCCCATTTTGGCATAAGCTGAATTCAGGTCTTACACCATTTTCAACTACTAAAGTCATATTACAGCAGCTGGAGCACCTAACCATGGATTTCTGTCCTTTCTCATACCATTACTACCACAACACCCTTACCGAGTCTCCAGCTGCTCCCCCACATAGGTTCACAATATCAAACCATTCATGGGTGACATTTTTGTCAGTAAGGAATCTGAATTCAGATTAGTGACCCATCTTGCTTAATAGTGTCTTCTGTGAAGTGTAAAAATTATCAACCCTAATCAGTCTGCATAGTCCGCACAGCCTAACTAGGGTGTCCCTGAAGGAAAGGGGGTCAAAGAGTATAGAAGGTAAAGAAGAAAATCATGTTCATCAGCACAAGTATTTTCCCTATTCCTTCAATGCTTTCAATTCTATGATCAATTTTGCTATCTGCAGCAGATTTCAAAATGGAATAGTCTATTTTTTTGCTGTTTCTCAAACAAGACCAGGCGCCAGTTTCTCGGAAAAACTTAAGTATATTCTCATGAGAACATGCTCAACTTCAAAGGAATACTCTCCAACGTTGAAGGTTAATCGATTGAAGTTCACATGGATTTCTTGCCATTTGAGCACCTGTAGTGATCAGATTTGAGCATGAGAAAGTACTTTTTTTAAAAAAAATCGAGAAACCGAGGCCAGATTTTGCATCCCTACTAGATTCAGCTTAGGAAAACATTGAGGCAAAAGAAGAAAATACTGATAATTAGCATTTTCTCCTTTTGCCTAACTATTTTCCATGCTATATTGTACACAAATCCAGTCTTTATCAATATCCATTTTTTCTTCTGCACAGGTTTCAAATTGAAATAGTCTAATTCTTTGCTGTTTAGGAAACAACTAACCCATTACCAAACAACAAAATTTTAGTCTAGTCCAAACTCATAGGTGTTGCAGGCGGCAGTTTCCATTGAACAAAATTTAACATTTTTTGGTCTTTCTTGGTAGAAAACATTGTGGTAAATGAAGAAATTGCTTGTCACAAGCAATTTCTTCATTTTCCATAATGTTTTCCAAAGCCTTTAGTTAGAGGGGCGTCCAAAAGCGTCAATGTGTGGGAATGGGTAAAACTAGGTCTTACCTGAATAGCTTTAATATACAACTCCTCTGACTCTTCTCTAAGCTTATTAAGTGCTCGCTCTTGGCATTTTGTAACTCGCTGGATCACTGCATTTTCATTATCCACAATGTTTTTCTTGTATCTCCCCCACTCTTTCAAAAGCAGGTCATGGGAATCCTTTTCCTCTATGCTGTATATTTCCTTGTCCCGTGTTCGGATGCTGGTAAAATAAAACAAGAGTTGTCATAGACAGATTATGCTCCCGGAATAAGTGTTTGTCACAAAAAAGCTATCATACATTAAGCCCCCTTTTCCAATATACACACATTATTTATAGAATATGGTTTAGAAAACCTCATTTATCACTTAAGTACAAAATTTCATTAAATTCTGCCCATTAGATGAAGAGAATTTAGAGAACAAGAGCTGTCCGAAGACAGCGCGCTTGACTTTCTAAGTTGCTTAGTATAAAGGAGGCATAACTACAAATATAGTGGAGCCAGGGTCATGGGCCCTAGTAGTAAGGTAGAGGGTGTGATGGTGAATAAGTATTCCAAGTTTGGGTTGAATCCCTATGATAGTATGGAAGTTATTGATGATTGAAAAAACTTTAACCTTTATTGCAACGCCGACGCCAAGGCCAATGCTGACGCCCGGGTGACAATATAAGCTCTCATTTTCTTCGAAAAGTCGAGCTAAAAACTAATGTGAAGTTTCATGGTGCCTCCCAATGATCGGCTTAAAAATCTTGCTCTAAAAAGAAATCATACAAAAATCTCGCTCTAAAGAACATGCCAGGCTACAAACCCATCTTTAATTTCTCTCTTTAACTTTGGCCATATAATCTTCTCCTCGACCGGCTTAAGGATTCGTTGTTGTCGTCTTTCCAACCTGCTAATTTCTCTCTTTATCTTTCTTTTCTTCTGATCTATTTTGGCGCTGGACAAGCCGGTATTACTGTAACAATAATAATAATAATAATAATAATAATAATAATAATAATAATAACAATAATAATAATAATAATAATAATAACAATAATAATAAGAAAAATAATAACAAGAGCCGTTATCGACGGATTATGCTCCCCGAATAAGTGTTTGTCACAAAATAAAAACTATCATACATGAAGCCCCTTTTTCCCATGACAGATTTTTTGTACACACATTATTTATAGAATATGGTCTAGGACATCTCATTTATCACATGTGCAAAATTTCATTAAATTCTGCCCATCCGATGAGGAGAAATTAGAGAAAAACAAATTTTTACATTAGGGCCCCTTTTTCCATGACGCAGCCTCAAATCAAGAAATGGAGAAAAAGGTCCCAAGGGATTATCCCAGGGAGTTCACATGTGAAGTTTCATTGAATTTGGCCCAAGTGCTGCTGAGATCTGGCTGTGGACAGACGGACGGACACACAGACGGACAGATGGACAGCGTGGTGACTGTATGCTCCCCCAAAATTTTTTCGGGGAGCATAAAAATAATAATAAAGACTTAATTCTACGAAGCAACACAGTTGGAATTAACCACTTCTTCCCTGTGAGGCTCTAAATAAAAAAATGTACAGGTGAATTGTGAACGCAAAAAACATTGGTTTAACCCTTTCCCAAACGACCCAATTTTTGAAAGCAGACTTTTAGCTACTGCAGATGAGAAAATTGATGTTGATGAAAAATAATTTCCATGTGATAAGGTGAAGAAAATATTGAGGAAAAAGGAGAAAATGCTCATCATCAGCTCAATTCCAGGGAATCAAAACTAATCCGATTAAAACTACACTTCACAGAATTCCCTGACCTTGAAAAAAGTTGAATTTCCCTGACTTTTCCCTAAATTGTGGCAACCCTGACATTATGTCATCAAAGGCGCTCTGTGGTTTTGAAAAAGGTACTTACCACAGCTCCATATAAGAGGGGGTGATAGCTTTTCAAAATGAAATATTTCACTAAACATTCACCAATCCCTATGTTGTGGGTAGTGACTGGGTACTCATTAGAATTGTCTTGTCGAGACAATTCAAATGAGCACCCACAACATAGAGATTGGATTGCAATTTGAAATAACAAATTTATATTGTATTCACAGCTCTTATCTGTTTCTCTTAAAAGTACTTACTGAACACAATCAGACTGTTTAACTCCAAGTACTGCTGCAGTATGAAAGTCAACATGTCTCAAATTGTGTCTAACATTTAATCTGAAAGTATTCAAGAAAACTAATAACAATAATGAAAACACAGGATATGAGACAAAACAAGAACATTAGCCCTTTGAAATTTTCATTCATTTGCGATTCAAAAATGGCATTTTTGCTTATGAAAGGAATAAAGGTTTATTGCTGTAGGGTTTACCCTATGCATAAGAAATTGGGGGGGGTCATAATGACCCATTTGCCTTCAAAGTTGGGGGTCATTTCACCGGTTTTGTGGGTCAAATTTTATAAATGCTTTAGGACTAAAGTTTCATAAAAAAATTTTGACTTTAAACTTATATCATTAATGACCTTCAGGTAAATTTCTAAAGTGTCATTTGTTTTGAAATTGTGACAATGGCGCACGATTTGTGCGTCATGGAAAATTCTGTTGCTGTTTCCACCTTTTCCATAATTATCCTTCTGATGTAAATAATTGGTCAGGACCAGTGCATATTTCGTCAAGGACCAGAAGCATCTGACAGCAACAAGCCTGACTGTCTGTTAAGTGGTAACCAAAAATGTAATGTTGATACATGTACCTTGTACAAGCATACATATTCAACAATGTGCACAAATGTCACTAGTCAGGACACAAGAGCTACAGAAAAGAGGGGGGGGTAAAGGCTTTAAAAATGCAATAGATCATTTACTTTTCATCAAACCCTATGGAGTGTGGATACTCATTCAAACGGCAACGTCATCAGTCATAAAGTGCGTACCTGCACTCATTCGGTGGAGGTGAAAGCTTCGGTCTTTTCCGTTACAGCATTACCAACTTTCAGCAATAATATCTTGAAGACTACGCCCGATTATTAACAAGAGCTGTCCGAAGACAGCGCTCTCGACTTTCTAAGTTGCTTAGTATAAAGGGGGCATAACTCCAAATAGAGTGGTCCAAGGGTCATGGGCCCTGATAGTAAGGTAGAGGGTGTGATGGTGAATAAGTATACCAAGTTTGGGTTGAATCCCTTTGATAGTATGGAAGTTATTGATGTTTGAAAAAACTTTAACCTTGGTTGCAACGCCGACGCCAACGCCCGGGTGACAGTATAAGCTCTCATTTTCTTCGAAAAGTCAAGCTAAAAATGCATAGGTAGTTAAAAAGTTTAAATCACATTCTTTAAAGAAAGAGTTTCGTTTATGAATTTTAACGATGGATTTTTGAAACATTATGCCTCAAAAAATTTAATGGTATCCCGTTACCAGGGTAAGACACTAACTTTTAAATCAACACCTGAACCAGAATAATATTCTCTATGACTTGCAACATGGCTTCAGGGAGAGAAGGTCTTGTGAAACTCAACTTATCCAGCTTGTTGAAGACCTGGGCAGACAACTCGTACACGGTAAACAGGTAGACCTAATACTCCTCGACTTCAGTAAGGCATTTGACAAGGTGAGCCATGCTAAACTCCTCTTTAAACTAGCGCAACACGGAGTGAGAGGAAGGACCCTAGACTGGATAAAGGCCTTCCTTGTCGGTCGAACCCAGGCTGTGGTGGTGGAAGGGGAGAGCTCATCGGAGGTCCCTGTGACATCTGGTGTGCCCCAGGGATCTGTTCTTGGGCCTCTCCTCTTTCTACTCTACATTAACGACCTGCCGCAAAACATCCAATCCCAGGTAAGACTCTTTGCCGATGATACTGCTGTCTACCTCACAGTTGATTCCATGAACGATAGAGACACACTCCAATCAGATCTAAACACCCTACAGACATGGGAACAAGCCTGGGATATGGAATTCAACCCCAGCAAATGTCAAGTGCTCCATATTACGAGATCCAAGAAACCCATACAAACTCAATATACCCTCCACAGCCAAGTGCTTGAATCAACCAACACAGCTAAGTACCTAGGCGTCACTCTATCGAAGGATCTCAGTTGGAACGATCACATAACATCCATCACCAACAAAGCGAACAGGACACTTGGGTTTATTAAAAGGAATGTAAGAACAAAAAACGAAAAGGTAAAGGAAATGGCTTATAATTCCCTAGTACGCCCCCAGGTTGAATATTCCTCCTCAGTCTGGTCACCCCATACAAAACAAAACAGAGACAAAATTGAGATGGTCCAGAGGCGAGCAGCTAGGTGGGTTAAAAACAAATTCTCATACCATGAAAGTGTATCCAATATTCTAAATGAGCTTGGTTGGAGATCTTTGGCAAATAGGAGAATTGATGCTCGCATGACAATGTTCTATAAAATAGTAAATGGCATTGTTGCCATTCATATTCCATCCTATTACGAGCGACCCATGAGATACACCCGTCACATGCATTCCATGGCCTTCAGACAGACTCATACCTCAGCCAGTTACTACCAAAACTCATTCTATCCCGCATCAATAGTAACCTGGAATAGACTGCCACCCGACCTTGTGATACTTGAAGATCTCGACTCCTTCAAAATAGGAGTATGTAAGATCGACCATATGACACCCTAAACGCAATACGCTGTTTTTAACCCCTTTTAGCTTCACCTCTTCTGTATTAACACAGATCTTTTACCTTTTATCTTTTTCATGCTTCACTACTGCACTTTTACTGTTTTCTTTCTTTTACTATTGCACCGACAGCGCACTGCACATAATACTCGAAAGAGGGTGCTGCAGTATAAAGAGATAGATAGATAGATAGGTGTCCCGAATGCATAATTTAGCAAAATCAGGGACACTTCACTCTGTAAATGCAGAATTTCAGGGGTCCCTCCTTAAATTTTGGTGTCCTCAGGATCCCGAGACACTGTTAGTGTCGACCCCTGCCATAACGATAAAGACCGAGGTAGTTCCCTCGATGAAAAAAATGAAAGTGAGGCTATGACGTCATGTCGACTGATTCTATCTGTAGCTTTCACACACAGTGTGAAATAAGAATAACAAGAAACTTAGGTGTCAGACGTCACAAATTCTAATACGGCCCAATACAGCGCCATGTGCAGTCAATAATGGGTGTGTTTCTTGCTCTGAAGACTGCAAGTTGCAATGACATTGAAAATTCGGGCACGAAAACCCATTACAATACGAAAAGTAGCTTGTATGAAAATACTTTGACCTAAATATTTATGTTTGTTCTTTTCAAAACTGTTCATAGACAAACATTTCTTTCTCAAATGAAAAGATCAATAGAAAATTTGCCTTTGAAGTTGCAAAATTGCACGGTTTAATGTTGTTGACATCTTCAAGTTGGATAAATCTTAAATAATCGAATTTTCTTTTGACGGCTTTTGAAATACGAAAATGTCCAATTTTTCTTCTTTTCCTTTGAAAAATAATTCAAATATTTTTTAAAAAACCCTAAATGAATTTTTAACATATTTTAAAGTCAAAAGATATATACAAAGTATAGAAATGTCATATTTGTTCGTTTAATTTTCTTAAATTTTATCTAACTAAGAGCTGTCATCTATTTCGCGCCAAACACGAATTTCGCCGGGAAAGAACACAAGGGCCTCCAGCAGCATGGTTCTTCAAAACAGCGGCAAATACAAGCCAGACGGACCACAACCAAATGAAAACACAGGGTAACGTATTCGCAATTATACAACAGGTTGTCATTTTGGGACAGGCTGAATCGAAAAACTTATCAAAGACCGATTCTGTCAACGAAGTCTCGCGCTTTGTCACTGTCGGCTAATTCGGGGGCTTCCTAAACCAACTTTAGAAGAACAGGTCAGTTTGGACTGTAGACATAATCTGGAGAAAATGAAAAAAATCTGAAATATGCCATTTTATCCCTAATATGGCTAAGTGTCAAACCGGGTGTAAATTTTGTAGCCAATTCCAATTTTACATGGAAAGAAACATCCATTTCCTCTTCTCTATCATCAGTAACGAGGTCAGCGGGTCACGATAGCGAGGCTCCGCCTATGTGCCACCATTATAAATACTGAAATTTTGTGGACCTTTTCTCCCTTTTTATAAATGAAAAACATGAATAAAACATTAAATTTGAATTAAAAAATACCTTATCTAACGACTTTAGTAATGCTTTTCCACTAGCGCTGGGTGTAAATATCTTTATTTTGTCTTCGAAGGAGAGTGGTGACCTAATTTTCGGAAAAAAAATGGCCGATCACTGGGGAAATTCGGAAAACCCCTGTCGTGCTATTTTGGTCTAAACCTCAATTTTGAAGAGTTTCTTATGCTCTACGTCATCAATTCTGCTGTAAAAATGTCTTCAGATCAAGCTCAGTGAGTTGCAGAAAGAAATTGAAAAATGTTGAAAAAAAGGGAAAGGGTTGAAAATCGGCCTTCTTTGAGCATGCATCACCATCTTTAGACATGATTGCAATAAAATGCAATACCATTTTCATAAAATTGAGTCTTTGATGAGCATTTTAAGCCCAAATATGTGCAGATTGAGTTTGCCGCGAATTGCCGCCATGCAAATGAAAACGAGTGGGGTAGGCAAGTCAGTGCTCTCCCAAAATGGCGGGAAAACTTGACCGTATTTCGGATAGACCCTAAAACCGGATGCCTCCTTTCGTTCAGTAGTAAAACGATGTATCACTTTGAAAAACACGATTGAATCAAAATAAATTGATGCAATTTTTGCATTTAAAACTAAAATTACTTAAAATTATTTTATTTTGTTTTAACTCTGGACAATTTTGATAATAAACATTGTCAACTATTGATTTGAATATAACCCTTTCCCAAATTGTTTTGGCCAAAGAAAATGCTGTTAATCAACATTTATTCTTTTGTTAATAGCTTTTTTAGATTTTATTAATCCGAATCATATCTGATCAAAAATCGCTTTTTGACATTCGGATAACGCTCATTTTGATCAGAACTAGGTCCTATTTGAAAAGGCAAGAAAACAGCGCCTAAAGTTAGGCGGCATTTCATCGTCTGTTTATGTGTATTATATCCAACACTCGGTAAAATTCTATAGGGTATAGATCAATCAATCATTTTTTGTCATACTTGACCAAAAATTTCATTTCAAATCGGCCTGCTGGAAGAGTATAACCTTTCGAAACTCAACAACCCCCTATTTCCACTCCATTTCGTCGCCATTGTTATTGCAGATCACGTGACCAGGTCTCGTTCAAAAATAGAGCGGAATTTACCGCCACGTGACTATCACGTGATCGCCTTTGATTACGAATTTTTCTCAAGTCACGTGACAGCCTTTGTTCAGAAATTATGGAGTGTTCTTGTTGTGGAAATCAATTTATGTCGATCTGTTCAGCTTGCAACTTGAATGGTATTGCTTTTCCTGAGAAATTCCGTTTATTTCGTTCTCCATGCTCATAAGTTATGGAATTGACCCAACATAGTAGCAAACATTATTGGTGCGAATACTAGCTTTAAAACGTTTGCCGGACGTTTCTGATATATTTCATTTATTTATTTATTCATGTTATCAGTTTTTTTTAAACTCGTTATTGTTATATTATTTCAGAAGGGCCGTCAATTTGAAAAATAAAATAATCTTATTTCTTTTTTCTTTCAAATTCTACCGTTCGTCATAATCTGGGAAAACCCGCATTCCATGTGCGAGATTTCGCGTTGATCACGTGGTTTTAAATGGAAGGTCATGGTAAACAAAGGCTGCTCAGGTGAGGGTTGTTGCAAAACATTGCCTATAAACCTTTTTGAAATACTTTTTGGTCTTGAATTTTTTATCATACACGCCAATAAATAGTACATTGATCGGTATCATAAGGCTTTTTGGGGATAGCGTTTAAGATAATTAAACAATCGGACGATGAAATGCTGACATAACTTTTCTCCGGTTTTTGAATAGGACTCGGCTCTGATGTAAATGAGTGTCAACAGAATATCAAAAAGCGAATTTTCATCAGAGAAGACTCGGATTAAGATTTTATGTACACTAATCCTATCTTATCAATTTAAAATGATAAATTAAATGGTGTGTGACTGTCACAGAGAAACAAATAGGATAAGGAAAGGCGGGGGGGGGGGATTTAGCTTTTTTTTTTTCTATCTTTAACCTTACAATTCTCCTATTTTAGTGGTACTCATTTAAATTGACTTAATGAGACAAATTGACAAATTTGTTTAGTACCAATATTGTATGGATTTGGTGAACAATATATTCAATGAAATATTGCATTTTGGAAAGCACTACCCCCCCCCCCCCCCCCCCCCCCCCCACCGTTGTAGACTGATGAAAGCGGAATGAAAATATTATCGCTTGCATTAATAACTCTTAATTTTTTTGCTGTTTAGTTAATTATACTTGCAGACTGTGTTATTGTGTTTACAGATTGACATGATTGAGTGTTACCTGTATAAGCAAGGTAAAACTCAATCATGTCAATCTGCAAACATAATACCTTGTAACTTATGTATATAAGTGGACAGGTGTGGAGAATTTCTCATTTTTCATCAACCCTTTCCCAAACAAAGCTGATTTTTGACCAGGTTTAGGAAAACATTAAGGAAAAATAAGAATATGCTGCTAACCATCATTTCTTCTGTTTCCGCCTGTTTTCTTTTCAATATTCTAAACAAAATCTATATGTATTTATAAATTTCATTTTGTCATTTGAGAAAGGCTTAATTTAGTTGGGTTTTTTTTTATTGAATACTTTAAAAAAAAACTGTCTGCAGTCCAGTTATCATGGTATGAATGTTTTTATACCCCCCCCCCCCCCCACAACGAAGTTATGGGGGTGTATACTGGAATCAGGCTGTCCGTCCGTCTGTCTGTCCGTCTGTCCGTCCGTGGACATAATCTTGTGTCCTCTTCTCCTCCCACAGTTTTCGACCAATTTTTTCTGAAATTTTATCAGGATGTTTCCTATCATATGAAGTTGTGCACCTGCCATTTTCATCTTGATCCAGTCATTAGTTTTAGAGTTATGCCACTTTGAAGTTTTTAAGGGGGGGGGGGGAGTAGTCAAAATTTACAATTTCGTTTCTGTGTTCTAACTCCAGGGGTAAAAGTTGAAAATTTTGAAAAACCTGAAAACCTGGAAAAGTCTGTATTTATATAGTAAAAATCGAGAAAATGGGGCATTTTGGAATACTCAAAAACCTGAACTTCAGGCATATGCCTGAAAACTTTTACCCCTGTAACTCGAGAACCGTTTGATCTAGGATCATGAAACTTTACACAGTTGTTGCCCATGACCCAAGGAGGTGCCTTGTTGTTTTGGGGTCACCAAGGTCAAAGGTCAAGGTCACAGTTTGACTTTGTTTAAAATCCGTTTCCATGCTCTAAGTCAAGAACCTTCTGACCAATAGCACTTTTTCAGTGACAAGGCCCTAGTGGGGGGTATTCGTCCGCTTTGCGACAGTTCTAGTTGTATGTGTATTGCTTTTCAAAAAGAGTATTTATTCATTTGTATCATTAAAATGATTTTACCCAAACAAAAACATTGTCTTTCAATGATGACGTTTTGATTAGTGGGATTGAATAATTGGGTATTGATTTTAAATGAAAAATTGCGATTTTTACCAGAAAATATTACAAGTTCAATATCAATTATATTGGCTATAAAAAGAGGTAGAGATTTAATTTAAAGAGCATTATTTTCTCTATTCAAATATCTTTCATCTCGTATATTACTTGATATGTTTTGAAAGAAATAAATAAGCTATAATTCAGTTTGAAGACAAGTATACCACAGGGCGCTATTTTGGCATCAATATATCGGTAACCATGACAACTTCAAAACTCAATAACTTTCTTACCCAAAATGATACACTAATCAAATAAAGTGCATTAAAATGGAAATAAAAAGACCTTTCCAATGATGTATTACAATGTACATTTTTCTTAAATATTAAAAATGGTCTGTCTTTGTTATCATCAGTTGATTGAATAGCATGAACCATGAAAAATTTCAAATACTTGGTAGAACATTGAAACTTGGCATGAATCTTATTTCAAATACAACAAGTAAAATAAACTTTATTCCAATGCAATATCTTCAATAACTAATTTTTCATGATTTTTTTTAACAAGGGGGCGTGGCTCACCAATCACTGGATTTGGTACTCAATTTCTGACATGATTAATAAAATGTATTTATCAGAAGCTAGCATATCTCTGACTTCTAGGGACTTGTTTGCAAGGTTTTAATAATCTACAGATCGTTAATTTGGAAATTTGTTTGGTCTACAACTCGTGAAAACAAATATTGACTCAAGATTAGCTCATTGGCTGCTTTCAGTACTTCCAGTACTTTGATTTTACGGACGCAGCCATCTTCGGATTTTTCCGTGACCTATTTGTCACTCAAAAAATGCATCCCATTTAGAATATGAAATTCAGCTTGGAAACGGGATATTCATCATCTCTTTAAACAAAAAGTTTAGAAAACATCATTTCAAATAATAAACACAAGATTAGTCAACTTAATCGCCGATTATCATTCAAAACAATCAAATTCCCGAGTGCAGCTATGTTCGGATTTTTTCCGTAAAATGTTCGTCAAATTCCTTAAGTGGGTCAGGCATTGCATTAAAATGCAAAATTCATGATGAAAACGGAGATATTGAAGCATTTTTGATTAACAAATGTCGAGATGGTATTTCTGATATCAAGTCTACTATGCTCTTGACGGGGAACACTCGATGATTCACTATAAAATTTGATTGTTAATTTTTCATTACTTTCTATCAAGGTCAAAACGAAGCGCTTTCGGTCAGAGTTTGTGATGTTCCGGAAGAAAAATGTCTTCTTTCGTCATTGGTCAGTTTCCTATCGAATATCCAATCAGAAATGATGTTTTAAACGCGTTTAATGACTGCTTCGCGGGTAACTCTTTTTTACCTCCATTTTGAGAGCCAACTTGATTTAGTCTTAGACGAGTGACGTCCCTTGTTCAGAGCTCCAGATAATTTTTTGAGGCAAGGGGTATTTACCCCTCAGAATTTTTTCCAATGCGTATTTCCAGATAATTTTTTGAGGCAGGGCGTATTTACGTTCTTGTTCGTGAAAGGACTAAAATAAACAGGAACACCCGACCGGAACGACCCACTTTCATTTTCGGGGCCATCTAACCGCTGTATGTTTCTGACCATCGAGGTTTTTTCTCTGAACAAGATTACCATCGTGTGCTATCTTTGCCTGTAGGGCCACTTTAGAACGAATATCGGCAAAAATAGCCTAAAGTTACGATCTGCTCAGCAGTGGATTTACTCGTTTGCCAGTTTGAAAAGAAAACAAACACCTTCGGGTTGTCATTTACGATTTACGAATTGACGCAATGGTCTGTTAAATCGGGTAACGATTTGCTTTCACGGAGATAACCGATTGATTGAAATTCAAACAAATACAACACTCGGCATCATTCGGTAGATCTACGGAATAGCCGATTGACGCTCGGCTGGTCACAGTGGTGACGTAATCGGTATTCCCCAATTATTCAAGACTGTGATTGGCTGATTAAAGTCGTAATAGATATCGAATATCTGACTGCCGTAACCTATTTTTTACAGACAAAAAGTTTGTGTTAATTGTTGGAATTTCCTTGTGTATGTTTTTTCTCGACATTTTCCGATCTTGATACGCTAACTGGCAATTATCAAATGCGTTTTCATTATTTTGAATGCGTATTTGTACGCATTTTAAAAAAAGTTAATGCGTATTCAGACCAAATCAATGCGTATTTTACGCAAATACGCATCCTATCTGGAGCTCTGCTTGTTGGTTCATGCTAGATTGAATGACAGTCACAGCTTGTCACAAAGTCTGTATTTAATAAGACATTTTCATAGCAAGGTCATTTGACAAAGGAAGACAGTTTTAATTTTAATTATTCAATGTGTTCTGTGAACTTCTGTTTATTTTCAGGAAAGAAGAATCATCAGAGAAAAGATTGCAAAGAGCGAAACTAAATGATGAAATCGATCTCAAATATGGATATGAAAGATACAAAGACCCGAAGGAGAAGATTGGATGGCTTATTAACATGCATCCTGTATGTTTATGTTCACTTTACAGGGCTGCAGATAAGTGGGGGGTGAAGACATTCTAACTTTGTTATGTTAGTTAATTCCAAACCCTATGTTGTGGGTACTCATTGGAATCGTCTCCATGAGACGATACAAATGAGTACCCACAACATAGGGTTTGATGAACAATAACAAAATTATTGCAGTTAGAAGTCATCACCCCCCTCCAGTGCTTCTGAAATATTTTGAAAATCTACTTGTCCACGGACAAGTGTTGATCCAAAATTGACTTGTCCGTACCAGAATTCAACTTGTCCATACAAAACCCATATACTTTTCCAGGGTGTCCGATCACGTAGAAATGTACGTGAATCACGTAATTTGAACAAAAATCACGTACTACTTTCTCACCCAAAACGTGTAAGAACGTACACAAAATGAACCCCCATCATGAATAAAAATAAGATGACATTTACGAAAGAAAAAAAAGTTTGATAGCTGAGTAATAAAACCGAAACTGCCAAATTCAGTCATTCTGATCCCTCTAATTTTTCCGCTATTTGTAGTTGGCCAAGACGCTGCGTTTTGGGGATTTACTCAACCAAAACGCTGTATCATTGCGAGCGTCTGCATGATCATGGCAGATCTACTAAACAGAATGGACTTTTTTTAATTTGATCGGTCTTTAATTTCAAATGCACATAATCAGAAAGTCAACATTAGGGGGAAATGACGAAGAAAACACCCAGTCTGGACCATCATCCACTGTTGAATTAAAATTAAAATTCATGGCTCTGCCAGTTCGACTGGCTTCGTTCAGACAGAGAAAAGGGAACAATTATGCAGATATTTATTAGAGGCTAAGCTGAAAACGGAAACTACTTCATGGTTGGCGTCTGAAAACCTTCCAATCCTCAAGTTTTCAAACTTGATTAATTTGTAATTAAAAGAAAAGATGCTGAACAAAATGCCTCAAACCTTTCCCAAAAAAGACATTGATTGAAATGGAAGAACAGTTTAGATTTAGTGTTAATTTTCTTGTACCCCCAAATTATTTTTTGTACCCCCAACTTTAACCACCAAGAGGTACAAAAACCCCCAGTCAAAATTTTCAGTGGACACACTGCTTTTCAAAAGCTTCATTTGCTTATTGCATATCTGTTATGACTGTCTAACTATTGTTTTCAACAAAATTTGTACATTTAAATATCAGTAATTACATTGCATGAAAAAATTGTGAGAAAAAGAAAAAAACACTTTATTATAGCAGGAATTTTCACTTGTCCTCGGACAACCTAGCTTTCAAAATCTGCTTGTCCGTACAGGTAAACACCACTAAACGGACAAGTCGGACAACTTGGGCAACTTATTTCAGAAGCACTGCCCTCTTATCTGGAGTTCTGCTTTACCAAATGACATCAGACAAAATTATAGGAAGATCCAATAGGGAACAATTTTAAGGAAACAGTGACGTAATTTCAGACAAACAAATAATTATTTTCGTGGATGTTGTTATAAAATCTTGTAACTACGGCTTGATTCAAGCTGTAGTTATGAGATTTTTAACAACACTAACAGTTTATCGAAACATAACCATAAAGCCTGTCTATTTTTAGCACAAAATTATTTGCCATTTGAAAGCTGCAGCACACGCTGGATATTGATGTAGATGGGATTTATGTACATTATAGCACAGAAGGTGTTGAGGCATAAGTAGAAAATGCTGTTGATCAGCATTTTCTTTTTAGCTCAATGTTTTCCAAAACCCTTTCTATTCTGCAGGGATAATTTTGGGCCGCGAAATCGCGAGATTCTCGCATATAAATGCCTCATATCGCATAGATCTTTCTCAATTGGAACAAAATCTCGCATACCAATTTGAAATCGATTAGCACCTAAAAAACGGACGAAAACTCAGCTGTCAAAAAGACGGAAATCAGAAAAGTAAACTCGATTGGTTCTCGACATTCTTTAAAGTATAACAAGCTCCAAAATTGAATGCAGGGTACCGGATATTCTTAACAATTGGTCTACTCGGTGTTTTTCCTTATCATTTCTGAGCCGAGAAGTTGCGTAGATGAACAAAAAACTGGCGTCTTCTTTTATGTTTCTTAAAGGAAAATGCAGTCAAAGGAATGAAAATTAGACGAACAAATCATTTATTTAAGGTTGTAATCACCAATTTTCAATCAAAAGACGATGCACACCGGCATGTCAATAGCGTTCAGAGCCTAATATAATGTCCGTCAACGATGTCAGCGCTTTTCAGAGGGACAATACAGTACGCAAAAATGAAATGTTTTTACATTTCTTTCTAGAATTACGATAAAAAGAACTTGCAATTAACCAAAGATTTTTCTCCGTGTCTTGTTTACAAGTTTATACCATAATATTGCATCATCTTTCCCAGTTGAAAACCAGTCCCGACATTGAAACAGAAATCGTTTTGGGATAGGAGAAATTACTTTTGCTCCATTTGTCACCTAATATTTATATTTTCACTGTGACAGAGGAAATTTGTTACACAGAAAAACATTTCAATCACAGTGACCGTATATTGTGGTAACTGATTTTAGAGAGCTCTTTATTCAAATTGTTTAAAAAGCTTGATTTTTGATAATAATACTCTTGTGTGATATAGGATATATTTTTATAAAGTTAGATTTCTGAAAATAACGTAAGAAAAAAATCTCATAGAAATTTAAAATCTCTCATAGTTTTTCAGCAATTGGAACATTTTCTCTCATACATTTTTCCAGCCAGAAATCCCTGATTCTGGATGTCTATTCAGGACATCAAAATCTGGGAACCATCTAGACAAAAGAAGGAAATGCTGATCATCAGCATTTTCTCCTGTCCTTTTCAATTCGTCTTACAGGGGTAAAAGTTTTCAGGCATATGCCTGAAGTTCAGGTTTTTGAGTATTCCAAAATGCCCCATTTTCTCAATTTTTACTATATAAATACAGACTTTTCCAGGTTTTCAGGTTTTTCAAAATTTTCAACTTTTACCCCTGGTATTAATTTTTTTTGTACTAAAAGCCCATACATTTAGGAAAACTTGAGTGAATTCCAAGTCATTAATTCATCTATTGTTGTAATTTATAATTCTTCATCTTAAAAATAGGCCGCGGCCTTAGCGCAATTGGTAGCGCATCTGACCCTCATTCAAGAGGTCCTGGGTTCGATACCCAGCCGCGGCTAATACCCTTTCTGACAAAATTGTCACCCATCAATGGGTTTAAAATCGTTAACCTAAGTGGGCGAGTAGCTGGAGGCTCGGTAAGGGTGTTGTGGTAGTACTGGTATGAGAAACAACAGGAATCCATGGGTAGGTGCTCCAGCCACCGCGATATGACCCTGGTAGTTGAAAATGGCGTAAAACCCCAATAAACTAACTCATCTTAAAAATATTGTCTGGATTCAATTTTGTGTTATCAGGATAACATCTACACTTTAATCTATCGAACATTCAAACATAATCGTTCCTTTATCTAGTATATGACCTCAGCTCTGTAGAACTTGATCATAACAATATTTAGTCTTTCTTTTCATGCTGACTTACACAAGCTTTTTATGGACTTGGGCAAAAAACATACCTTCGGTACCGTAGGATCATAGGAAGTCAAAACCTTGTAACTCCAGCTTTTTCAAACTGTAGTTACAAGGTTTTGACCTCCCACTAATGATGCACGGTAATTTCAGGCAGACATCATGGATGAAGACAAAAGATTGGTCAGTGCTGTTGACTACTACTTTGTACAGGACGATGGCAGCAGATTTAAGGTTTGTCCATTTAACCCTTTCCCAAACAAGACCTGATTTTGACGTCCATAACAGGGATAAAGACTAACAATTTTAACTTAGGGGCCCAAAATAGGAAAATTCAATACTTAACATTAAGGGTATGGGCATTTTCTCTAAATTTTTAGGGGCCCAGCCCAAAATCTAGGGGCCATGGGGGACTGGGCCCCTGCTAGTCTTTATCCCTGCATAAAAGAATAGGCTTGGGAAAACATTGAGACAAAAGAAGAAACTGCTGATAATCAGCAGTTTCTCCTTTTGTCTCAATATTTTCTGTGCTATATCATACACAAATCCTACCTTTATAAACATGAGTCTTGTCGTCTTCAGCAACTTTCAAATTAGAAAGATCTAAAAAAAATTGTTTGGGAAAGGGTTAAGACAATGACAATTGACATTATTCTTGCTAGGGAAGGCAGTGTGACTATTGAGTCTATGATTTAATCATAAATCTGATAACTTTGGCATGCCATTCATCACATTCCTACATAATGACATTTTTTGACACTCTTCCAAGATGGCACAATGCCTCTACAGCTTCGAATTGTTCTGCTGTGATTTGATATCCTGAATGCTGTTCTAATTTAGTATCTCAAACGAATTAATGTTTTACAGGCCACCTTGCCGTACAAGCCCTACTTCTACGTGTTGACTAAGAAGAATTGTGAGCGAGAAGTTGCCTCCTACCTAACCAAAAAGTTCTCTGGGAAGATTGCTAGTGTTGAAACAGTCAATAAAGAAGATCTGGACTTGGTAAGACTTCTGTTCTTCACTATCCACAATATTTTAGGAATCTTGTAAAGTGAGAAACATTCCTATATTCATTTAATTTAGCAAAGGCTTGTGCATATGTCTTGTAAATTCCTTTCATGATTAGTGCCTGCCAAGTCCTTATAGCTCAGTTGGTAACGTTTGAGTCTGTGAATCCTGTGTCATGAGTTCGAACACTGGTTCGGGCAGTATCCATTCTGTCACTTGACAAATCATATATCTCTCCAATGGGGGGTGGATGAATGATCTATGTGAGAGAGGAGCTGGAGGCTCAGTTTGAATATTGTGGTGGTACTGGTGAGAGAATATTCCAAAATCCACAATGTGCTTCAGCCACCGCAATATGACCATAGCAGTTGAAAGAGGCATTAAACCCCAATAAATAAATGAATGTGAGATTGTCAGAGAAAATACCTGTAGTATACTTCTGCTAGTTGCTGCAGGTTTATATGTTTAACTTTCACAGATTACTATTAAAGTGACATTTCAGAATTTTTTGTCATAAATTTTACTTTTATTTTTATCTGAAAGAGCATATTTCCTTCTGAAAATTTCAAGCCAAAATTTTGCGCCGTTTACGAGAAATTTATATTTTTGTGTTAAAATTGAACAAATTGTTGTGGATAACAGTTGGGATTTATATGCAATTTATCGATTATGTCTCAACTTTAAATGCGTGTTTCTCGCTTATTGGTAACAACTTCAAAAAACTAATAGTATTTGTACTCATTAAAATAACCAATCTTGGCATCAAGACATACTTTAAAAAATTGAAATTGGAATGAAATGTCCCTTTAAATGGAATAAAATGACAATAGGTATTTCAACATTCCATTTACTCTTGTTTCAGCCAAATCATCTGGTTGGTTTAAAGAGGCAGTATCTGAAGCTATCTTTCCTCTCCGTAGAAGATTTGACGAAGGTTAAGAGAGAAATTCACCCAGCTGTCAGGAAGAATAAAGAACGAGACAAGTCTCAGGAAGTTTATACAAGGTGAGGGTCATGTTGAGAATAACCCTTTTCCATGCAAGACTTGGTTTTGATGTCTGTAAGAAAATAGGCTTAGGAAAACATTGAGGCAAAAGAAGAAAATGCTGATAATCAGCATTTTCTTCTTTTGTCTCAATATTTTCCGTGCTTTAATTATTGAACACTCATCCAGTCTTTGACATCACAAACATCAATACTGTCATATGCAAATTGGAAGTCCTCTCTCTAGAAGACTTGATGAAGGTTATGACTAAAGAGAGAAATTCACCCGGCTGTCAGGAAGAATAAAGAACGAGACAAGTCACAGGAAGTTTATACAAGGTGATCATGTCGAGAATATGAATATAAAATGATTGAAAATATTTTCAAGACTGCTGTTTCTGCTAAGTTTTTCATGTACGAAAGCACATTCTGAAATTCCGTGCAATTCAAATTATTTCAAATTAATGCAATGATGGTGACTTGCTCAACTATGGAGCACACTTTTGCAGGATTTCTTGTTGGTGTTTGGACTTGTATACTCATAATATATAGCCACAGAACAGAACATTTTATTTACAAAATTACTTGAACAGAATTGTTCATCACAGTCATGGCAAAGACCGTCGGACCGGCAGACATGTCTGATGAAATTCCCCTCGGTCTGATATTTTTTTGGCTAATGTCAGTCCCACTGTCTGACATTGATTTTGACCTGTAAGCTAGAGAATGATAGCTCGGACTGTCAAAATTTTATTCGGTCTGACAGGTAACTCATTACTGTCAGACCGAATGTCTGACAAAGATTTGTTGTTCTTCGCCATGTCTGTCATCATCATTACAATGCTTACAAACAGTTGTCATACACAGATATAAACATGTATTGATAAATTTTGTGGATGCTAAGATACACTGTCTAAACTTGTATGTTTGTTGTAGGAAAATTGCATGTAAAATTGCTTGTATTAAAAATCTTTTAGAGTGTTAGGTCGAGAACACCCGGAACAGGATTCCATTTCAATGTAGAAAAGCTATTGGGACACAATTAAGAGAGCACATGAGACATCTCGTCTCTTTTCAATGAAAACCTAGTAACTGCAGCTTTAAACAAGCTGCAGTTACGAGATTTTCGTTGAAAAACAAGCTGCAGTTACGAGGTTTTCGTTGAAAAGCAGCAATATCTGTATATTTTCAGTTACCTGGATGATGAAGATGTGGTTTCTAAAAAGATTGTTGATCAGCTTGATAACATCACAGATATCAGGTAATACTCTACTTGTCATTTTACTGAAAATATGATAATGAATTTGCTAAGGCTAAAGAGGTCATCATTAATTCATATCACAGCTTTAACAACAGATATCCGATCTGACATTTTACATATCTCACCATTGGTTGAATTTTATACTGTACCATGGTTCGCACAGGTCTTGAAAACCCCTTGAATTTGGCTTTAGCCTTATAAAACCCTTGAAAATGGATGTGAGCCTTGTAAAATCCTTAAAAAGCAAGCCTGAGCCCTTAAAAACCTTTGAATTCAATATCTCTATTGTTTTGTACATACTTGTAAAACACTTTCAGGTGTCTTTTAATATATGTTGAAAATTGTTTTTATGCAATCAGAAAATCCATTTATAAAAAGACATAAATAAGAAAGGATTAACAATTACTGAATTGCTTGTCTGCGAAGAAATTATGAACAAAAAAAAGTATGGGAAAGTGTTTGTTCAACAAAAGTTGGTTAACAGATCAAAGATACAAAGCATGAGTCCGAGAATTTAAGTCGGACAAACGGATGAATAAACCATGTTTGCGCTTAGATTTATTGAATATAAGTAGCCCTTGAATTTCAATGTTGAGTCCTTAAAAAACCCTTTAAAAAACCTTGAATTTTCTCGTCAAAATTTTGTATGAACCATGTGTACATTGTACAAATTGTCTGTGTAACAAGAATGGTCAGTTGGTGGCTTGATTCGATGTTGTAATTGTACTTTTAGGAGAGATGATAGGAGCACATGGCTTTGTGCATCAGCAGCAACCAAGGGCTACATTCCTTATATGAGCATAGAAAATGACTCCCATATCACAATACTGTCTGTTTTCAGGCTAAAAGATTTTGACCAGAGCAACATAAAAGCGGGTTAAAGGCATGAATTTGCTTCCAAAGCCACAACATAGGATTTGATTAACAATGAAAATATTGCATTTTGAAAAGCCATCACCCCCTCTTATCTGTAGCTCTGAATCTTGACAATATGTGTTTTACAGGGAGCATGATGTGCCCTACCATGTTCGAGTCTCCATAGATTTAAGCCTGAATGTTGGACACTGGTTCTCTGTCAGGGGTAGAGGAAGTCAGCCCCCGGAGATAAAACGAAGGGAAGATCTTGTACATAGGCCTGTGAGTATTCCACAGAGGGAAATCACTTGACATAGCTATAATTGTAGAAATTATTTAATAAATTTATTAGTACTTAACTGACCTGAATTTGGCTTGAAGCAGAGAATGTCAGGGATTTTGAATTAACCTTTTAGGCCCAATCCTTATTGAACTAAGTTAAAATGGTTTTTGACTGTATTGACTTAGAATTTGTAACTTTCAACTTTAACTCTGTAACCTAAAAAAATAATGGTTCCATTTATTTTAGGATCCAGTTGTGCTTGCCTTTGACATTGAGACAACTAAACTACCCTTGAAGTTTCCCGACTCCTCGATAGACCAGATCATGATGATTTCCTACATGATAGACGGACAAGGATATCTTATCACAAATAGAGAAATCATCTCGCAGGACATTGAAGACTTTGAATATACTCCCAGACCAGAATTTCATGGGCCATTTATTGTGTTCAATGAAAAGGATGAGGTAAATATTATATATAGAATGATGTATATTCTACCAATAGATGGTACCTTCAACTTTGGGCTGCATTAGTATGGTTTGATGAATAAATCCATGCTGAATTGTTGTATCTAACCCTCTTTCCATATACTAGTGTTAATATACATTTATCAAACATAGATTTTAACCCAAGAATGATTGAATTGTAAAATCACGCAAGTTTGTGCGAAGTTTTTAGAGCCGAAATAGCATTATTATGGTTTGATGAATAAATCCACGCTGAATTGTTGTATCTAACCCTCTTTCGATTTACTAGTCTAGTGTTAATATACATGTATCAACAAACATGAATTTTAATCCAAGGATGATTGAATTGTAAAAATCAAGTAAGTTTGCTGAAAGTTTTAGGACCAAAATAGTTTTAACTTTGTTTTAAAACTAATATTGCTTTCAGAAAATCCTTAAAATTCTTCTGAATTAGTCAATGTGTAGATTAATATACCTTCAGGTGACTTTGATACAAAGATTCTTCGAGCACATACTGGAAGTAAAGCCCCACATTTTTGCCACCTATAACGGAGATCTATTTGACTGGCCGTTCGTTGAAGCACGAGCGGCGTTCCATGGGCTAGACATGTCATTGGAGATTGGGTTCCAAAAGGATAGTATGGGGGAATATAAGTCTAGACCTGCAACACATATGGACTGTTTTAGGTAGGCTTTGAAATTTGACTGCTTGGAGGCCTAGAGACTACAGTAAGAGTTGAGGAAACATTTAGAGAAAACCAGCATAGTCTTCCTTTCCCTCAATCTTTTAACAACTGTCAAGGATTGTCTGCTTTTAGCTTGTGCCTACTGTTTCTCTTTTTCATGAGAAACATAACAGCTGTTTTATGTAAGAAGTCTTAGAATTTCTCTTCACAATTTAACAGCCACAAGAATAAAGCATTGAAAACATTGAGGGAAAAGTAGAAAATGCTGGATCCCCATGATAATTGGCGCTTTAAAGTCTTGGAAAGGAAAATTGTGGTAATAAAGTTATATGAAGTGTTTATACCCAGATGCTGTGTAAATGAAGAGTTTTCAATCAATTATGTTTTGCTGTGGTTGTTTCACAGTTTTACTGACAGTTTTACTGTGTTTTTTATGCCCCATGTCTGTCTGCATCTGTCATGCCGTTTTGGGGGCATTCACGTTTCACAAACACATCTTGTTATACACTGATTACAGATGGGTGAAAAGAGACAGCTATTTACCAGTGGGTAGTCAGGGGTTGAAAGCTGTAGCAAAGGTAGGTTGAATTGCAATCTTAACCCTTTCCCAAATGACAAAATTTTAGGGTGATCCACTTCAAAAACTGCCACAAATGACAAAAAGGAAGTTATTATAGATAGAATTTGTGTAAAATATGGCATAGAAAATATTGAGACAAAAGGAGAAACTGCTGGTTATCAGCAGTTTCTTCTTTTGTTTCAATGTTTTCCCAAGCCTTATGTAGTAGGGACGTCAAAACCAGGTCTTGTTTGGGAAAGGGTTAATTTATAAAGCTTATGAAGAAGTTGTGCTCAAGAAAAGCAGTAAACTGTGGAAATCAATGTTGGAATAGTTGTACACGGATCGTTGATACTTTGATAACTTCATTGGTTGTTGAATTTTCTGTCCTTAACCCTTTCCCAAACAAGACCTGGTTTTGACGTCCCTAATTGAACTAGCTTGGGAAAACATTGAGACAAAAGAAGAAACTGCTGATAACCAGCAGTTCTCCTTTTGTCTCAATATTTTCCATACATTATTAAATACCTATCTTATCTTTATTAACATGTTTGTTGTCAGCAGCAGCTTTCAAATTGGAACATCCTAAAATTCTGTCGTTTGGGAAAGGGTTAAATTAATTCCCTTTTCCGCGGACAAGCCCCTCTCAGGTTAATGACCCGTTGCACAAAGCTCATATTGACTAACTAATCATAAATATCTTCTTGTAACAATACTTGAATGAGGTAGTCCACCTCTAATGAGTTTTCGGCCATGGCGCAGTTGGTAGCGCATCTGCCTCTCATTCGGGAGGTCCCGGGTTCGATACCCAGCCGCAGCAAATACCCTTTCTGACAAAATGTTACACATCAATGGTTTGATATTGTGAACCTATGTGGGGGAGCAGATGGAGGCTTGTTAGGGTTTTGTGGTAGTACTGGTATGAGAAACAACAGGAATCCATGGTTAGGTGCTCCAGCCACCACGATCTGACCTTAGTAGTTGAAAACCGTTAAACGCAGGGTTCAACACTAAGGCACGTCTGACAGACATTCACTGCCTTTTGCTTCGTCCGGGCTAGTAAGTCCCGCAAGATGCTAGCCCGACTTGTCGTCCTTACTTCAAATCTAAAATTTACTTTCGCCGTAATTGAAACGGAGGATACATTCATTTGAGACTTTTTAACTTTTGAACTTTTTTCGCTTATTTAGAGGTTTCCTTTCTAAGTTGTTTAATTTTTTTGCAATATCCGCTAACGATGCGCATGGGTAAGGAAGAGATCATGAGAAATTTGCATAAATGGGCGGACCTTATTATCACCTGATGTCTTGAGTAGGTGATCGGGCAAATTAGTCAGAGAAGTAAATTCCGAAACTTACGATTGTGCTGAAAACGATCAAATTCGCTTCAAATTCAGTTATTTTCTGAAAGTTAAACCAATTTCCTATAAAAACAGAATACGTTTTATATTTATTCCTGTGTGCAAAATGCCTTCATTGATCATTTTTCTAACGCGATCTGACTTGTTTCTAAATAGACTGTCACTCTTCCACGCACCTGTCAGATGCCCAAGTAATTGATCAATTAACTTCATTTAGAGTATCCCTCTAGGGCAAATGTAATTTACTCGTGATCTTTGAAACGCTTTTTAAGTGCATGTTTATTGAGAATCAAGCGTTTACTGGACTCTTTTGTTGTTGATTTTGGTTCTACTTTCGTTTTGGAAGGAAACTTTCGTAAACAACCGATAGTCGAAAGAACTATCGTGATATTTACCGACTTTTAAAAGTTCTATCGACCTATCGCTATAGTAAGGTAAAATATCGCGATACAGCCATAAGTCAACATATCGTTTCACCACCATTTCTCCGGAAAGGGAAACTTTTGGTCAGGGCTTGTGCACATCTGGTCCGGGCTCATAGCATCTGGCAGCAGCAAGCCCGACGGTCTTGTAGCCAAAAAAGTTAATGTTGAACCCTGAAACGGCGTAAAACCCCAATAAACAAACAAACCTAATGAGTTTCATGTGACATTCAAATTTTGAAAGCAACATAAGCGACATTAACATTCTTAATAAATTTGATCTGTAGGGACATTTCAGATCCACTGCTGAATGTTCACTATGTCACCCCAAAAAAGTCTTGACTTCGTGTAAAATCTCATTAGGGATTGATAACTGCAAGAAAAGACCTATTATCTTCACAGAAAATAATTGTGATTCTACATTTCAGGCCAAGTTATGTTATGATCCTACAGAGTTAGATCCCGAGGACATGTGTAGAATGGTCCTTTTCCCAACAAGACCTGGTTTTGAAAATAATGAGGCAAAAGAAGAAAATGCTGATAATCAGCATTTTCTCCTTTTGCCTCAAAATTTTCTTCACAATATTGTACACTAATCCTTTCGTACAATTTCAGGCCAAGTTACGTTATGACCCAACAGAATTAGATCCGGAGGACATGTGCAGAATGGCTACTGAGGAACCACAGGTTAGTCTGTATCTCTTTATTCCATAAATTGTTCCACAGGGTTCTCCACAGAATATTTTGAAGCCGTAGTGGCAAATTATAGGACAGGTACATCTATTGGAAACCTTGAAACGCAATGTCTTCATGCAAATAATTGTGAATAAAAACATAATAGGAAAAGAAGAAATTGCTCAATTTGAGCAATTTCTTCTTTTCCCATAATGTTTTTATACAGAATTATTACATTTTAATTTATAAGAATGCATTATTTATCAGTTTCTGGCATGAAATACCTCTGAATGTCTCTATTTGGTGACCAAATTGACGACATTAAGCTGTAGGGGTAATTTTAAAGCTGTAGTGGCATTGCCCTAATTTGCACGAAGCTGTAATGGGGCCGATACAGCTTATTGGGCTGGGGAGAACACTGGTTCCAGCTAGGACCATAGTGCAGTTGGTAGCGCATGGACTCTCACACATTGATTTTCCTTAAATTTCTCCATTTTTTTTGGCACATTTCACTCTACAAAATTAAATTTCGGATACTCATGACCGCGAAAATAAGGATCTTAAGGGAAGTGATACAATGAAAATTCAGATGAACATTTCCTTCCATTTTAAGCTAGAAAATAAAATACTTCAATAAGCTGGCTTCCCATGACAATGTTTAACAAAAAGAAATGTTTATTGACAGCTTTTATGCACATTAAATTCTGTTCCTTTCCAGTTAATTTTGTTAATGGGAGTAAAACTGATTGTGTATTTTGTAGCGATCTTGATAAGATAAAGATTTTTGTTTAACCCTTTCAGAAACATGACCTCTAAAATTTTGTCGTTTGAGGAATTGTTACTTATTGAACAACTTGATTTATCTACACAGGTGTTGTCCAATTACTCAGTGTCAGATGCTGTAGCCACATTCTACCTGTACCAAGAATATGTCCACCCGTTCATATTTGCTCTGTGTACAATCATTCCCATGGAACCAGATGAGGTAAGTTTAATCATTCTTATGCTGTTCATGGAATATTATCAATTTATGAACATGCAAGATAGACCAAAGTCTGGAAAAGTTTTTTTCTAGAAATATTTTTATGCTAACATTTTGAGTGTAGAGTAAAGAATAGAAGTTTTTACCCTTGTCATATTGCAAACTATGCATAAATATACTCACCGTCATAAGAAAGTAGCCATTTTTCAAAAAGGCATATTTTTTCCAATTCTTTATGTCTTTTTGTTTTAACACATTTATACGCATTCCCAATACTTCCTTTTCACACCTCAATGGTTAAATGCTTTCAACATGCCTGGAAACATGTTTAGTTGGAATATGGTTTCAAAACAGTGTTTTAGGATACAAACTTCAGTTTTGTTTACTTAAAGCTGCCATTTTCTGCATAAGTTGACGTTGTTGAAACACGAACAGAAGTCCCATTTCAATTTTACAGAAAATCATTCCGTTGAAAATTTGGCGCTACCAGTATAGCATGTCTCAAAATTAAAAGTTTGATAATAACCGGAAGTGGTTGGTGAGTAAAGTGGAGGGAAACATTTTCTGAATGCGGAACTTGCTAAAGACCAAACAGAAACAAAATTTCAATGAATGGAGCATTTGAGAGGAAATTGTGGGTTTGTTGGGCTAAATGCGGAAACCGCCATTTTGCAAGAGTCTTGGGTGAAATGACAATCCTTTAATAGTCACTAAGCATTTTGAATAAAAACACTATCATAAACACATATCCTTATTCAGTTTTGCCTCTTTTCTAGTCCTATATATTGCCGTGAATTTCAGTAGTGTGTTCAGTATCAGTTACGAATTTCCTGGAGCTACCACCAAGCTACCAGAGCTAATAAGATAATTCGACTGTTTTCGGTACTTTCGTGAAATCATTTTACTTGCCTTGTTGTCATGTTTTGTATTCATATCGATTTGTTCATGAATTATCCTAAAATTACCGACCATTATCATTAGACAAGTGGCTACTTTCTTACGACGGGGAGTTTATATTTTGGCAAACCAGTGATGCCCAAATTTTGTAATATGTGTAAATGATGTTTCGCCCAACCTACTTTTCATGTAAAGGACCAAGAATCGGACATGGTAGGATAGTTGAGTGTCCAAGATTGTTGTATTGAAGATGATTATATGATGGTGTAAACTTCATGTGATTCTTTCCTGTACGTATTACGTAAGGGATAGGGTACCCTGTGTGAAGCCTTGCTGATGGTGCAGGACTACCATGCTAACATTATCTTCAAAAGTTAGATTCATGAAATATGTCAGACATTATATTTATTGTTGCTTTTCAACAAAAATCTTGTAACTGCAGCTTGTTTTAAGCTGCAGTTACAAGGTTTTTGTTGAAAAGCAGTGATATTTTTGTTTCTGTAGGTATTGCGTAAGGGATCAGGTACCCTATGTGAAGCCTTGTTGATGGTGCAGGCGTACCATGCTAACATCATCTTCCCAAACAAACAGGAGTCCATCTTGAACAAACTCACGAGCGACGGTCACATGATGGACTCTGAGACCTATGTAGGAGGGCATGTGGAGGCTTTAGAATCGGGAGTTTTTAGGGCTGATATACCCTGCAGATTTAGAATGGTAAGTTAACCATATTCTAAGGAGCCTTTTGGCCAACCCTTACAGAAGTTAATTGAAAAACATTTGAGAGAAAAGAAGAAAATGCTTATACCAGCATAGAAACTGCATTTAAGATATGAATAAGCCTATTGATCAAAGTCAATCTTTTAGCATTGTCAACTAAAATTATAGAACTTTAATCTGTTATGGCTATTTCTGAAGTAAGAGTTGAAAACACCAATTTGATATTTTGTGTAGGTCTCGGAAGCTTTCCAGAATTTGATATACAAATAAGAATTTTGTCGCTTTCAACAAAAATCTTGTAACTGCAGTTTGTTTGAAGCTGCAGTTACAAGGTTTTTGTTGAAAAGCCGCAATATATCATGAGGTTTTTACAAACATCAATTTGATATTTAAAATCTTTTGTATAGGTTCCGGAAGCTTTCCAGAACTTGATAGACAAAGTAGAATATACCATGAGGTTTTCTATAGAAGTCGAAGAGAAGATACCCATGGACCAGGTTACAAACTTTCAGGAGGTAAACTAATAAAAATATGTTTCCCAAACAAAATGTTACTAACAGAACACAATTGGGAAAACATTGAGAAAGAACATGAAAATACTGATTAGAACAATTGTCCTTTTGTCTCAATATTTTATGGGGCCGAGCCCGGATAGCTCAGTCGGTTACGTCAGTCTGTCAATCCAGGGGTCACGAGTTCGAACCCCGGCTCGGCCAGTATCCATTCTGACATTTGACAAGTCATTTGTCTCTCACCAATGGGTGTGAATCATCTATGTGAGAGAGCAGCTGGAGGCTCGGTTTGGATATTGTGGTTGTACTGGTGCGAGAAATACCAGGAACCCACGGTTAGGTGCTCCAGCCGCCGCGATATGACCCTGGTAGTTGAAAACGGCGTAAAACCCCAATAAACTCAAACTCAATATTTTATGTGCTATATTGTACAAGTATTCTATTTCTATGAAGACCAACTTTGATGTCTGCCCTGCTGAAAGCAATATAGGTTTTGATCTTGATAAATAACAATAATTGAAAAGAAAATTGTACTGTGAATCACTAAAAAAACATTGTGTCAAAAGTTTTGAATGGTCCATATTTTCCCAAGCAATTTCTGTGGGAGATATCAAAACCAGGTCTCTTTGGTAAGGGTCATTAAAGTGGAAAAAAAAGTTTTGTAATGTTTTGACATCTTTTGAACATTGCTACGTATTATTTTTAAGAAATTGCTGACAGATGCATTATGAAATACTAAAACATGTTTGTTGTTAGACTGTAAAACTCATTCACAATCTTTTCCAATTCAATTTTTGATATCAGATGATAAATTTTCTTATGGCACATGGTGGTTTGACACTTCAGTTTGATAACAATTTGTAATTAACCAAGGTGTGAAAAAGATACTTGACTTACTGATTGATCTGACAAGATTATTTATAAAGGTGTGAAAGTTTAATTGGTTATCACTTCCTAAGACATCCAAGCACTGATCTGTCTACTCCCCTTCTGGCCATGCCATATGATGTGAAGATTGGGGAGATTGGTGAAAGATTGAGAGATAATAGAACATTTTACAATCTAGCAAATGGCTTGTCCTTGGAAATGTATATAAATATGCCTACATCTCTGAAATAAATCAAAATGGTTTACATATTGGCCTTAGTTGTGTTGAATATGAAATGTTGCAAATCGCTGCTTTTCAACAAAAACTTTATAACTGCAGCTTATAACAAGCTGCAGTTTACAAGGTTTTTGTTGAAAAGGGACGAAATTTATGAAAATGAAATCAGATTTTTTTAGAGCTATGGAAGTGTTTGTTTTAGGATCTTTTTGTCATGGAACTTGATTTCGTGAAATATCTTGGAGTGAATAGGAGAAGTAGACTGTATAGACAAAGACCAGCCTGCACAAATGTGCTGTCTGATCTTTGTATATACTGCCTGTCGGAACCAGGAATGATCCATGATCAATATTGCAATGGTTGAAAAAGTGGAAAGAAGGTAAGTAAGAAAATCGTAAATGTGTTACGGTGCTGTTGTAGGACTTACTAGGAATATGCAGAGCAATATTAGTATAAATTTTGTTATTATCTAAATATTTAGCTGCTTGTCTGTGTTAAAAGAAAGAATAATTATTAACAGAAATGGACTGCACTTGAGTAAGGGAAAGTAACATTTTACACTTGAGTAAGGAAAAATAAAATTGAATGATTATTGATTGTGAAAAAGTGTTCAGAATCCTTTAAAAGCAGAAATTTTATTTTGAAGTATTGAAAATGCGATCAGATTTACATCCTATATTATCACTGCTTTTCAACACAAACCTTGTAACTGCAGCTTAAAACAAGTTGCAGTTACGAGGTTGTTGTTGAATAGCGACAATTTGATTTGTAGGTTTGCACAGATATCATTGAGAGACTGTCCATGCTGCGAGATTGTCCTAACAGGCTAGAAAACCCCCATCATATACTGCTGCTTTTCAGCAAAAAACTTGAAACTGCAGCTTGTTTTAAGCTGCAGTTACAAGGTTTTTGTTGAAAAGCAAACAATGTTTGATTTGTAGGTTTGCGCAGATATTATAGAGAGACTGTCCATGCTGCGAGATTGTCCTAACAGACTAGAAAACCCCATCATTTACCATCTTGATGTCGGAGCTATGTATCCCAACATCATCCTCACTAATAGATTACAGGTAAACATTTAGACTTTATGGTTGCGGTACTTTTCAGTTCTCCAAAAATCAGAGCCTTGGTTGCCCAGTTTGTAATGTTTTGAGTCTATCAATCCAAGGTTGTGGATTTGAATCCTTACTCGGCCAATATCCTTTCTAAATTCTGACATTTGACAAAGTAAATTTCTCTCAATAGATGTTTAAGAAAGCAGCTGGAGGCTTGGATTAGATATTGTGGTAGTGCTGGTGTGTGAGATCATGCTAGGAGCCACCAATGCAAGATCAAAATAGTTGGAAATTGTGTTACACCCTGTACAATCAATCCTTTTCTGTTTCACAAATGATGTTCAAATGCACAAATTCTACAAAACTAGCATGATAAAGAAAAATCAGACTAATTTTGACAATTAGTAATCATTTCTTTCCAGCCTCCCGCTATTATAGATGAAGCCACATGTGCTGCTTGTGACTTTAATAAGCCTGGTGCAACTTGTCAGAGAAAACTGCCTTGGATGTGGAGAGGGGAAATCAGTAAGTTGTTGTCTTAATTGACTGGGGTTGCAGCCATAGGACAGTTGGTAGGCTCTCATTCGTGAGGTTCCGGGTTTGATACCCGGCCGTGGCAAGCATACTCTCTGATATTTGTCTCCTGCCAATTGTAGAATAATTTTAACCCTTTCCCAAACAAGACCTGGTTTTGACGTCCCTAATAGAAAAGGCTTGGGAAAACATTGAAACAAAAGAAGAAACTGCTGATAACCAGCAGTTTCTCCTTTTGTCTCAATATTTTCTGTGCCATATTTTACACAAATCCTATCTTTAATAACATCTATTTTGTCATTTGTGTCAGATTTTGAAGTGGATCACCCTAAAATTCTGCCGTTTGGGATGGGGTTAAACCTATGTGGGTCAGCAGCTGGAGGATTGGAAATGATGTGGTATTACTGGTGAGTGAAACAATAGGAATCATGCTCCAGCAGTCATAGAATTACCATAGCAGCTGAAAGAGGAGTTAAACCCCATTTAATCAATCAACCTTACTTGATTGCGTGTTTTAAGGTAACTTTTGTATGAAATTTTGATAATCTGTTGTATTCTTGATACTATTTCAATCATGTGCAAATAACTTCTTTTACTATTGGTCATGGGTTACATATACTCTCATCGAAATCCTCGTAACTGCAGCTTAAAACAAGCTGCAGTTATGAGAATTTTGATGGAATTCGATGACATGTATTATACTTACAGATCAAGGCAGTGGCAGGATGAAGATCGCTGAAGTTTTTCTGAAATCAATGCTTTGGCTGAGTCATCAAAGAAGTTGTGAACTGTGATATATTAAGTCAGATCACAGCTTGCTTTGATGAGCTTATCTAGAAGTTGATCTACAAAGAAGATTTAACCAATAAGAAAAAAATCTATGTCAGATTATGCTCTTGGTACCTATATGATTTTGGCTTAAAGGTTAACCTAGGTTAAACCAGAGGTGCGTTCTTTAGAATGAGATTTTTTAAGATTTCTTAAGATGTTTTTGATACAGCGTCTTTGAGACCGAGATTATAAGCGAGGCGTTCCAAATGTTCCATACTTCATACAAATGACGTCATGATGACATCATTTGTATGAAGTACGGAGCATTCGGAACTCCGCGGTTTATGAATCATTAAGCATTCAGAACAACTCGGCCTATTTTCTCACATAAAGATTCTACAGAATTTACTGAGGTGTTCCGAAATAAGTATAGAGCAATGGCGGCTCCCAGGGATCGTCTTAAAAATCTTGCTCAAAAGAGCGCTTTATCCTAAAACATCTTAAGAAATCTCAAGATATCTCAAGAAATCTCGCTCTAAAGAACGCACCTCAGGATAAGTTTAGTCATTGACAAAATGAATTGAATAGGCAGATAAGAGTAGAATATGGTCAGACTGCAAGTATATGTAGCTGATTTTGTTCTATGCTGTCTGCTAAAGCAGCTAGAATATTCCAAGACTGGTATTGCAAAGAGTAACTCTGGCCTTGTATGTCATAGGGTTCAAAAGTATGTTGTTGTGGACTCATGGTCAAATATTGTTTGTAGAGTAAGATTTATTCATTAGGAGCTGAGAATTGGATTGATACCAAACAGGGAGTTATACCATATAGGTTATAATGGATTCAGTGTAGTAGTAATGCACTTCTTCAGCATTTACAGGCATTGCTGTTTTGATCAACTATTTCGTCAGTGTTTTGGATGACAGTATAATAGGAGATTCCAAACCTGTATGACTGAGGTGTTAAGGAGCATCAAAGCTTTAATCAAATGATGGACAGCTGAAGTAATGAATGGATATTGTAAGCGCAGCCCGGCTACAAGAATATGATGTGACATTCGTCAAAGTTGCTGTGAATTGGATATAGTATGACGAATCACAGCAGGCTTGAACGAGTTGTCTGGTCATTTATCAACATTGGACACTGCGGATCATCATTAATAATTTTGTAAATACTGGACCGATTTGAATTCAATTTGAAGCAGAGAATGTGGACAGACGTCGCACACTAGATGGAGGTGGTTGATTTTTGAAAAATCAACTGATAAAAAAGTTGTTGAAGATAAACCAAAATTTTGGTTTATCTTCAACAACTTTTTTATCTGTTGATTTTTCAAAAACCCTACACGTCAAACTTATTCCTGGTATTTTTCCACCTTCTCTGCTTCAAACGGAATTCAAATTGGTCAAGTATTAAAAAAGATATTGAAGATTATCGGAAATTCTGAGTCATGTGATTATACACCGTGTTGGAGGAGGATGAAAATAGAAATGGAAGATTTTTACAACATTGGAATTTGCCTGCTGCTACGCAAATTGGGGATGACAGTATCATACTATAATTTGAGCAATGTTTGTCTGTTTGTCCGTTTGTTCCCCTACTCCTCCCAGGTCCTTGGGCCGATCTTCACCAAACTTGGAGGGAAGGTGGAGGGCGGCCCCGGGTATTAGCTTGAGGGGTTCATTTTTTGAAAGGTCAAGGTCATCGAGGTCAAAGGTCAAATTTATGTTTTTACGGGTTACGGGTATCGTTTTTACGGGTTACGGGACGGGATTGCTTACGGGTTACGGGACGGGATTAGGTGGAGGGCAGCCCCGGATAGGTAAAGGTCATCGAGGGGTCAAGGTAATCGAGGTCAAAGGTCAAATTTCGAGACGGGTAAAATTGCTAGTTTACAAAAAGAGGACTTGCACACATGATGATGAAAAACAAATTTTACACAGAAGGATATTTACAGGAGCAATGGGATACAAAACGTAATGGCTTGCCTTTTAGAATTTATAAGTGCTATGTCGATGTTGTATGCAAGGTAGACCAAAGAAAAATGGAGAAGAAAAAAAAACCCAAACAAACAACAATGCAATATCAATGCTTGTAAAGCCATTGAGAAGACAAGGATGAAAACATGGAACCTGTGTGATGGCAGGAATAAGGAGATTGCAGTGTTTGTCAAAGTGGTTGTGAACTATGTGTATTAGTCTATAGATCACAGCCTGCTTTGATGAGCATTTCTGATATACCCATTGATATTGCCAGCTGGACTGGACTTCATGGAACTTGGCATGTAAAATATCTGGAAGGATTTGTGAAAAGGATCTGCATTTGAGACCACAAAGCTTCAAGATCATCATGTGTTTAAGTCCATTCTACTCAAGAACCTTTCTGCTATCCAAGTTGCTACAGATTACTGAAGGAACTTCAATTTGGAGTAGACAATTATCTGGTGTGGAATATAGAACAGGAGACATTTTCATTTGGAAATTGATGTATGGATTGAAAAAAGGCTCTGTATCAATTGACTTGAGCATCATAGAAAGATTTTAAAAGTGTTGAGTAGGATTAATGCGGAGAAACATATTATAAGTACAAAATAATGTGGCATATATTGTAGATCTTTTTGTCTCTTTTTCAGGAAATGGGTATTTTGTTAGGCTCATTTGACACAAAATAGAAATAATTTTACCGGGTGCGTCAAAGTGGTTGTGAACTGCTATAGAAATCAGATCACAGCCTGCTTTGATGAGCTTGTTAAAAAATTTGTCTACAAGTCAGTGTGTTTGTAAGGAAATGGCCTAGAACTTTGACAAAAAATATAAATGTGATAAAGAAAAAACTATTTCCAAGATACGTTTATGTCAATTACTTGAACCATTTAACCCATTAGCAAACGACAAATTTTAGACTGGTCCAAATTGAAAGATGTTATTGACGACAATTTTACGTGCATAATTTTTTTTTTTTATCTTTTGGGATAGAAAACATTGAGACAAATGAAGGAATTGCTTATCACAAGCAATTTCTTCATTTTCCACAATGTTTTCCCAAGCCAATATATTGTAGGGAGTCAAAAAGAGTCAATGTGTGGTAAAGGGTTAACATATGTCATCTATTTTTTTTTACAGGTTTAGTTATGCATTTAACACCATATACAATTATACTGAGATGAAAAAGTTTAGTCAGTATAAAGTTTTTGGTCAATAATTTTGTCTAAAACGTTTTACAATGCCAAACATTTTACTCATAACAATCTTCAACCAGTTTAGAACAAGTCGATGAAATTCATTTGGCATCCATGTTTTACTTAACCTTCTTTTCGACAATTCATTCCAAAAGGGGTCAAATTGAAAAGTCAAAGCTTCAGGAGCGACTTTTTGTAGAGTCTAAATTCCTGGTCATTGACATGAAAAATCGATCTTTGTATCAATTCATGGTAGAAAAGAAGTCTCTCTGTTGACTGTGAGTGAGGAAACTTCTTTCTAATGGAATTTACAGTAGATTATGGTGACTTACGCACCCAACCTGTTGCTCCTAGCATTTTACTGCGTTTTTAAAAAATCGTTCTATCTGGACCAGTAGCTGGTAAACCACTGATACAAATTTATTTATTGTAGACAGACAATTAGGAAAAAATAACCGACATTCAATATTTGTCAAAAAATGCCTGAGATCTGGCTCAGCCAATGCTCGAAATAGGATAAATGGCCAGGCAAGTAAAAGACAGACTTTTTTAAACAAAATGTCATTATTGAACAAATTGGTTACAGTGTAGTCAATTTTCTATGTTTTTTGTCAGTTTGGACGTGACGCAACTTGATGACGTCACAATTAACGTTTATTTCAGATACGCTGTTTTCAGAGGTATCAATGACCAAAATATCATGCATGTGCCCATTTTTGACAACAACTACACAAATGCTTAAACTGAAAGTGCTTGCCAAGTTCAAACTCTAGGAAACCGCCAGAGATTGTAGGTTAGGTAGATGGTCTCTAACATTGTCATTTTTTGGCCAAATTGATTAAGCCTGGTGCTAAGATCATGTAAGCTGGTACTAATTTTATTGTGGATTTTTTGTATTTAGGCTATTGTCTTTGGCTTGCATACATTTATACAGGAAAAAATACTTGCGCCTTAACTGCAGCAAGTGCACCTGTCACATTTTGAAATTCTTTTAGCACAAACCTAAAAACTAAAATTTAGCAACATTATTTGAAGATGTTTGTTAAGCGTTGATTGAACAAATATTGTGTGAAATTTTACACTGATATGTTGTATTTTGGCCGAATAATTGACCATCAAAATACTGACTAAACTTTTTCTTTTGAGTATATATAGTTCAGCTTTGATTATTTGATTTGATGGATAAGATAATCATTTGAAATGTTTGTAATTTCCATATGTCATATTTAACTGTTCTGTTGCACTAACCAGAATCTTCATGAAATTGTTGTATTTGATTGTATTATGTTTATCTCTTTGCAATAAGAAATTAGTGGATTGTAATTAATTGAGTCTATTGTGATATTGCCTCACTATTTCAGTGCCTGCCTCAAGAAGCGAGTACCACAGAATTCAACAACAGTTAGAAAATGAGAAATTTCCTCCAATGTTTCCCAACGGAGCACCGCGAGCTTTCCATGAGCTTAACAAACAAGAACAGGCCGAGATAGAGAAGAAAAGACTTGCAGGTAACCATTGATTGATCTTAAATTAATATTATATCCCTTTCTAAGGATTCTTACTTGGGTCCGAATTCCAAGACTTTGTAAGAGCAGGATGGTACTAAAGTCCAGTAAAAGGCAAAATGTTAAGTTACAGTGATTCAACCATTATTCGGACAATTTTGCTAACATGAAAGTCTTGATCTTTGAAATAGTCACTTAATGATCCCCTTTCTTTGGCTGACTTATAAATAATACTTGTTTATGTTATGATGTTCAAATAGCATTTTGATGGATGTCTTGTTCGAGTTATTTATTCCCTGAATGTTAACTTGATTGAAGATTTAAAGAACATTGTAACACAGAAAGGTCTTTCGAAAGATACATTTTGTACTTATCTTACAGAATATTGTCGCAAAGCATACAAGAAGACCAAAGTAACCAAGATGGAAGAGAGGATAGCCACCATTTGTCAGAGAGAAAACTCCTTCTATGTTGATACAGTCAGAGCTTTCAGGGACAGAAGATATGAGTTTAAAGGATTAACTAAGGTAGATTACTTGTAACTCATTACAAGACGGCAAAATTTTAGACTTTTCTGAATTCAAATATGTTGCAGACTAGACTGATGAATTGTTATACCCCCACTTAGTTTTGGAGTGGGGGATAAATAGGAATCATCCTGTCTCAGTGCCTGCCTGTCTGTCCATCCACATTTTTTAGCTCGCCCGGGACGATAGTCTCGGAAGAGCTATTGTCATACCCCCGGATGTCGGCGTCGGCGTCAGCGTCCGCAAAAACTTTAACCTGGCCCATATCTCATGCCCTGTTAGAGATATAGCCTTCATATTTCACCTGTGGGTACCTCTAACCAAGACCTTTAATTTGAGACCATGACCTTTGACCTTGTGACCTTGACCTTGGAGTTTGACCCACTTTTTGACCGTTTTAAAAAACTTTAACCTGGCCTATATCTCATGCCATATTACACCTACAGCCTTCATATCTCACATGTGGATACCTCTCACCAAGACCTTTCATTTGAGACCATGACCTTGTGACCTTGACCTTGGGAGTTTGACATACTTTTAAAAACTTTAACCTGGCCTAAAAAAAACTTTAACCTGGCCTATATCTTATGCCCTATTGCACATACAGCCTTTATATTTCACATATGGACACCTCCTATCAACACCATTCACATTTGACCATGACCTTTGACCTCATGACCTTGACCTTGGAGTTTGACCTACTTTTAAAAAACTTTAACCTGGCCTATATCTCATGTCTTTTTACACCTACAGCCTTGATATTTCACATATGGACACCTCCTACCAACACCATTCACATTTGACCATGACCTTGGACCTTGTGACCTTGACCTTGGAGTTTGACCTACTTTTAAAAAACTTTAACCTGGCCTATAGCTCATGTCCTTTTACACCTACAGCCTTCATATTTCACATATGGACACCTCCCACCAAGACCTTTCATATTTGACCATGACCTTGGACCTGGTGACCTTAACCTTGAAGTTTGACCTACTTTAAAAAACTTTAACCTGGCCTTTATCTCATGTCCTTTTACACCTACAGCCTTGATATTTCACACAATGACACCTCCTACCAACACTTTTCACATTTGACCATGACCTTGGACCTGATGACCTTGACCTTGGAGTTTGACCTACTTTTAAAAAACTTTCACCTGGCCTATATCTCATGTCCTTTTACACCTACAGCCTTGATATTTCACACAATGACACCTCCTACCAACACTTTTCACATTTGACCATGACCTTGGACCTGATGACCTTGACCTTGGAGTTTGACCTACTTTAAAAAAAACTTTAACTTGGCCTATAACTCATGTCCTTTTACACCTACAGCCTTGATATTTCACACACGGACACCTCATTCCAACACAGTTCACATTTGACCATGACCTGTGACTTTGTGACCTTGACCATGGAGCTTGACCTACTTTTACAAAATTTCATTTTGGGCCATGACCTTTTTACCTTGACCTAGGAAATGACTTTTCTTTGTGACAAGCTCTCGTTTGGGCGAGCTTTATTGTCCGCGGACAATTCTTGTTGTAAGACCATTCCCTCCCAAACGGCATCTTCGCTCTTTGAGGTCAACCAAAGGAGAAAGTTTAACTTGACTTTTGAGACCATTCATGAGGCGGTATTAGTCCACTGAGCAACAGTTTTGTTCTTGTTAGAATGGACACAACCTTTTGGTGTGATTTTAAATCCATCCATGTTCTCCATTTGACCTTAGTTACTGAGGCTGTATCCTACCCCCTGAAAAAAATAAAATGAAATGAAATTAAAGGAAAGACAAAATCCCATTGACTCTGTGAAGATCTAGATTTTCTTTTCAACACTTCAGGTATGGAAAAAGAAACTATCGGAAGCCCAAGATTCAGGAGATGCCTCTGAGATCAAGAAGTGTAATGGTATGGTGGTTCTATATGACTCCCTACAGCTGGCTCATAAATGTATTCTCAACTCTTTCTATGGATATGTCATGAGAAAAGGGTAGGTTAAGTGTATGGTTGCTTTTCTTTTAAAACCTAGTGGCTGCGCTGCAGTTAATGAAGATGAAAATGTTGACTATGTCTTGTTATGGAGTGGTAGATCGGTGGCTTTCAATTGGTTCCAGCTTTGATTCCCGGTAGCATACGAGGGAAGAAAGATGTCTAATTTTATAAAAGCCAGACAGATTTTCGACAATAAATTTCGATTTTTAAGGGGGTGGTGTATTTCGAAATGATATCATCTTATTTTCTTCGAAATCAATGGGGTTGATAGCGAAAAAGACCCCCCCCCCCCTTTTTAGCTCACCTGAGCACGAAGTGCTCAAGGTGAGCTATTGTGGTCACTTTTTGTCCGTCGTCCGTCCGTCCGTCCGTCTGTCCGTCTGTCTGTCCGTCCACAATTTCGTGTTTACACTCTAGCATCTACAAATATAAGCCAATCTTGACCAAACCTGGTCAAAACATGTATGACCATAAGATCTCGGATGAGTTCGATTATGGGTCATATCGAACCAGAAAGTCCGGAGTTATCTGCCCTTGTGTGCGAAAAATAGCTAGTTTTGACATTGTTTACACTCTAGTACCTACAATTATTGATCAATCAAGACAAAACTTTGACACAATGTTGTTGACTATAACATCTCGAATGAGTTCAATTTTCAGTCTGATCGTACCAGAAGGTCTTGAGTTATGTGCCCTTGAAATTGACAAAATTGCGATTTTCGACCGTTTTCGACTTTGTTTACACTCTAGCATCTACAAATATTGACCAATCAAGACAAAACTTTGACACAATGTTGGTGACCATAAGATCTCGGATGAGTTCGATTTTCAGTCTTATCGGACCAGAAAGTCTTGAGTTATATGCCCTTGAAATTAACAAAAATTGCCATTTTCGACTGTTTTCGACTTTGTTTACACTCTAGCATCTACAAATATTGACCAATCAAGACAAAACTTTGAGACAATATTAGGGACCTTAAGATCTTGTATTAGTTTGATTTTCAGATTGATCGGATTATAAAGTCATGAGTTATACGCCCTTGAATTTGACAAAATTGTCGTTTTCGACTGTTTTTTTTACTTTGTTTACACGCTAGCATCTACAATTATTGACCAATCTAGACAAAACTTTGAGGCAATGTTAGGGACCATAAGATCTTGTATGAGTGTGATTTTCAGATTGATCAGATCATAAAGTTAAGAGTTATACGCCCTTGAATTTGACAAAATTGCCGTTTTCGACTGTTTTTGACTATGTTTACACTATAGCATCTACAATTATTGACCAATCAAAACAAAACTTGGTCACAATGTTACGGACTACATGATCATGTATGAGTTTGATTTTCAGATTGATCAGATTAAAAGGTCATGAGTTATACACCCTTGAATTTGACAAAATTGATGTTTTCGATTGTTTCGGACCTTGTTTACACTTTAGCATCTACAATTGTTGTCCAATCAAGACGAAATTTGGACACAATGTTGCTGAACATAAGATCTTGCACCAGTTTGAATTTCAGCTTAATCATAGTAGAATTTGCTGAGTTTGCTGAGCCCTTCAAATTGACAAATTTGTTGTTTTCGACTGTTTTTACTCTAACAACCACAAATAGCGACAAACCGAGACAAAATTCGGACACAATGTTGTTGACCATAAGTTTGTTTTCAGTTTTAAAGTCACAAAACTGAACAAAACTGTGGCTCATATCATCTTGGTTCAGGTGAGCGATATAGGACCATCATGGTCCTCTTGTTTTTTTAAGCCTTACCCTTTCGCTATCAGACAAATATTGGAAAATTGGTTCCTATTTGCCAAGCTATTTTCCAAGAAATTGGCGGTAGTGTAAGAAATCAACATATAACTAATCAACTATTCAATAAAACTATATAAAACCTTATATACTGAGAGACAAAATTAAGTATAAACCTTAGTTATTTCACGTTTTCGGAGAAACCGATTAATAGTTTGTGTACGATTTTTAAACGCCGCCGAATGTATTCATTTATTGAGATGTAACCTTTTCAGCCTTTCTGTCCATCTATCATTTCGTGCGATGCGACAGGTTTTTCATGACATACAGCGTCATCGAAAAAGGGGACTTAATCGTGGGTTATAATGTTAGATAAAATTAAACGTTGTGATTTCTTGTGCTAAAGAATATAGAAATCATACACGGTTTAACGGTAAAATTTGATGCTCTACTAAGTCGTATGTGCAAACTTTGAAAAAATCGGCATGTAGCAAAAGTGAGCAATTTCGGATAAAATTTATCAATACTGTATTATTGGTTTATAAGTAGAAATGAAAAGTACAAAAATTTGAGTCGATATGATGGAAATTAAGAGAGATAATGACAAACAAAAAGTGTATACTTTCTTTTGCCTCTCTGTATATTTTCTGAAAGATAATTGAAAATGCTATTCAGTGAATATATTTTTATTCATTTTGGAAATTACATTTGTTGTTATCAAACTTTGGAAAAAAAATCAGGCCTTCACGGGGCATTATAGCGACATTTTCTCATGACGGCTCAGACTCCATGACGGCTCACCCGTCACCGGGCAGCGTAGATGCGATATTTTCCCAAGCGCATAAAACGAATAATAGACATTTTATTCTATTTCAAATGACAAACAAATGACGTTTGTGGTTAACATATGTTTTCTATGAACGTATAATAGGCTTAATCATTTTTTTACGACCAAAACTATACTAACTGACTTCAAAAAACGCATCACTTATTTTTAAAAAAATTTTCGTAGTTAAAGTCAACAGGATCAATTTTGTACTTCTGATATATATTTCAACCAATAAGACACGATATCCAATAGAATTTATTAGCTCACCTGAGCACAAAGTGCTCAAGGTGAGCTATTGTGGTCGCTCACCATCCGTCGTCCGTCCGTCCGTCCGTCCGTCCGTCCACAATTTCTTTAAACATCTTCTCCTCCTATACCATTGGGCCAATTTTTACCAAACTTGGCAGGAATGTTCCTTGAGTGACCCTTCTCAAAACTTGTTCGCGGATTTTTGATTGGCCAAAAAATGTGGGCGTGGCAGGGCGGGGCTTATAAATCTTAAGAAAATTCTTTAAAAATCAACCATTGGGCCAATTTGAACCAAACTTGGCAGAAATGTTCTTTTAGTGACTCTTTTGAAAATTTGTCCACAAATTTTAAGATTTGTCAGAAAATGTGGGTGTGGCAGGGTCAGACTTCCAGAAATCCTAAGAAAATTCTTAAAAAATCAACCAGGTATGATATGGTTAGTGGGAGTCAAAACCTCATAACTACAGCTCGACAAAGCTGGAGTTACGAGGTTTTGATCCCCCACTGGGGATAGGTCTAATCCCCGTAATATCAACAAATACGGAGAAATGTTTACTTTAGACGGACAAATGTTTACACTAGACAGGCCAGAATGGGGAGCTGCATGTTAAAAGGGGTAAATACAATTCTATTTGTTATTTAAACTATCCTTTGTTGTTGGTACTCATTTAAATAGTTTTAGTTAGATCATTCAAATGAATACCCTCAACACAGGGTTTGATAAACATTGAAAGATATTTTACAATGAGGAAAGTCCTTAACCTCTCTTATTTGATTAAACCCTTTCCTGAAAATGCTTGGTTTGACATCCCTAAATAATTAGAAAAGGCTTGGGAAAATATTGAGTCAAATGAAGAAAAGGCTGATAATCAGTAATTTTTTTCCTTTGTCTCAATATATTATCTGCTTTATTGTGCATGAATCCTTTTCTTTATCCATATCAATTTTTTGTTCTTTTTTTTTAACCCTTTCCCAAACGACAAAAGTTTAATTTTTCCAATTAGAAATCCACTACAGACGTCAAAATGAAAGTCGACAAAGACAGGATTTGTGTAAAATATAGCACATAAAATATTGAGACAAAAGGAGAGTCTGCTGGTTATCAGCAGTTTCTTCTTTTGTCTCAATCTTTTCCCAAGCATTTTCTATTAGGGACGTCAAAACCAGGTCTTGTTTTGGAAAGGGTTAATTGGAACAGTCTATTCACAGGATTTGTGTAAAATATAGCACATAAAATATTGAGACAAAAGGAGAGTCTGCTGGTTATCAGCAGTTTCTTCTTTTGTCTCAATCTTTTCCCAAGCATTTTCTATTAGGGATGTCAAAACCAGGTCTTGTTTTGGAAAGGGTTAATTGGAACAGTCTATTCCTTTTCAGTTTGGGAAGGGATTAAGCAGGTTTTGGCACACTGATTGAAAATGCTGGGAAAATGTTATAGCAAAAGGAGAAAATGCTGATAGCCTATATTTGTATCTTTTGCCTCATCATTTTCTGGCCACTTTTGTACTAGAATGCAGTCTTGCTCAGCATTCTGTTTTGTTAGTTACAGCAGATTTTAATTCTACTGCTCTGATGTTATGCTGTTAGGAAAAGATTTAATCTGAATCAAATTGTATCTGCTCAGTGAATAGTTCCCCTATGTTGTGGGTTGACTAGGTTCCATATAAATATGATAAAGAGGGCAGTGTTTAACAATCTTTTCTCAAATGATTATCCCTATGCTGTAGCTTCTGATCATAACAGAAAGTCCTTACCATTTTGTCACCTATGTTCAGGTGAGCGATATAGGACCATCATGGTCCTCTTGTTGCAGTCAGTTGTCACGTTATTTCGCACGACGTCAACATGCAAAAAATGGATCATATTCCATATCCAAATCGTCAGGAGTTACTTTTACTTCTCAATCAATTTGATTAAGTAAAAAATAAAGCCAAGAGACCAAAGTTCGTTGAGCACACACAATTTTTTGAATTATTCTAAGCTGGTGTTTGTCAACGAGAATGGGCGAGACATTTAAATGTAAACCAATCAACGATTTTTCACTTTCATTTACATAGCAAATTTTCAGGGATTGCTGCTGCGTTGGGCCCAGGCATGATGAAAAACGGGCGCCAAAACTTTTGAATAAACATAGTAGATAATTCAAGCCAAAAATAATAAAGATTTTGTTTCAACTCAAGGGTCAACGAGGTCACGATTGTGGAACGTTTTTCATACCCAGAGCGGAATTACTTGTTATTAAATAGAGAAAACTGCCAAATTCCTCACACCACCTCTCTTTAGATGGCTATACCTCAGTCATTTAATCGAAATTTTGTCTGAAATTTTCAGGAAATGTTTGGAAGATGTTAAGCTGTTGTTTAACCTTTTCCCAAACGACATATTTTTAGGGTGATCCACTTCAAAAACTGCCACAAATGACCAAATGGATGTCATTAAAGATAGAATTTATGTAAAATATGAGACAGAAAATATTGAGACAAAAGGAGAAACTGCTGGTTATCAGCATTTTCTTCTTTTGTTTCAATGTTTTCCCAATCCTTTTCTATCAGGGACGTCAAAACCAGGTCTTGTTTGGGAAAGGGTTAATATATAATACTACAAAGTTGATAATGTATTTTGCATATTATTGCCGGATAAACTTGAGTGATGCGTTTTTAAAGTCAGTCAGTATAAATACAAAGGCAGACACTATAAATAACGGAAATTTTAAGAGTATTGTCCTGTTTCGACTTAAAAGCGTGAACAACTGACCTTAATCGTTTATTCGTTAATCAAAAGGCTGATCTTGCTGCAGAAATCGTAAGTTTTTAGTCATAATTTTATTTACTTTTTCTACTTAGATTATTACTTCTACGCATTCTGACGCATCTATGAAAATCTTGAGGAAAAAGAAGAAAATGTGAAACTTGTCGCCATCTCTTTTTTTTTATCTCAACATTTGAACACACGGGGTCTGAAATACTTATTTCGACTATAGAATATTTGTGCATAGGAATAGGGAATTAACCCTTTCCCAAGACCTGGTTTTGTCGCCCCTATTGGAAAAGGCTTGGGAAAACATTGAAAAAAGAGAAACTGCTGATAACTAGCAGTTTCTCCTTTTGTCTCAATAATTTCCCTACTATATTGTACACAATTTATATCTTTAAAAAGGTTTATTTGTCGTCTGCAGCAGCTTTTGGAGTGGATCACCCTAAAAATTTTGGCGTAATTTCTGGCAAAACCGTTAACTAGATTTTGTCAAAAATCGACGATTTATTGAAACATTTTAGCTCAAAATTCATTGCTATCTTGCAATTTGATGAAACGTTTTTTTTTGTTTTTTCGACAGCAAGACTTATTTGAGATGGTAAAACCCGTTTTATTCCGTTAAACCTTTCCCAAACAAGAGGTGGACTTAAATTGACATTTCGCATTTATTTCATTTTTTTTAAAGAATGTCTTGATGCAAAGATTGTTTATTTTAAGGCGTAGAAATGCTATCAGTTTTTTTGAAGTTGTTATTTATAAGCGAAAATACGCCTTTAAAGTGACATTTCACATTTATTTCATTTTTAAAAGTATGTCTTGATGCAAAGATTGTTTATTCTTATGCGTAGAAATGCTATCAGTTTTTTTAAGTTGTTATTTATAAGCGAACAATACACCTTCACAGTTGAGACAGAAATGACATGTTCTGTATAAATCTGAACTGTTGTATGTAAAAATAATCGTGAAATGTCACTTTAAAGTTGAGCGTCAATAGTACGCTATTCCGCAAGTCGACGTAACGTCACTTTCACCAACGTTATCCAACGTTATGTTGGTGCCTGACGTTGTGTTATCAAAGTATGTTTACGCATAATTTGTTTATGCTTGTTAAAACCAGCCCAAAGTCCGATAATTTTAAAATCTGGACACTAATGAAAATTTCTTAACCCATTACTAGACGGCAAAAATTTAGACTGATCCAAAGTCAAAGATGTAGCAGACGACAATTTCAAGTGAATGAAAGTTAAACTTTATTGGTATTTTTTTGGTAGAAAATATTGTGGGAAATGAAGAAATTGCTTGTCACAAGCAATTTCTTCATTTTCCACAATATTTTCCTAAGCATTTCTCTTAATTGGCATCAAAAAGCGTCAGTGTTTGGTAATGGGTTAAAGGAAAAGTTTGTGAAAACACTGATTTTTTGATAACAAGAGTTTTCTCATTTTGACGCGATATTTTTTTCAGTGTGTCAATAAATCCAATTTATCAACATTTGTTTTGTTTTACAATGCAGCTTTCACAAAAACTGTTCATTGCTTGAAAGATACCTTTCATTGTATGATTTTATTACAGATTGATTTTGGAAAACATTTAAGCAAAAAGAGAAATACTTATAACCAACATTTTATCCGTTGCATCAATTTTGGCAATATAAGATCTATCTTTTACCCAGATCAAATGTTTATCGATGTGTATTTGAGAATTAAAAGAACATTGTACATGTAATAATAAATAAGAAAATCAATCTCTTTCCTTACAGAAACAATAACTTTATCCTTAGTTTTTTATATAAAACCCACGAATTGTATGAACAATTTTGGTATTACAGTTATTCAAATTACACACAAAACAGCGCGCGTCTATGATATAACGCTACAACGACGTTGCGCGTCGGGTAGAAAAAATGTAATTTTAAAATTATGATTGAATTTATTACATTTTTAGATTAATCATATTGTATTATATACTGTTGTAAAGCTTATTATTTGTACTTTTTGTCAGTAGTAATAGCATGCGCTGATTTTTGCGTGTCGATTTAAACAGGAAAGTTTAAAAGATGAACCCCATTTACATAAACATAATTTTCTAGCAGGGTAGAAAATTTGTAATTTTTCTACGTTTTTGTTTCAAACATAAATGTTCAACCTTTCAAATATAATTTCATCATTCCTTTTTGTTAAAGCAATGTACTTTTATATGAAATGAAAATCATTGAAGGGACGTGGCGGAAAATATACGAAAATTAATTTTTACACACTGTAGCCGACCTATGACGAAAAAACGTTACATTGGTACATGCTGCCGTTGTTTACCTTGTTTTGACGCAAATTAACATTTCTGATGTCCCTCATGCAAATGTCATATTTACGCACGATATAAGGATTCCGACATTGAAAGAATTTTGAAAATTGACCAAAGATTAGCAATTCTAGTGCATTTTATATATTAAATATATTTGAATTTCGTTACGCGTTACGTGAAAATGTAAGCATTTTTACGAGTTAATGTAAGTTATTGTTTTTTTCATATGAAATCAAATCACATATAACAGGCTGAAATTGATGGGAAATAGTATAATTTCCTAAGATTGACTTCTATTTATGTACATAATTAAAGTACAGAGTGTCCCCAAAAAAACGGAACCCTAATTCAAAGTCAAATATTACATAGCGTAAGCAAAAAATCTATTTTTTGAATTTGCAGTACTGAAGATACATTATTTTTGCATTTGTGTTCCAAATTTCACTTAAAAATATGCATCGGTTCAAAAGTTATAAGCGAATGAATAATGACACTAAAAACCCGATCTGACATGATATTGATTTTTGCGTCATGTTTGTTCGTGAAAGCGCACTGACGGCGAGCTAATGAATTCTGTACCGTTGCACATGTATCTACCGATTGTCTCAAAATGTAATATGTACACGTTCTGTACGTTCAAATTGAGTCCATAGGGTGGTTGTTTGAATTAATTTCAAATTATTATGTAATATATACTAGGCAAAAAAAGAAACGCAACTTCCTTTTCAATTCCTTCTTACGCAAAGACAACAAATCAGATTTGAACAAAATGTAATACATCTAAAGCATTAACATTTCACCTTATAAATTCCACAAAATCTTGTTTGTAGTAAATTCCATTAATAAGAAAACACCCAGTTTACACCGGGCGTCAACACAGTTTGACAAAAAAAAGTGTATGTAGGTCGAAAAACACATTCTCTTTCGTTCAGTTTGGACCGATTTTCGAATGTTGTGAAGTCCATGCGATTTATTAGCGTTCTCCATTGCATTCTTAAACCTATCCCGTAGCTGGCGTTAACCTGATGATACGGTTCTGCCTAGAACACGGGGGATAATCACGTGATGCAACAATTTCAGAAAATCTTTAACAACTTTGTTAAAAATTGACCGATTTGAATTCGGTTTGAAGCAGAGAAGGTGGACAGCCGTCACGCATTAGATGAGCATGAAAACCGTTAAACTTATAAAAAAGTTATTGAAGATAAACCAAATTTTGTGTTTATCTTCAATAACTTTTTCATCAGTTGATTTTTCAAAAATCCACGCTTCCAGTTTATTCCTGACATTTTCCCGCCTTCTCTGCTTCAAACCGAATTCAAATTGGTCAAGTATTGACAAAGTTATCGAAGATTACCGGAAATTCTAAGTCACGTGATTATACACCGTACAGACGTCATATCTCTTGCACGTCCGCTCCGTGCTCGTTCAGTTGTGGTCCCATTGAGAGCCAACAGCATAAACATTCGAAAATGTGTCGATTTGTTGCCCCATCAATGCTTTGCAACAACATTTTGACTTTTTCAAACAAACAAAATCCGTACTGCAGACTGGGGCTGATTTTGGCACAGCCGTGCTATGCGTAGGGTAGTGAGAAGTCTATGAACGCTTTGGCATCTTCTTGGTCTATGTTTTAGCTTGTGTTTGAAGAAAATTTGTTATGATAGTAGTCATTTAGAAACCACGACAGGGGAAAAATCAGTTTTTAACAATTTACTATGAATCACGTGATGAATTTACGACATCTGAAAAAATGACACAATATCTATGCGTATGGATGCAGGTATATTAAAAATGTACTCAATATCCATTAAAAACATATTTTGTCGAAAATATTACGAAAAATTGGGGTTGCGTATCTTTTTTGTTCTAGTATATTTCACATGGCGCAGTTTTAACTTTTATTTTCATAAATTACAAGCTTGATATGCTTCCTAAAATTAGTCCAGCCTTAATTTCCTTGCATATACAATGTAGTATACATTTCTGTGGACTATGATTTAATTCTTTTTGGTGAATTTTGTGTTATTTGTGTTTTGCACAAAGGTCAGTGTCAGGTTAAATGAAACCCGTAATACTTTATATTGCGCGGTGACCGGCATGTTGGTCAGAAATAAAATATGTGCCTAGGATTTGTATTCATGAGTATGTGATGCACTTGGATACTTTGTTTGTATTCAGTCGCAGCTCGCAGCATTAACAGATAGATGAAGATGAAATGAAAATGCACTATTGTGAATACAATGTTTCAAAATCATTTTTGTATTGTATTGAATATAGTAACCAATTGTATAGCGTCAATCTATTCAATGAGTGTAGGCGCGCGCTGCAAAACGAAAATATCGATATCGTGTTAAAATGATTTTCCGGGTATATTCATTCTAATGCCAATATTTTCAAAACTAATCATTATTTTTCGACTAAATTTTAACTGCTAATAGAAAACTGTCGTTTCCATTGCATATGTAAATTTTGTGGAGAAATATTGCCTGGTACATGAGAAATGTCCTTTCAAAAATGGGTTCCGTTTTTTTGGGGACACTCTGTATATTGATAATTTTGAGAGAATATTGTGAAAAATGTAAAAATTGCAGAATAGCGTGCGATTGACGTGAGACAGAAATAACAAATTCTCTATAAATCTGAACTGTTGTCCACAACAATTTATTTGTTCAATTTTAGCACAAAAATATATATTTCTCGTAAACGGTTCAATATTCTGGCTTGAAATTTTCAGCATTTTCATAAGAAAAGATGCTCTTCCAGATAGAATAAAGTAAAATTTATGTAAAAATAATTGTGAAATGTCACTTTAAAGTCTCTATTAACCGGCATTTTTTTTGCCTCAATGTTTTCCTTGCTATTTTTTAAACAAATTACCCATTATGCGAGGCGTCATCGTTTGTAAACACCAGTTTTGAAGACGGAACAGTCTAGGAAAGTCGCTATAATGTGTTGTTATTATTTTCATTTCAGTTTATAATGGACCCAGACAGAATGGATAAGACTCAGGCAGCTGAGTACAGATTCTCAGAAATTATCCAAACTTCATTGGACGAAAAAGCGGGAGAGTTGTTACCCCATCGGTACCGTGGGTACCTAGCGCTCGTTTTGGCCAAAGAGATTGTTCGTGAGGTCAAATATGGGGGTGTGTTTGATCCACTGATTGAAGCGAGGGAATCTGGTCGTGCGCTAGAGGAGGATGATGATATCGATTATTTTGGCGTGCGACGTGGATTCCAAACTCGAAGACAAAGCACCCCAAGTCTACCCACGCCAAGGCCATCACCACAAGCAAGCCCATCACCACAACCAAGCCCATCACCACAACCAAGCCCATCACGACAACCAAGCCCATCACCACAATCAAGCACAGCACTATGCCCTGAGCCCAGGAATATAATACAGCGGAGACCTAGGAGCCCAAGCGTTGATTCTCCAGCTAGACTAAAAAACGAATTTGGATTGTCAAACAAAAGACTTTGTTTGCCAAACGATTTAGAATAAATAAAAAAGGGTTGGGAAAACATTGAGGCAAAAGAAGAAAATACTGATAACCAGCATTTCCTCCTTTTGCCCCAATGTTTTCCAAAGCCTTTTCTGTTAGGGACGTCAAATCCAGGTCTTGTTTGGGAACGAGTTAATTATGTCGTCTGCAGTAGCTTTCAATCAGCTATGCATTTTGTGCTAAAATAGACTATGTGTACCACTATGTTTTGATAAACTGGCTGTATTGATATAAAATCTCTTAACTTCGGCTTGGTTCAATCCGTAGTTACGAGATTTTTATGCTCCCCGAAGGGAGAGCATATAGTCGCCGCTTTGTCTGTCCCGTCCGTCCGTCCGTCATTCCGTCCGTCTGTCCGTCCGTCCGTCCGTCCGAAGTGATTTCTCCATAACCCTTGGGCCAAATCAATTGAAACTTACCATGTGAACTCCCTATGACATAATGCCGATGTACTTTTCCCGGTTTTTGGATTTGAGGCCTCGTCATGGGAAAAGGGGACTTAAGGCAAAATATAGTTTTTCTCAAATTTCTCCTAGTCTAATGGTCAGAATTTGATGAAATTTCATATTTGAGTAGTAAATCAGATGCCCTTGACAATAAACTATGTGAAATTTGGTTATGAAAATTATGTCATGCTAAAAGGGGGCTTAACATTTGCTAGCTTTATGTTAGCTCTGCATGGCATACATTTATTGTGACAATGCCTTATTCGGGGAGCATTGTCCGTCTCTGACGGCTCTTGTATATCAATACAGACAGAAATAATAATGTTACTCCGAAATTAAGTCACACTTAACTGTATAAAATCGTTCCGTATTGATTCGCTCCTAAATGGCAATGAATTTTAGGTTAAAAATAGACTATGTTTACCGTAAAGCTGTGATTTACCGTTGGTGTTGTTATAAAATCTATTAAATACGGCTTGAATCAAGCCGTAGATACGAGATTTTATAACAACACCTACGACATACTATTGTTTGTCTAAAATTACGTCGAAATTAACTAGATAAAATCATTCCCTATTGTGTCGTTTGAGGTTTATACCAAGCAAGGTACGAAAATTTTGATTACGGGAAAATTAGGAATTGCTGATTATCAAAAAGTTCTTCTTTTCTCCCAATATTTTCAAATAAGACTCTTTTTCAAAATACATATTTCTTCAATAAAAAATACGCATGTGATTATTTTGCAATAATTTTGAACCGTAAATCAATTGTGACTCGTCACGCTAAAGGGGACCTTATCGAATGTGTGGAAAAAATATCGACCCTAGTCGGTCTGCGCAGCCTGACTAGGGCCGATAATTTTCACTTTTATGTACTTTTCTGAATCTGTAATATTTTTGCTATCAAACTATGTGTTCATTTTTACACACACTGGATCTGGTTGATGCGCTCTGAGTCTAATCAATTTGTCAAAATTTGGATTTTTGGACTTCTGATAAGGTCCCTTTTAGCTTGACGGGTCACAATTATATTTAGCATTTGAGGATGAGCTCTATATTGTGACTTTCTGATTTTGAAAAAAAAAAATCAACAACAACATTGAAACCATTTAGATGGTATAATCGATTCACTATTAAACGAGAATTATTATAGTTGAACTGCTTTATCAAAACAACTGCAATTATTCTCGTTTAATAGTGAATCTATTATAAATAGGAATTTTAAATTCCATGCTTTTGTAAGTGTGATTTTGTTTTTATGCCCCCGTATCGAGAGATCGGGGGCATATTGTTTTACTCATGTCTGTCTGTCCGTCCGTCCGTCTGTCCGTCCGTCTGTCTGTCAGTCTGAAACTTAACATTGTCATTTTCTCGACAACCATTATGCATACAAAGCTCAAATTTGGTATGTAAACTTCTTTCAATGATATCTATTTGCCCCATGCAATTTGACCTTCCTCAAGGTCATCGTTTAACCCTTATCCACCCTTAACATGCAACTTAACGCGCCAACTTAACGCAACAACTTAACATTGGCCTTTTCTTCAAAAGTATTCCACATACAAAGCTCAAATTTGGTATGTTAACTTCTTTCAATGATATCTATCTGCCCCATGCAATTTGACCTTCCTCAAGGTCATCGTTTAACCCTTATCCACCCTTAACATGCAACTTAACATGGCAACTAATGCAACAACTTAACGTTGGCCTTTTCTCCAAAAGTATTCCACATACAAAGCTCAAATTTGATATGTAAACTTCTTTCAATGATATCTATCTGCTCCATGCAATTTGAGCTTCCTCAAGGTCACCATTTAACCCTTATCCACCCTTAACATGCAACTTAACGCTGCAACTTAACGCTACAACTTAAAATTGGCCTTTTCTCCAAAAGTATTCCACATACAAAGCTCAAATTTGGTATATAAACTTCATTCAATGATATCTATCTATCTGCCCCATGCAATTTGACCTTCCTCAAGGTCATCGTTTAACCCTTATCCACCATTAACATGCAACTTAACGCGGCAACTTAACGCAACAACTTAACGTTGGCCTTTTCTCCAAAAGTATTCCACATACAAAGCTCAAATTTGGTATTTAAACTTCTTTCAATGATATCTATCTGCTCCATGCAATTTGACATTCCTCAAGGTCATCGTTTAACCCTTATCCACCCTTAACATGCAACTTAACATGGCAACTAATGCAACAACTTAACGTTGGCCTTTTCTCCAAAAGTATTCCACATACAAAGCTCAAATTTGGTATGTTTACTTCTTTCAATGATATCTATCTGCTCCATACAATTTGACCTTCCTCAAGGTCATCGTTTAACCCTTATTCACCCTTTACATGCAACTTAACGCTACATGTTAACATTGGCCTTTTCTCCAAAAGTATTCCACATACAAAGCTCAAATTTGGTATGTAAACTTCTTTCAATGATATTAGGTTAGAGGGACAAGGTCATTTATATAGGTCAAGGTCAAATATCAATTTAGGTCATAATTATAGAAAAATAGCCATTTCGGGGGCATTTGTGTTTCACAAACACATCTTGTTTTTATTTTGTCTGTATATACATGTATAAAACAAACTAACCTAAACCTGCTTTTTTTTGCATTTTTAGACCATCCAATTTCAAAAGCACTAATTCGGTTAAATCCAAACCAAAACAAGGCCTAGTCTACTTAAGAATATTGAGAAAACATTGAGGGAAAAGGAAAGAATGACTATTAGCATTTTCTCTTTTACTTTCAATATTTTCTATACTATATTGTACACAAATTCCATCCCTATTTAAGCCCATTTTGATATTTACAACAGCCTCCAAATCGGAACATCCTTTTCGTTGTTTTAAAATGATTTGCAGACAAAATATTGATATAGACTGTTCGATACAGAGAAAAACATTGCGATAAAAGAGAAGATGAATGATGATAAATTCTATCAATGATTATGTTGTAAAAGATCATCTAACTGCTCGCCCAAATAGATTAAAGACCGTTTTGTTTGAGAATATTTTGACTGAAATGATTTTTGCGTATTGTATAGATGATGTTGAAAGGAGTTTGAGTTTATTGGGGTTTTACGCCGTTTTCAACTACCAGGGTCATATCGCGGCGGCTGGAGCACCTACCCATGGATTCCTGTTGTTTCTCAAACCAGTACTACCACAACACCCTTACCGAGCCTCCAGCTGCTCGCCCACTTAGGTTAACGATTTCAAACCCATTGGTGGGTGACAATTTTGTCAGAAAGGGTATTAGCCGCGGCCGGGTATGATGTTGAAAGGAAAGAGATAACTGCTGATTATCAACAATATTTCTTCTTTCTTCCAATACTTTCTAAGTTCTTCTACAAGGGACTTTAAGACCAAGTCTTGTTTGAGAAATGTTTAATATTTCATAATCGCGCCGAAGAAAACATTTGGGGAAAAGGATGAACTACATATTTTTTCTTCTTTTTCTCTCAATGTATTTTAAGTCATAGAAAGAAGGGCGTCAAATCCAGATAGCGTTCCGGTAAAGGACCGAACTTCTTCTACCTCGGCGTTTAACCCGTTCTCAAACGACAAAATGCTGATAATCAGTAGTATCTCCCTTTTGCCTTATTCCAGACATAACTGCTGTGATCAATAATTCAGCTCAACTCACGTGTATATGAAATGATTTTTATCTGGTTATCCGTGACGTGATTTCGGACAAACAAATAGTATGTCGGGGTGTTGGTACAATATCTCGTAACTACGGCTTGATTTAAGCCGTAGTTACGAGATTTTATAACAACACCGACGGCTTATCAAAACATAACCGTAAACCCGGTCTAATTTATTGCAATTTTGAACCACGTCAAAATATCATGACAAAGGATATTTTGTCACGAAAATTGGGGAATTTTTCTCCGTTATGTTGTCAGAAATCTTTTTATGATTGACTTAACTCTTCCTTAAAAAGTACTTAGCTTTCTCGTCGCCCTAGGGAAATGCCGATAACCGGTATTTTGTCTTAGATCTCGTATTTAAGCCCAAAATGAGCACATAATCAATATTCGTTTAAACTTGTATTGTTGTGTGTAACAATTTTGTAGGAAATAATTTGCCGTTCGGGAAAGGGTTAGTGAATTATCGCAGCAAAATTATTAGCCCTTTCTCAAAGAAGACCAGGGTTTGATGTCCCACGTAGAAAAGGCTTGAGAAAACATTGACGCAAAAGAAGAAATTGATGATAATTAGCATTTTCTCCTTTTGCCTCCATATTTTCTCTACACCATCCATCCTGTCGTGTTCCCATCTTTTGAGATTAGAGCACGCTTCGATGTTGTTGTTTAAAAAAGCGTTAAACATTTTATTTATAATGACAATTTTTCTGCCGAATGAGATTTTTGTCGTGGGAATTTTCGTCTCAGAATAACCTTGTTTTCTTAATTAATGCTAATATGAATATTCGAAAGTACGAAACGACAACGTCGCAAGAATGTAGCCAGTCGATTATCCATGACGAGACTTCTACAATGTAGGCGTCTTTAAATTCAATTGTGTTGCAGACGACACAGTAAAGTGTGACAATTTTGTCGGACTCCCTGGGTAGAAAGAAATAAGGCAAATGAAGGTATTGTCGCTGCGAACGACAAAACGAACAGTGATGGAGATCGAGACGGCGTATTAATAATTATAGTAAAAATAAATAATTAGTGTAATAAAAATAGACTTAATTTCCTCAACACCAATTTAAAAAAAAACGAGTGTAATGTTTTTAACCTTTCCTCAAACTACAAAATGTTAGAATTCTCCAATTTGAAAGTTGCAGCCGACGCCGAAATGGACGTAAAAAAGTAGCAGAATGTATATTAAAGCACGAAAAATATTGAAGAAAATAGAGAAATTCATCATCATTTTATCATCTTTATTTCCTCGGAGATTGTTTTTTTTTTTACATTATTTATTCTTTCATTCACATTAAACAGAACAAACAACTTCAATATTTTGCCAAAACTCGAAAAGATCCTATCTGAAGGGAGGTAACTATATAATATCATAGTATTGTTTTTCGAGATTTGTCTTCCTTGATACATTTACAATGCTATATAGCGCCGCCCTCGAAAGGAAAAACCTCGCAATCACAGCTCGTTAAACGCTGCAGTTACGAGGTTCTTGTTGAAAAGTAGCGATAAAATGTCACACACTTCATAATGTGCACAAAAAAAACAACCGAAAGAAGATTGTGAGATTCACTATCTTTATTTTCCCCCTATGTTTTCAATCGTTTAATAAATATATGTATAACTGTCTCTGGTTGAATGAGAAGTTTATAAGACAAAGTTATTCGGTATAGTTAAGCTGCGTTTTATTTCGTATCACTTTAAAGGGACATTAGTATCTCAGTTCTAAATCCCTAATGATCCACAGAACTCGGCTTTTAGCATGTTTTCACATCGTTTATAGACTTTATATTACAAAATACAAAATTCACACAGTAAATGACATAAATCGATAATTACGCAGCGGTGTAAAACTATGTAAAATATTCTCAGCGACAAGATTGTATTTACAAAATGATGGGATATGGGCGTTTATATCCATCGTTATATAAACCAAAAAAGGTTGGACGAAGCTGAAATTTTGCACAGAGGAACATTAAAGGCCCTATATTAATTGTATATACTTATTCTTTTTACATAAAATTACCCCGAAATTTAGTAAGTATGTGTCTTTAAACATAAAAACTGAATGGTTCCTTATGCGTATAAGTGTACAGAACACCGGAATATTGTTTTCTTTACATTTTTCCTATCACTCAAACTCAACCGAATAACGCGCTTGTATAGATTTAAATTGGCGTCACAATTGATTAAGGTTTCACGCGCGAATCAAGTTTCTAACGATGCAAGCCTATTGATCTGAAACTTAATGCATGCTTCTGTGACCATCCTTTCGGTAAAACTTCAGCAATCAGTCACTCGAATAAGTGCGATTATTAACCATCTGCAGACTTGCTGGTCTCCTATTGGTAGTCGCGGACAGCTCATAATCATACGTCAGCGTAATCCATCGTTTGTTCGCTATATAAATCTGAAAGGAAAAGAATAATCAAAACAATATCTTTAAAAATGATCCATATAAACATGGTGTGGTTGTATTTATTAGCAAAAAAAACTTGCATTTTTGGACGTCAGTGTAAAATCTGGACTGTAAAAAAATGTGTCTTTTCTGGGCCGAGGGGTGATCCAAAAGTTCGTATAATGGATTAATGAAACTCTAGGAGTATTGACTATCAAAACAAAAGTTATTCAGTCATTAAATGTGACATCCATACAATAAATGTGGAAATTTTAAATAGTATACATAAAACAGTTTTTGTGCAGTGACAAATTTCAGTTAGAGACTATGCGCGATGCGGGGGAGCAAGAACGTCAAAAGCAACGTCAACTTAAAGCTATCATGGACCCTTTTGTTTAAAGTCCATATTTTCTCTCATACAATTCTATGTCCGAGGTATAAATGTGCTTGAAGTGTTAACATACCATTTCAGAATCGAAATATTGAACAGTTCTCTAATTGGCTGTTTTAAGATTGATCTACCATCAAAGCTGAGTCTATCACTATTTACCCAGTTCTGACATCGTTAATCAGGCATTGATCGATTGCAAGACTATCTTGGCATTCATTAATCACCATTGAAGTCTGAATCTTTGGGTGTCACTTCAACGTTTTTTCTCAGTCATTCGGATGAGACTTTAAACCGAGGTCCCGTCTCCATATGACCTTAGCTGTTGAGTGGGACGTAAACCTCCATACAATCCAATACAATCCAATCAACGTATTTTCTCTGCAGCACTAAATTATTGTTTTCTTCATCATTGTAAATGTATGTGTTGGTGTATGACCAAGATCGTGGCAGAATTTTATGACTGACCGACGTTCTAATTTTGGTACCGACGTCATATCGCTATTCAATTGATTTGTTCTATCCTTTGAAAAATGTAGTTTCTTCATAACAACTTTAACAACAACGTACACAACTTGACGTCTCGACGCTGTACTATGGTAAAAATAATTTGCACCAAAAAATTCCCACAGAAATTTAAGAAAATTTGTTTTATTTAACGATTATGTATAAAATTTTGATGCTACCCCGCCTAAGCGTGTATACATTACTATGGTAACGCAGTTAACGGCTGCTAGAACTTGTTTTGTAAACATCTTCATTTTTATGCCGTCTGTAGATAATGAACTACAATATTACCAAGTTTTATAACATACACGTGCACTAAGCCGCGCGTTTATGACGCGTTCTAAGAAATGTGACGTCACGATTAGTAATGACGTCATAGAGCTACGACCTTCCTTCAAAGAAGTATGTGTCTTTAAACATAAAAACTGAATGGTTCCTTATGCCTCCGGCCTCGTGGATTATTTATTGTGCCGCCTAACTCAGAACCGTGGTTAAATAAACCATAAACCGAGGTAAAAAAAAGATTATTTCTTAAATAGCCTGGTCAAGCTAGTAAAAGAGAAGATATGGGTCCATTTTACGAATTTTTGGATCACTCCTTGTATGTTTATCATGGCTTCTTGAAGCCCATACATTGAATCTATTGAAATGTTAATCTTAATTTAAGGATTTGGATTCGTAATTGTCATGTTTTTACTTAGTTTCGAATTTATTTGTTAACTTGTACTTATATTGCATAAAGTCTATTGTATCATCTCTAGAGCTCGCTGGTACAGTATGGAGATGGCAGGAGTTGTATGTTATACAGGAGCAAACATTATTACAAAGGCTAGAGAGATAGTGGAACAAATTGGGTAAATATTATTACAAATCTGCATTTCTTTTTCTCCCAAATTGGGAAAGGTATCTGTACTACCCCTTTAATATTGAATTTTTATACGCCGCCGGAGGCGGACGTATATTGGCATCATCTTCTCCGTCTATCCGTCCGTACGTCCGTCCACTTTTCTTGTCAACGCAACTCCTCCTAAGTTTCTGGCTGGATCTTCTTGAAACTTGGTCAATGTTATCACCTCAGTTGTTAGATGTGCATGAAGGAAGGATTTTATGGTTCATTGATTTTTGCCTGAGTTATGCCCCTTTAAAACTTAGTCTCTGGGGCGGCGTATATTGTGACCATGGCACTCTTGTTCATAGAAAACATTCATTTCCTTTGTTACAGTTTCCTTAACCCTTCCTTCGCCATTCAGTCAAAGATAATTCTAACAATCTTCAATCGAACAAAGAAATATATGCACAAGATCTAAATTACTGGATTTCTTCTGATAGAGAATCGATCATGCTTTTCATTTCGTCTTTTTTCTTCCATTGCGAACATGAAGGTAGGGAAAAAATCCAAATTTATAACTGCAAACTTTGTTCTGGTGTTGGGTAAAGATTAAAACAACTTCTATTTATAACTCTGTAACTGGGCTCAATCATCCGTATAACCACACAAAAGGCAGACAGTGTGACGTCACTGCTTACATCACACAGAGCGAGTTTAGAAATTCTCCCATGTCAAAGAGAACCTTTTCTTTCTCTTTACACACATACAAATACTAAATTTGAACAGTGATTGTGTGCAAATCTTCAGATAAAAGATAGATCTTTAATTTAATAGGAATATCTTCTTGAAACTTGGTCAATGTTATCACCTCAGTTGGTAGATGTGCATGAAGGAAGGATTTTATGGTTCATTGATTTTTGCCTGAGTTATGCCCCTTTAAAACTTAGTCTCTGGGGCGGCGTATATTGTGACCATGGCACTCTTGTTCATGTCATGAAATCTTCAAATAGTGTTGATTTTATCAAGTATTGAGTGACATCACTTGTCTGAATTTCAAAGATAAAACTCTACCTTCATAGGTATAAATCCATCTAATTTTACCACAATATCCTTACAAAATCTATCCCTTTTGGGAAAATGAGTCTTGAAATCAATGATGGAATGGAATAATTTACAATCTTTATAATGCACCTTAGTGATAGTGGAACAAATCAGTTCAGTTTGATTACAAATAAACCATGATCTTGCAGAGAAGCAGATTCCGTGCAGTGGTAATGACACAATAATTTTGAATCAAAAAGTTTCTACTCTATAATTTGATGGAAAGAAATCAAACCATACTGTCTGATTTTCAGGCGACCGTTAGAGTTGGACACGGACGGTATCTGGTGTGTGTTGCCGGCGACATTCCCAGAGAACTTTGTCATCAAAACTACAAACCCAAAGAAATCTAAAGTGACTATCTCATACCCAGGAGCCATGTTGAATGTCATGGTCAAGGTAACAACTCGCTGCTTCTCAACAAAAACCTTGTAACTGCAGCTTAAAACAAGCTGCAGTTACGAGGATTTTTGTTGAAAAGTAACAAACATAATTATCAAATTACACACCCAAAGAAATCTAAAGTTACTATTTCGTATACAGGAGCCATGTTGAATGTCATGGTCAAGGTAACAACTCGCTACTTTTCAACAAAAACCTTGTAACTGCAGCTTAACCCATTACCACACAGTGACTCTTTTTGACTCCCCAAGAGATAAGGGCTTTGGAAAACATCATGGAAAATGAAGAAATTGCTAGTGACAAGCAATTTCTTCATTTCCCACAATGTTTTCTATGTAAAAAGACCGAAAAATGGGAAATTTCATTCACTTGAAATTTTCGTCTGCAGGATCTTTCAATTTGGACCACCCTAAAATTTTGTTGTTAGGGAAAGGGTTAAAACAAGCTGCAGTTATGAGAATTTTTGCTGAAAAGTGACAAACATACATTTGTACTTATCAAATTACAAACCAAAGAAATCTAAAGTGACTACCTCATATCCAGGGGCAATGCTGAATGTTTGTAAAAAGCAGAAAGTGAAAATATAAAACTGGTTGATTTTGGTAGCTGTGACTAACACTCACTTTTCCCTGAAAATAATTTTAGGCAAAATAAAAGGTGTGTTAAGACTTATGTGATGGTCATGTGGTATTTTAAAATACAAACTATTCAACTCCCTTATTGTTGATATGAGAGCTACTATTAGACACGACTATATATTTAGTATCCACATTGTTGGATTCATATTTGAAACAACAAGCAGAGAATGATGTTGTCCCCCATTATCTGTTGATTTGCAATCCGTTCTCATTTACAGGACTTTTTCACAAACGACCAGTATCAAGAGCTAGTAGATTCAGACAAGATGGAGTATCAAGTCCGCAGTGAAAACTCCATCTTCTTCGAGGTGGACGGACCCTATTTAGCCATGATTCTGCCTGCTTCGAAGGAAGAGGGAAAGAAATTGAAGAAAAGATATGCTGTGTTCAATTTTGATGGATCCCTAGCTGAATTAAAGGTACATACAATGTAGAACCCTTTGAACAGCATGTTCTTGTTTAAGAGAAATATCGACCAATTGAGAACAGAAAACAAAAAAAATATTCATGGATAGACCCATTCCCAAGCTGTGACGCTTTAATGCCCCACAAAATAAAGGCTTGGGGAAACATTGTGGTAAATGAAGAAATTGCTTGTGACAAGCATTTTTTTCATTTCTTACAATGTTTTCTGCACATAGAGACTGAAAAATGTCAAACTTGTTTAAACAAAATTGTCGTCTGCAACATCTTTGAGCTGGATGGACCTTAACCATTTCCCAAACAAGACTGGTTTTGACGTCCCTAATAGAAAAGGCCTGGGAAAACATTGAAACAAAAGAAGAAACTGCTGATAACCAGCAGTTTCTCCTTTTGTCTCAATATTTTCTGTGCTATATTTTACACAAATCCTGCCG